>QRDG01000027.1:28200-255274 GCA_012064385.1 Puccinellia tenuiflora
TGGGGTTCAGATTACCACTGGCTGTTTAGCATAAACCGCCGGCGGTAAGTCGTGTTACCGCTGGCTGTTTAACCTAAACCGCCAGGGGTAAGTCGAGTTACCGCCGGCGGCTAGACCTAAAACCGCCTGGGATAAGTGGGCCTGCGCCTGAGGTTCAGATTACCGCTGGCTGTTTAGCCTAAACCGCCGGCGGTAAGTCGTGTTACCGCTGGCTGTTTAACCAAAACCGCCAGGGGTAAGTCGAGTTACCGCCGGCTGTTTAGGCCAAACCGCCGGCGGTAATTTTGCTCCTACCCCTACAAAGAGACCACCACCAAATCCTATTCCCTTTCCTTCCCCATCCCTCCCCGCCTCCCGCCCGCTAGGGTTTCCGCCCCGCCGCCGCCCAAGCCCCCGATTGCTCTCCGCCCGCGCTCCAGCTCTCTTGCGCCGCCGCTCCCCAGGCCAGCCTCTCCACACCCGACGGCGCACCTCCAGCACATCCCCCCCGCCGATTCCGTCGCCAATCCCGCATCCCCACGCGTCTCCTCCAATCGCCGCACCCAGGGGCCACGGCGGCCTTGCTCGCCTGAGCGCGTGGGGCTCCGTCGAGCTCTCAAGCCGGCGTCCGCGCGCGTGGTGACCTTGGGAGGGCACCAGGACGCCAAGTCGCTGGCGCTGGTGGCCAGGAGATCCGGCGCCCTCCTGTCCTCTCCTGTCCTGGTCGTCTACAGGCCTCTGCCGTGGAGGGGACACATCAGATCGAAGCCTCCGGTCAGTCCCTACTCCTCCGCCTCCCTCCTACATACGCGTCTTCCTTCCATATTGCTGCTCCGCTCACATGACCTGGTGCTTTGGTTCCGAGCAGGTGGACGAAATCGGCAAGCAGGACGGAGACGCCGTCTCAGTTTGGCTCGGTTGTCTCAACTTTGAGGACCTGGACATGCACCGGAGCCCCATTTCGACCACCATGACGTACGACATCCAAAAGGTCCTTCTTCCCCCCCTCTTCTTCTGCCTGTTGTACACTAGTCTAGCTCCCACGATTTGGTGCAGTTGCAAAGTAGATAATCTGCACAGCCGTTGCTTGTCGTCATCTGCTCCAACGTGGATACTATCACTAGCTGAGCTATGAAATCCTTGCATTTTTATCGTGCGGCAATCCGAACTGAGCAGTCCGGCCAGGATCAGACTGTTTGTGTGATGTAAAGCTGTTCATTTTCGTAGGTTGCTCTCAAGATTGAATTGCCTTCTGGTTGCAATACATATTTGATATTTGGTTGTGATGGTTTGGCGGCGGTGTAGTTTTCTAGGAATAGGGAACTCATGTAGAACCAGCTTAGAGGGCAACATCCCAAGGCAGTTTGCAATTGAATGTACCTATAAAAACTTACCTTACATTATTTCAAGTTTGCCTACTAATTCACTCACAAGTCACAAGTAATAAATTTATTGTCTTGATCTTTTGAAGCTTGAGGGATAATTCACTCACAAGTCATTATCTAGGGATCTGCACTCATTTCTTAAGTTTTTTCGTTAGAACTTTATTTATGTAATAAAGGGATATGTCGTACAACCAAGTCTATAGAGAAATACCTTGCAACATTGGTCTCCTTCAAGTAGTCACTATTTTGGACAGTTGGTTTAGTTCACTTGGTTACCGTGAGTGTGAGATAGTGATATGTGACTGGAGGTTTACATTGGCAAGTGTTGCAACATAAAGGTTCTAGTGTGACGTACGAACATGGATTTAGTTATCTCTACTAGAGTACTAGTAGAACATGACCTAGAGTTACTAATGTGCATGCTTTAAGAATGACTAATATGCAATCATGATAGGTAAGTAAATTACCTTGTTTTCCTATACTGCTTCCTTTGTGTTTCCCTAGTCTGAAATTGCCTTATCCGAGAATTCCACCTTGTGGTGAAAAGGTCCGTCGCTTTGATTCTTGTTTGAAACTCCTTTTTTTTACTTCCCTGCTATTATATAATATGCAGAATTGAAGCATTTGAGGTGATTCTTGGACAGCAATTGTTGGCAAACCACGTTGATCAGATGTCCATTGATGAAGTTGAGCAAATAGACAATAATTTGTCAAGTGAGGATGAAGAAGATGCAACCAATGCTACAAATGGGGATGACAACACAGATGCCACTTACAATGATGAGTTTGATGACTATTGAAGATTTGGGACTTCCGAGATTAGAGTTGCTTGACGTTTTGTTAAATTTGATGTGTGAACCTAAGTTCGTTGTTGTGTTACTGATGTCTTTGCTGTCATATCTTGCGTTCAGTCTGTATATTCTACGTATATATTGTGTATTTTGGCGTATATAGTGTAATTCGACCTTTTTTTTGGCTCCTGTCAACATTACCCCCGGCGGATAGACAAATACGCTGGTGGTACTTAGAGTTAACACTGGCGACTAATCTAAACCGCCGGTGATACAAAGGATTACCCCTGGCGGACGGTAAACAGCCAGCGGTAACAGCATAACACCGGCAGTTTGACATAACCGCCGGCGCTAACATGGCTTACCCCCGGCGGTTTGCAAACCGCTGGCGGTAAGGTATTACCACCGGCGAGGTGGTCGCCGGCGGTTTGCAAACCGCCGGGGATAGCCCAAATCTGGCCGCCGGCGATAAGCAAATCTGTAGTAGTGAAGTAAGCCTAGCTATATGGCTATAAAGAAATCGCTTTACGGGAGGCAACCCGATTGTTTTTATTTTTGATTTTCTTTGTGACCTCTTGTTTTAACAAGAGACTTAGTTTTTAGTTTAGTTTCTGGAATTTTTAATAAAGTACCAAGTTTTACCCATTTTGGTTTGAAAAAGTTGTTATTTTGCATGCGGAGATTTCATTCCAGCACAAGTCTGTGCACGGTTTGATTTGTATTTCTTATTCTGTACCTCCGAATGAGCTGATATTTTTACTGGAACTGAAAATTTTCATCCTCTGTACACATGAATATTTTAAGAATTTTTAGACATGTGTAAGTCAGGTAGAAAAATACGTTTTACTGCTGTCAGTTTTCTGGATAGATTCCGTCCAATATTGTTTGATGCATGTTTTGAACTTTTAACTTTAATATTGTTGATCCAATTGAGTTTATGAATAGGCATACAACATTATACACTTTCTGTACATTCATATGAATTTTTGTCTTAGGATTATAAGCAGCAAGTAGTGCATTTGTCTATCACTACTAATGTCACCCCACAGAAAAGAAATGGGAGAAACAGTGTTTTGAAGTTTTTTCACAGGGATTAGAGGAGATGCACCAAGAGCTATCCAAGGATGGTGAAAACCATAAGCTTGGGGATGTGAAGACAACCCCACTGGACCTACACACTCTCGGTTTGCACACGTCTAACTTCTGTTTTTCTATCAATGCACTTTATCGCATGAACTTGGAGCGTCTTTTATTTGTTTTTTGTTTTGGTTTGATTTTTGTTTTGAGACCACCACTATCATTTTTATATGATATAGCTACTGTAAGTTTGGGTTGAATTTAGTTGGATGCTATTATAATGATTGGGAAAGGGATGTTTGAGTTGATTCAAAAAGTTACATATAGTTGCATAATTCATATGTTTTTAATGAGTGTCAGTCTGCAAGTGTTTTATCAAGAGCTATCTTATATTCATGTTTTGATGCTGAATGTTACTTTACTTGGTTTAAAATAGATTGAGTAGTTCTATGGACACTTGTGCATGCATTTAGTTGGTCAACTTTCTCCCTTTTGCTAGCCCAAAAATCCCAACAAGTAAAAAACTTGTTTCCAACACCTTCAACCAAAGTTTTTCCAGTGAGTCCACCATATCTACCTATTAGCTTTATGCTATTCCGAGTATGTATATCATGTTACTTTGATTTATCTATACCTCTGAATTAAAATGCTTATGTTAGTGATTGTTATGTGAAAAATCTGGTTAAATAGCTCTCACATCTTATTATTGCACTTAATAAACATGAACCATTGTGATTAAAATTATGAAGTTGTGAATTTGACAAGAGTCTTGGTTGCTAGTTAGACCAAATGTGCTGTCACATGGCAAGCTTTCAACATTGCACTGAAATATATCTAGTTGATATCATGTACTTTTGTTTATGGATGCTTATCATGGTGCCAAATAAATGTGGAAATTTAGTATGTTTAAGTAGTTGTATAAATGGATAGAGAGATACCTAGGCCGCTAATCTAAGCCATGCTGTCATGGTGGAAATTTACTTACATGCTATGTGAACCTTCAGTGATGCACCTCATAATAAAAAGCTATACCAATGGTAAATAAAAAAAAGGTGTTGAGATTGTTCCTTATGTTTGTTTGTCTTGTCATTTTGACATGGGCTTGTTCCATGTCCTGGGACAAGAGGTACCCCAGTTAATCTTCTTTATGACGCTATTATACAATGATTTTACTTGAACTTGCCTTGTTTCCCAAGTTGAGTAACACTATGGTGTAAGTACTCGTATTCAAGGGGCATGAAACTTTTAACCATTGCTTTGTCAAGCACACCACTCATATTTGCTTTCACTTTAAACTTAACCATTAAATATGCTATGATAAGGGGTAATGAGAGCTTGATACCAATGATATCACATTGCAAACATTAACTTAAGTAGAAGTATTTGGAAGTTAGATGAAACTTGTTCATGTTTTTACCTCTACTCATATATATCTATCCAAAGTGTCCACCTTTTATATTCAGTTTTATAAGAGTACTCTATGACCATTATAGGATCTTTTTACTTTTCATTATGCATACATTTGGTCCATGGTACTTTCTTCTATGTTGCACTTTGTGAATTATCGTTGAACATCCTTGTATTGAATATTTGATATCACTTTATAATCTATCTTGCATATTGCTATTCCTTTGAAGAATGAATCATTTAACTCTATATAGCAATAATAATCATCTTTGATATCCATTGATAGTATTAAAATGCAAAGTCCATGTTAGGTTTATCACCTTCATACTCGAGGACGAGTATAGGTTAAGCTTGGGGATGTTGATGCATGTAAAATGCATACACGGACTTTGCATTATAATTCTCATATTTCAATCATATTTGCATCATATAAGGGTTATATCATTGTTTTATAATGATTTGGGAATATCTCAAGGTTTTCCTATTTTTCTGGAATTAACCCTGCACTGGCAGAAAACCCTATTTTCTATATTTTTGAGTTTCAGGGACCCAAACGACGTCCAATTGACCTGAAAATTTACGGGGATCATTTTTTGGAAGAAACAAAGTGTGGGGATAAAGGATGCGAAAAAATGGAGGCCCGAAGGCCGAATGGGAGTGGCCCACGCGACCAAATTCCTTGGCCGCGTGGGGTACCCCATCTGGGCCCTTGTGGCTCCGTTTGTGTCGATCTTTTTTCCTGAAGCCTCCTTTTGACCTAAAACTGACTATAAAAATAGTCCCCCGATGTTTTCCAGAGGGGAGCACCACCGAAACACAGAAACACCAAAACAGAGACCTGGAGCTGCAGATTGGAGGGGGAAAACTCCGGCGAGGCACTGTCGGGGTGGTCTCCATCTCCCCCAACGACATCTCCACCGTCTCCATGATGAGGAGGGAGTAGTCCCTCATCGGGGCTGAGGGCTCATGCCGGTAGCTATGTGGTTTATCTCTCTCTCCCATGGTGTGATCTTTATGTGATCATAAGCTTTGTAATCTAGTTGAATCTATAAATGTTACTCTTCTTTATCTTATGAATTATGCTACTCAGGTGGTTTTATTAATGTAATTTCCGGAGTCACCTTTGTCCCATGGTGTGAAGTTGACAGTGTGTGCACCGTGTGTGGCTCTTAGGCTAAAGATTACATGAATACTTATCATGAGTTATTATTTGTTTTGGATGTCTCTATGATATTGTGGTGTTTGTTAGTACTATCTTTGGATGCGGATAGTGACAAGCATGAAGTGTCCCTAGATGTGGAATGCAACTTTAAGGTGTGCTTTTATAGCCCTATGCAATGGATTGGTGTTCGTTATCCAACCGGATTATAATTTGGGGTAGCATAGTGAAGAGGAAATATCTATGTATTCAATTATATTATTATTGTTGAGAGTGTCCACTAGTGAAAGTATGATCCCTAGGCCTTATTTCCAAGTACCGTTTACACCTTTGTCTTGTCCTCTTGCATCGAAGAGGATTGGGACACTTTCACATTATTGTTTTGTTACATTAAACTTCCATCCATAAAATTAACCATCTTGTTCTTTAAACTTGTTTAGTGCATAATCAACTAAAACTTGTGACACTTTAGTTGTAGGGAATAGATAACTTTTCCTTCTTGCTCCTGCGGATCGATACCCTTCTTCCACATTGAGAGGTGCTACAGTGATCCACTGCTCTTGGGGGTTATCAGCATCTCCTCTAATCCCTGTAAAAAAACTTCAAAACACTGTTTCTCCCATTTCTTTTCTGTGGGGTGACATTAGTAGTGATAGATAAATGCATTACTTGCTGCTTATAATCCTAAGAAAAAAATTCATATGAATGTCCAGAAAGTGTATAATGTTGTATGCCTATTAATAAACTCAATTAGATCAACAAGATTCAAGTTAAAAGTTCAAAACATGCATCAAACAATATTGGACAGAATCTGTCCAGAAAACTGACAGCAGCAAAACGTATTTTTCTACCTGACTTACACATGTCTAAAAATTCTGAAACAATTCATGCATTAAGAGGATGAAAAGATGCAGTTACAGTTAAAATATCAGCTCATTCGGAGTTACAGAATAAGAAATTAAAAATCAAACCGTTCAAAGACTTGTGCTGGAATGAAATCTCCTCATGCAAAATAACAATTTTTTCATACCAAAATGGGTAACACTTGGCACTTTATTAATTATTCCAGAAACTAAACTAAAAACTAAGTCTCTTGTTACAGCAAGAGGACACAAAGAAAAAAAAACCGGGTTGCCTCCCGTAAAGCGCTTTCTTTATAGCCATATAGCTAGGCTTCTTACTTGATATTTACTGTGGACGAAGCTCATGAGGGATCTTGAACTTTGGTATGTCCCTCTTCCTTGGGAAGTGTTCCATGCATTTCTAGTGTGGAAACTGAAACTTCACATTCCCCTCTTTTGAATTAATAATGGCACCTGTAGTACGAAGAAAAGGTCTTCCAAGAATAATAGGACTAGAGGTTTTATTCCCCATATCCATGATCAGAAAATCAACAGGTACAAATGTCATATGAAACTCTACCATAACATCACTTACTTTACCTAAAGCATGTTTAATGGAATCATCAGCAAGTGCAAGTTCAATAGAGCATTTTTCAAGATTCTTTAATTCAAGTACTTCATATAATTCTTTAGATAAAACAGAGACACTAGATCCTAGATCTAATATAGCATGGTGTGTCTCTTTTCCAATAGTGACTAGTACTTTTGGGATCCATACATCCCCAAGCTTAGGTGGTATCATAGCCTCTTGGTTGTATCTAGCAATCTTTTCTTTTAACACATGATTAGCAATATAAGAACCAAAACCTGCTTGGTTGGCATTAGTAGAAGAATCACTTGCAAATTTTTGTAAGATGGATATTAATTCATGCAAGCTACAATTATCTAAGTCAAGTAGTGGTTCCTTAACTTCATTAAGCATTTTAACTTCTTCAACCTTTCTCTCATTTCTTTTTCTAAATAATGCATCCAAAATTATTTCGACATCGTTCTCTTCTTTAACATATTCTTCAAGATTCCTTTCCAAAAGTTCTAGCATAGAAGATATTTTGTCATTCACTTCCCTAGTTAACTCCTTTTTAGACTTGGCATGTGTCAATACTTCTTCTATTTTCCCAGAGATTTCAGAAAGAATGTCACTAGTTTTCTTCATCCTAGTTTTCGAGTGAAGGATGAATGAACGCATCACATTTTTAGTAGGATACTCTTCCACATAGGTTTGTAGAGCTGATGTTGCCCTTTCCAAAGAAAATTTTAGTAGTTTGATCCCTATTTCCTCTTTTGTTTCTATAGACTTCCCAAATAAATTTTCCATTAAGTTATTAGCATGTGAGGGGTTTCCTGAAGCAAATCTTCCATTTGTTAATGAGTCTAGAAAACATTTTGACCAACCATCTAGACCATTGTAAAAGTTTCTTATCAAAGCAGCAGGAGTATGCTTGTTAACACCATTTTCACTCGTGTTCTTAATTCTAAACCAAGCATCCATTAATGACTCCCCATAATATTGACCAAAAATTTTCATTTCAACACTAGAATCCATTTTGGTAAAGTTTTTATGTGTTTTTTAATTTTTGATGCAAAACTGAAAATAAAATGACACTAAACAATGCAAACCGAATTATGCAATGCAACACAAAATGCAAAACTGAAAATAAAATATGCAAACCGAAATAACAAGATGATATGCAAGACAAAAACAAAACAAAATAAAATGATTTGCAGGTAAAGATGGATAAGATGATGCTCACTTAGGTGCAACCTCCCCAAGCTTAGGTGTTAGCCCAAGTTGGTGATGAAGTTGACTTTGTTGTGAGGCACTCCTTGGATAAATCTTTACAACAATGATTCCCCGGCAACGGCGCCAGAAAAACGTCTTGATGGCCTTTAACTCAGCAACAGCACCAAAGAACACTTGATGGCAAGGCGCCAGAAAAACGTGATGGCGGAGTTGATGGGGGAGAGTCTTCTTATGTATCCTTAGTGCGTTCCCCGACAGCGGCGCTAGAAAACGTTGTTGATGGTGAAGTTACCTGCGTTAAAAAAACAATGTTTAGGTTGAGACTCCAAGTGCAGAGTGTATAGTATAGGAAAGATGGTTTTCCCCATGAGGGATGACTCGAGGGTTTATATCGAACTCTCGGGGAATCAGTAGTGAAAGGTTTATCTTCTTATCCTTCCCTTGAGAACCTGCAACAAAGTAAATTGTTTTGTGCCCTCAACCTCACCAAGTGGTTGTCAAACACAAGGTGTGAGAATGATAATAAAATAAAACAAATGCAAAACAATAAATAAATATGCAAGGATGGTGGAAACAATGATGGATGATATTTTTGGGGTTTTTATATGTGAATGCAAGAAGTAAAAGTGTTTTTATATTTTCTGATTTTAAAATGGCTGAATGTAGATAATGCTTAAAAGGGGTTGGAAAGTTGTTTCTTATGATTAAAAATGGACCGGGGTTCATGGTTTCACAAATGCACTCTCTCTTTAATGTTGTGGTGGACAATGGAACAAAGGAATTGACATATGAGATTGCAACACAAAGTTTTATGACAAGTTACTAATTATATGGGCATCACGTCCTAACATAGAGATCTTTTGGTTATTAACCTCTCTTATACTCCACTAAGATGCGAACTAAATCATAACACCTTAGTATGATTTCATTGTGTACCTTGTGGACAATACTCCTACGTCCATTTCAGAGGCATACGCATCTCCTGATGCGGATGACTGGAAAGAAGCTGTCCAAAATGAGATGGACTCGATTCTTTCTAATGGAACATGGGAACTATCTGAACGACCGTATGGGTGTAAACCAGTGGGTTGCAAGTTGGTATTCAAGAAGAAGCTGCGACCTGACGGTACTATTGATAAGTACAAGGCGCAGCTTGTGGCCAAGGGATACACACAAAGAGAAGGTAAAGATTACTTCGATACCTATTAACCTGTCGCTAAACTAACCACAATTCATGTACTACTTTCCCTGGCTGCCTCTTATGGTCTTATTGTTCATCAAATGGACGTAAAGACAACTTTCCTTAATGGAGAGTTGGAAGAGGAGATCTATATGGATCAGCCTGACGGGTTCGTGGAAAAGGGTGAAGAGAGAAAGGTATGCAAGTTGTTGAAATCCTTATATGGAATGAAACAAGCACCTAAGAAATGGCATGAGAAGTTTGATAGAACTTTGACTTCTGCAGGCTTTGCCATTAATGAGGCTGATAGGTGTGTTTATTATCGCCATGGTGGGGGCGATAGTGTCATATTATGCTTGTATGTCGATGACATATTGATATTTGGTACAAGCATGAATGTGATAAATGAGGTCAAGTCTTTTCTGTCAAAATGTTTTGACATGAAAGATCTGGGAGAAGCTGATGTAATTCTGAACATCAAACTGATTAAGGATGAGAGTGGAATTGTTTTAACACAATCACACTATGTTGAGAAGGTCTTGAGCCGATTCGGCTTTATAGACAGCAAGCCTTCTCCAACACCTTATGATCCCAGCGTGGCACTTCGAAAGAACAAGAAAAATCGATAGATCAATTGAGATACTCTCAAATAATCGGTTCACTCATGTACCTCGCGAGCGCGACGAGACCTGATATCTCATATGCTGTAAGCAAGTTGAGCAGCTTCATGTCAAACCCGGGTAATGATTATTGGCATGCACTTGAAAGAGTCATGCGCTATCTGAACGGTACAATGAGTTATGGGATTCACTATTCTGGGCACCCTGCTGTGCTAGAGGGATATAGTGACTCGAACTGGATTTCAGATGCTGATGAGCTTTACGCCAAAAGTGGGTATGCATGTACCCTTGGAGGTGGCGCAGTGTCATGTAGGTCTTGTAAACAAACCATATTGACGAGATAAACCATGGAAGCAGAACTTACTGCTTTGGATACAGCCGCTGTAGAGGCAGAATGGCTGCGTGACCTCTTGATGGACTTGCCGGTGGTTGACAAACCATTGCCGACCATCCTTATGAACTGTGACAATCAAACGGTGATTGTCAAAGTGAACAGTGCTAAGGATAATGCGAAGTCATCAAGACACGTTAAAAGACGTTTGAAATCTGTCAGGAAATTGAAAAACTCCGGAGTAATTACCGTTACGTATATTCAAACAGACAAAAACCTGGCAGATCCCTTTACAAAGGGACTATCACGAAATATGATAGAGAGTGCATCGAGGGAGATGGGTATGAGACCCATGAGTGTTACGCCATAGTGGTAACCCAACCTATGTGATCGGAGATCCCGTGAAGTAGGACCTGGGAAAAACAAACTAGTGGTTTAACGGAGGAGAGTTTTTTGTTACCCTCTCTAGGTGAAGATGCACGAGCTCTCAGAAAGCTGTAAGGCAGGTTGGCAACATGCCTTAATGTGGTTCTATTGGCTATTTATAGCAAAGATGCTGTCCTACAGAGCATTCTTGAAAGAACACACCTATATGAGTTCCGACTGTTAAACGTCGCAGTCTATGAGATTTGGGTGATCTCTAGTAAACTCATGAAGAGACCAGGGAGTACGACGCATATGCTCCACCCGCGGGGTAGGCTACTGGCAGCCAGGTACTTGTTATGATTTTGAGTGAAGTCTATTGGCACCAAACTTGCAATTCAAGGTTCGTCCATTGTTCAAGTTACTGGTAGATGTAGCTTGAAGATCTAGGCGGAAGTTTAACTTAACAGTCTCTGCTGAAACACTGCTACATAAACAAGAAACGAGGTTTGGAAAATATCTCTAAATGGAGATTTGAGATCTAGTGGGGGATTGTTAGAATTTGGCCCATATGTGGCAGCCCAATTAGCAATTTCAGAAAAATCTCAAAGCCCATTTTTGTGGCAGCACACATGTGAGTGGCAAGGGGAGTGGGAGCTAAAGTTTAGTCCCACCTTGCTAGTTTGAGAGGAGTTGCACCACCTTATATAGTGGAGTGTTGTGCTACTTGGTAAGCTTGTGAGAACAAGAGGCTCTCTCACGCGCTCCTCCTCCTACGCCGCCGCTCGCACGCACGCACGCACGCACCACCCGTCCATCTCGTCACGACGCGCCGCGGGTTGCGGGAATCTCGCCGAGCCGAGCTTTACTTTTGCAGTCCAGGAAAAACGGTTTGGACGGACGCGTCACAATTAGTCGGTTCGGGTCGTTTCCGGATCGTGGGCTACTGTAACCGACCTAATACGTGCACGATGTGGACTTGGCCCACGTTGTACCCGTTAGGGTTTTCCCGAGCCGCATTATATAATGTCGTGCGCTGCAATACTAAACCAATCTAGGTTTTGCCGAACTCGTGCCTTGCGCCGCCACCGTAGTCTACTCCATCCCGTACGTCGGCGTGCACCGGCGAACAGGACAGCAGGTCTCCGGAACCGCTCGTCTTTGCGATTCTATACGGGAGAGGGCGAATAAGATTTTTGGAAAGTGCGTCGCGCGACTGCTCAAGTTCGTCATCACGGCTCGTCTTCCCGATCGCTCGGCGGGACCTAAAGCTCGTCGTCTTCAACGCCGTCTTCTTCGACCGGTCATCGCCAACGTTGTCGTCAACAACATCGGTACTGCAACGGCAACGGCTACTTCCTCCATCACGGATCGGTACGTGTTGCGTGATCCGATCTGCTGGCTTAACATGTTTTCTGCTAGCATGCTGCTGTTCATGTTAGTTAATACTTCTAATATGTTTGAGATTAACATGTTAGTAGCGATTGTTGTCATGCTTAATATACTGAAATTAATCATAAAATTATTGTCTAAGTACTCAATAAGTACCTGCTGATAGCGGCAACGACAAACCATCAATACAACTTAACATGTGGAATAAAAGAACCCTCACTTTGCACGACACCACATAGTGGAGCCACTGCTCAGCATCTCGGTGAAACTCATCCGTAGACTCATCTCTAGTACCAATAAAGATCTCACATTCACGCAGTGGTGCTCGGTGGTCATGGTGGCGAAGCAGGCTATTGACAAAATCAGCACTGTACCATCTGCTGTCGATATATAGGTACGGCACAGACTTCCAGAGGTTGCGCCAGCGAGTGGCGAGCACGCACGTCTGCACTGCTTCATCAGAGGGCAGGAACGACAGAACCAGCAGGATCACATCTTCCGGGAGCGCGCTCAAGCGGTCCTCGCCGTCAGCCACGGCGGCTGCTTCGTTGTCATCCATGTTGCAGATCCTGTTTGGCATTCCGTCGAACAGGTGTCCTGCGTCGAAGCTGCAGAGGTGGTGGACACGGAATGAGCAAGATCGAACCACCAGGCGGGACAGATGGACATCTAGTTCTGATAACTATAATAACTCGTAACAATGGAGGGATCACAGGCGACCAGTCTGCACCTAACCTACTAGGTAACGCCATGATCTAACGAGGATCCCATCGGCGCTAGGGCTTTGCTTCGCGCGTGATAGCCAAAGAAAATGCCCTCCTCGGATTGATCGTAGGGGCTCCAGAAGGGGTCGGCGAGTTTACCTTTGGGGTGGGGGGGAAGGGAATCTCTCCGGCGGCGGGGAGAGATCTCCCTACTCCTCCTGTCGCTGGCAGGGCGCGGAGAGGACTTAGGTATGGAAGCTTCTGCGCGGAGAGGGGCGGAAGGGCGGCGGGGATTTGAGCGGCGGTGAGACGGATCGGGAGCCCGCGGGGGGGGGGGGGGGGGGGGGAGTGGGCTCTCGAGTGGGGGGGCGAAGAATCGAGCAAATCGAAGGCTGCACGATTATTGGTTTCCTGGGGAAATGGAAAGAGGAGTGGGGAGGGGAAGAGGAGGACGCCGGGTGATTGACCACGTGAGAAAAGATCTTGTGCGGCTATAAATAAGGGTTACCCGATATCTGTCTCACCTCACGCTCTTGTCCTCGTACATGTTAGTTACTTTTGTGATTTCTATCACTTCCCTGACTTTGGCCACACCTGATCACATCGCATGTCTCTGTCGAGCTGCTCAGTCAAATGGACCAGTTGCCGCACACGCTCATATGCTATATTTTAATATTATTTTCGCAAGCCTAGGTTTAACGGTCGTCTTTCGTTATTAAATTTTTGACCGTTGAAACTAGCCGGTAAAGCTTATGCCTTATCACTGCATATCCAGTTTCAAAATTACTTTGTCGTATCATATGAATTTTTGTTTAAATTTAGAATCATCTTACTTTGGATACAGCTGATCATATGCCTTGGTGAAGTTGTGTCGTGGTGGTGTCACGGCAGATGCCATAGGATGGCTTGAGTTGTGGGGCCGATGGACGCTGGAGGCACCCGGAGAGGGCTTGTGCGCACGAACACGCACACAAAGAACACAACACACACGGTTTTACCCAGGTTCGGGGCTCTCGTGAGGAGATAACACCCCTACTCCTGCCTATCTGATCGATATATATGGACTACCAATGATTTACAAGCTTGCTCCTTGAGCTGTGATGGAAGAACAGCACGATCTAGGCTTCTACCGAATCTCGGAAGGTTTCTCTGGCTCACTACTGGCTACGAAGGAAAAATGCTCAAGTGTTTATGCGTAAGGTAGGAACCATGCAAGCGTCTCCCAGCCTCTGTGTCTGTCATAGGAGCCTCTGGTGCTCCTTATAAAGGGAAGCCCAGGGCACATGTTAGGGCTGGCGTCAGTGCTGGCGTAGCCCACACTGTAGCCACGTCCGGTCTTCTGACCGCTTTCGTCACCGCAGCGCGGCGCGTCCCATCTATCTCCTCCAGCGCACTGCTCCCTGGTACCGCTTCGGTCAGCGGCATGGAGGTCTATCACTCTGGTCAAGTGGTCTCGTCCCATCGTGCAAGTGGCTCGGCGCCCTGCCCCGTGATTGTAGGGACAAGACGCGAGCCTTGACCATGGCCCAAGTAAGCCTCCTTATTCGGCATAGGCATGCCGAATACCCTGTAACTCGGTTTCGCCTTCCCTGCACACAAGAAGAACAGAGAAAGATCCGACATATAACTTGCATGGACCGACATATCAATATGTCGGTTAGTCTTGACTCGGTCAGCTCCAGGTAAGCCGGTACAGTTATGTCGGTTTCAGTGATCCGGTCAACTCCTAGTCAACCCTTATATCGGCATCTTGCCCATATCCGGGGGTTGCCCCCCGACAAGTTGACCGGTTAAATGCACTGATTATCGCACACACGCATTTTTTTCAAGCATGATGCTTTAACTTTACTAGTCATCAGCCCGTGCATTTGCACAGTCTAGTTTTTGTGAATAAAATACATGCAAACAGTTTCTGATGAGCAAAGAGTACTTAAATCATAAATTTCCATCACATACGTACAATATATTCATTTGGCGACTATCATGCAAAGGAAGAACTACAAAATAAGAAAAATAGTATTCATGTGTGCTCAAGATATTTTTAGTAATGGGTTGTACAACAATCATATATCATGGCAGTAAGGAACATTTCGAGTATTAGTTTTCTACGGAGATCCATGCGATTATCATTACACGGCCAGTACAGTCTATCTGTTCGTTAGAAAGCGCACTTGTGTGCTTGAACAACGCTAATATCCCAATAAAAGTAATTAAAACTTGGTTGGAACTTTTGGACGTAGCATCAGTAGATAAAAAGACAACATGTGCCAAGTAGTGTCCACTATCAACACCTTGAATGGCCATGATAGAGTATCATGCTTTTTTCTGATAGAGTTTAAAAATACATGAGCTGCAAGCAATTTTACAGTAAGAAGAAACATAATATAATGGTGGATATCTCGCAAGATAATCAAGTGCATAGACTATATAACCTAGATATTATTTTAATATGGAGACAACACAATCCTTTTGCAGATTTTGTAGCTTGTTTTATATATTTCACGTTAAGAATTGGTGCAAGTCACACTAGTAGAAAACAGGGCTTTCGTCCAGAGGCTCGGTCACCTTTAGTCCCGGTCTCTTTACGAACCGGAACTAATGGGAGCATTAGTCCCGGTTCAAACTGCCAGAACGCCGGCAGGCTTTAGTCCCGGTTCGTAAGGAACCTTTAGTCCCGGTTCGTGACACGAACCGGGACTAAAAGTTTGTGCAGGGGTGGGGACATCGCGATAACCTTTAGTCCCGGTTCGTATTATAAAACGGGACTAAAGATGGAACTTTTAGTCCCGGTTAGAGATACAAACCGGGACTAAAGTTTTTTTTTTACTTTGGAAAAATTTCAAATTCCATGTCGACGTTGACGAAGCAGTGACTTCTGTAGTCCCGGTGCGTATCACAAACCGGGACTAAAGGTTTTTTATTTTTGCCGGAAATTCAAATTCAAATTTAAGTTTTTTTCGGAAATTCAAATATGTTTTAGACATATCAAAAACCGGGACTAAAGATATTTTTAGTCCCGGCCAACCGGGACTAAAGGTTTTTTTTATTTTTGCCGGAAATTCAAATTTAAGTTTTTTGTCGGAAATTTAAATTATTTTTATTTTTTTATTTTTTTCGAATTAATAATTTATTTCTACATATAGATTAGTATTAATTAATTATTGTTGTTTATGTTAATATAGATTTGGAATTCAAAAAATAATAGCATGTCCCATCGTGCAGGAATATTTAAGTTTTTGTCAGAAATTCAAATTATTTTATTTTTTGGAATTAATAATTGATTTCTGTATAAAGATTAGTATTACTTCATCATTGTTGTTTATGTTAATATAGATTTGGAATTTTAAAAATAATATCATGTCTCGTCAAAGTGTAAGGGATAATAAGATTGATAGCGTAGTATTATCAAGATGTACTCAATGCAATTATGGAAGCTAGTTGGGAAGGAACTCAAAAGTTAAGCGTGCTGGAGGTGGAGCAGTGTGAGGATGGGTGACTGATCGGGAAGTCTGCCTACAAGTGTGAGGATGGGTGGAGCAGTGTGGAGCAGTGTGAAATTCGGGGTGATTCGAGATAAAACTGATAAATAATTCAAATATTCAAAATATCAAAAAAAAAAAATTCGAAAAATTTCAAAAAAAAATCGAAAAAAATATGGACTAAAAGGTCCTCCAGCCCAGCGGCCAATCGCGCCCACGTGGAGGGTCCTTTAGTCCCGGTTCGTAACAAACCGGGACTAAAAGGGGGGGCCTTTAGTCCCGATTTGGTAGTCCCGGTTGGAAAATCGGTGTCGTGGTGGGTAGCACGGCATATCCATCAAAGACGGAAAAGAGTGTGGGGCAGGCGACGATCGGATGCTCGCGCGGGATTGGGCAACAAACATGCAAACACACGTCAGTTACCCAGGTTCGGGGCCCTCCTCGTGGAGGTAACACCCCTACGTCCTGCTCTTCTTGTTCTTATTGATTGATCACAAATCGAGCTACAAGGTTTGCTCCTGGAGCTGTATGGCGGTGGTGCCGGCTTGAGCTGTCAAGCCGGCTAGAGGTGGAAGACGATGATCTACGTATCTGTGTGTCTGTGGGACCTTCCTTGCTTGCCCCGCGCAGGAGGCCCATGCACGCCTTATATCGGCAGCGTCTAGGGTTTTGGGTTACAAGGAGATTACACGATTGCCCCTATGACATCACTACTCTGGAGCCGGCTGGAGCTATATCATCATTACATTGTAGCTGTAACGCCCGACAGGGGCTAGACGATCTGGGCCTACCAGTACGGACCGGTCGGTTGGTAGAGGCCGGCTGCTCTAGCCGGCCGTCCGCCTCCGGGTAGAGGAAACGGCTTGCTTCATTCGGCTGGCTCCAGGCGGGACGCTGTAGCCGGCCCTTGTAGTTCTTGAAGAAATGGACCTCTTAGGGATATCCGGGGTTCATATCCCCGACACTAGCCCCCGAGATCGTGGAGTCTTGCCGGCTTGCCGGGTAGACTTCTCGAGCTTCAATGTTGTTGTCGCTGTAGTTGAGGTCGTCCGGCTTGAAGTTTGCCGGATAAGGTGATGGTGACCGGAGGCGGCTCGTCCGGCTTGGGGTAGCCGGTCTCCGGTAGTCTGGATGTCTTGGGAATCGTGAGTCGTGACATGCGTCAGCCACGTTTCGCCGCTTGGTCGTGATGGTTGTGCTCTGCCCGATGTCAGGGGCACGTCGCTTCGGTCTTCGACGGACTGGATCGTCTGTGGCAACTGCCTGTTAGTGGGATCGTTTGCGGGCGGTGCGGCCTGCCCGCGCCCCACGTGGCGCATGGAGCGGTGCGGTTCCGTCTGCCCCGCTTTTAAAGGGGAAAAGAGGGGGAAGGTTCAGAATTTTCGCTCCTCTCTCCCGCTTCGTCTTCTTCGCCAGTTCTTGCTCCTCTTGCTCCTTGCCGATTTCTCCGTCTCGCCACTTCCGCTTCCGCCTCCTCCACCACGGGCAACCGATCTTCAATGGCGGGCACGGGTGCCTGGATGGGTTCCATCATCGACAATAAGTTCCTTCTGAAGCTTCACCGGAATGGGTCCATGGGGAAGAGTGGCGATGTGGAGGCTCGCGCCCCGCCCCCTGGAGAGATCTCGCCGAGGCCCAAACCGGACGAATTTGTCATGTTCTACACGCATGTGGAGCGGGGATTGGGGCTCCTCGTCAGCTCGTTCTTCAACGAGTTTCTGCATTTTTATGGGCTGCAGCCTCACCATCTAGGGGCAAACTGCATCACGCAGTTGTCCTGCTTCGTCACGCTGTGCGAAGCGTATTTGGGCGTTTGGCCCAGTATGGAGCTCTTCGGCATGTTCTTCTTCTTGCGGTCTCAGGTGACCGCTGGGCTGCAACGGGACTGCGGCGGCGTCTCCATCAGCGCGAAGAGCACGCCATTTCCCAAGATCCATCTGCCCGAGTCCATCAAGAAGTGGCAGAATACATACTTCTATGTCAAGAACGCTACTGAGGTTGACCGGATCAACCTCCCCGCCTTCGCCAATACGCGTCCGGCGGACAGATCCTGGAGCCGGAAGCCGGCAGTCGATGAGAATCTGCAAGGCACCCTGTTCGCCCACCTGGAGAAGCTGGTGGAGGATGGCTTGACGTCTAGGGATCTGACCATGGCCTGGACGACAAGGCGGATGTTCCCGCTGCAGGAGCGCTCGCACAAGATGTGCTTCTACTCCGGCATCCGGGATCCCACTCGAGCTTCCATGAACATCCCGACGCAGGAGGGATTAAGCGAGTGGGTTTCCCGTCTCATCACCGACAGGCTTGAGGATGATTGGGACTTCGGGCTCGATCCCTTCGACCGCTCGGATCGCGCTCCTGAGGTTAGCTTCCTCCCTTCTCATTTTGCTTCCGATTCCTTTTCCGGCCGCCGCCTGATCTAGCCGGCTTGCCGGGTAGCTTTGTGAGGTCCAGATGGTTGAAGATTTTGAAGTAGTCTTCGAGCCTGATGTCCAGGGTCCCCTTTCTGCGGCGCAGACGGCCATGCTGGAGGAGGAGAGCGCCGCCGAGGAGCAGGCGGCGGGTGGAGGTGCGGACACTGCCGCTGGAGGCGAATCAGGCGGCGATGCCCGTGTCGTCGCGGGAACACGCGGCGACACCACCGAGTCATCGGGTGGAGGTGCTGATGCCGGCGGCGATGACGGGGGCGATGATGACGCCACCCGGACTGCAACGAGCCCGGCCCCTGCTACCGGCGCCGACTCCGACTCGGCCGCCTACAGGGACGAGGATCTCGAGCGCGACGATCCGCCTCCGGTTTCATCGTCCCGTGGTAAGTCTTCTGGGCCTGGGGTCGCCGGGCAGGCTGACAATGTTGCGCATGTGGTGGTAGATCTCTCCACTGGCTCTGAACCGGACTCAGAGGGTTCTTCCTCCGTGCCAGCCTCCAAGCCGGCGATATCCACCCGCCGGACCAAGGAATTGGAGGCGGCGGCGCGGAAGAAGGTGGTTCTTCCTCGGCGGATCGTGAAGGAGAGGCGGTCGAAGTCGGCCGCCGATGTCGATGCGAATACCGCGCCGTCCAAGCGGAAAGGCGCATTTGAAAAGCGAGGCGTGCTTCCCGCCAAAAAGCGGGCTTCGACGTCTTCCCGGCCTACCACGGGCGGCCTGTCGCCAGCCGGAAGAACGAGGGCGGAGACGCCTGAGACCGATGCCAGGGCGGACGAGATTATGGCCGACGTCCGGGCTGAGGTCGACGCCAAAATGGCGGAGGAGGAGGCCCAGACTGGTGGGGCCAAAAACGAGGTGATTGGTCTTGCTTTAGGTGGTGATTTTATTTAAGATTCGAATCCGAATGACTTGGAGAGGGAGTTTTATGCTCGGACGGCGCAGGCAGTCTTAGCCTTGGGAGCATCTGATGCTGATTTTACTGTGGAGCAGCTGCTGGCCTCGAGGGAGGACGAGGAGGGACGAAGGCGGCGGACGCGGAGAGGACCGAACCCGCCGCGGCAAGACCCGCGCCCAGGTGGTTAATCTTTCTCCTCCTTTTGTTCTTGGCTATGACTCGGGTATTGAGGATATGGAGAAGGCTATTTACGCGGAGCTGGCGCAGGCGGACTCGATCCGGGCGTCGATGGATGCCCAGGCGGCTGCAAGGCAGCCAGCGGCTGCCAAGGCGGCCGAGGAGAAGGCGGCAGCGGGCGCGGAGGCCGGCAATACCGCAAGGTCTCTGCTGGGGTCGAGGTGGTGCCGGCTCGCACGGAGCGGCCGGTCGAGGACCCTGTCGTCCGGCGAAAGGCGGCGATGTGCCTCCGGAGGCGTGAAGCGTCCGTCCGACGCCGTGCCCCCTCCCCACCAAAGCGTTCGAAGAGGAGGACTGGCCAAGGCGCTGGGCTCGTGCGTCGGGTAAGTCCTTGTCTTGTGGTGGGAATCTTCGCAACTTGCACTCGATGGTGACGCTTCCTTGTTTCGTAGGGCACCGCTCCCTATAGTGGAGACGGCAGTCGTCGCTGCGAAGGAGTTGGCATCGGTGCCTGTCACCGAGGTCCCCGTGGCGCAGGCGGCTGATCCGCCTTCGGAGGCGAAGACGACGGAGGCGGACAGCCGAGTGCTGGTGGAGGCGGCTCCCCTTGTGGTCGACTTCAACCCTCCGGCTTCAGGTGGAGACTGCCGAGACGCCAGTGGGTGCTTTCCAGGTGGTTCCCCAGCCCGGCGCCGGGGCTGGGTATACTGCCTTCCCCACCCCTTCTTTGACTGTGGCCGTGACAGCCAAGGATAAGGCCATCGCGGAAGCGACGGCCTCGCTCCCGGCCCTCGCCAATCAACTTTGGTGTCTTCTCCGACGTACTCCGGACCGGTGCCGGCTCGGCCGATGCGTCGGGAAAATTTCCCCTCGCCGAAACTGGCGGAGCGGGTGGCCAGGGAGAACTTGGCCAACGTAACATTGCTCGCTCCTCCATGGAGCAAGGCCTTGCCGCGGCGAATAGGGAGGCGGCATTGCTCAAGCGGGAGCTTGAGGCGGCTAAAGGTTTGGCTCCCTTTTTCTTTCTGCACTTTGTCTTGCCGTTCTGCCTTTTTCTCTTGCATGTCTTGGCTTGACGGTGACTTGATCTCTACAGGTGACTCCACCTCCCGCGCCGGCTTGGAGAAGCAACTGAAGGAAAAGGACGCCGCCTTGACCTCGTCCAAGGCCGATCTCCAAGCGGCGGAGAAGGCATTAGAAGAGCGCCGCCTCGAGGTCGTCCGGCTGGGCGAGGAGGCGGCGAAACTGCAGGAGTCCGAGCGTCGGAAGCAGAGCGAGGTTGAGTCTCTCCGCGGGATGCGGCCAAGCTGAAGGATCTGCTGAAGGCTTCCGTCGAGAATAACGACGAGATCGTCCGGGAGGCCAAGGCGCGCGAGCTTGAGCCATGAACAGCTGGTGAGCGGCTTGGTCAAGGAGGTTGAGGGCGTAAACGAGCTGATCCTCGGTAAGTGAGGTCTTCTTTCTCCTTGGTTTCTTGCTTTAGGTCTTCTACTCGGCCTTACTGGTTTGAACTGCAGGCCTCTATCCCGAGGTGGATGCGCAACTCCAACAAGATGCTGCCTCGGCTCACTCTCGACCGGAGTCTTCTGGTGCCGCTGCCGGGTCTGCTCCGACTACCGCCTCCCGTCTTCTGCGACTCGGCCAGGAATTCAAGCGGCTAAAGAAAGCGGCTGAGGGCGTACTTGAGAACCTGTGGCCGGACACTCCCTTGCCGGCTACTCTCCACGACTTATGCGCCCGGCTCGAAGGAGCGCCTGCCGGCATCAATGATCAAGTGGAGATGGCGGCACGCGGAGGTACCGACATGGCCCTGGCCGTGGTGAAGTCATGGTACCCTGGCCTGCAGACGAGCAGGCTGATGGACGGCTTCCGCGACGGGACGTCCTTCGCGAACTTGCGTCCAGAAATTGCCGAGGCTTCCAAGCGGATTGCCGAGGCGGTTGACTTGACGGCGTTGGTACCTGCCGAGCCGTCTTCGATGCCGAAGCCAACTGAAGATGCTGGAGCCGGCGACACTGCTGCCGCTACTGACGCCGCTACCATTTGATTCGTTCATCTCCCCGGGATGCCGGGTGTAACTGTTATTCTGTGCCGTTAACTGTCCCGCCACATTAACCGCCTTGTTATCTTGGACACCTTTGAAGGTCATCATGTAAAAATTTGCTATTCTGCTTCCTGCCATGGTCTGTTATCGTGAGTGTCGTTTTCTCTGTGACTGCTGGGCCTTTGTGCTATAATTCGTACTTGTTTTTGGTGATGATTATCACCATCCCTAGCCCCCGAATTTTGGGCCGGCTTGAGCATCTAGCCGGGTCGAAATTTCACGTTTCCTGCTTATCGCTTGTCTTCTGTCGTCGTTATATCGTGCAGCCCCCGAGTCCGTGACTTGGGTGATTTTAGATATACGTCGGGTTGAGCAGCGGCTTGCCGGGTGCTCAGCCCCCGGGAATCTTTTTGCCGGCTGGCGGCTTGGCAGCCCCCGAGTCCGTGACTCGGGTGTGTTTTTATGTTCGTCCGGGTCTGGGCAGCCGCCTTGGGGGTTGCGCAGCCCCCGGGTATCTTTTGCCGGCTGACGGCTTCGCAGACCCCCGAGTCCGTGACTCGGGGTTGTTTTATGTTCGTCCGGGTCTGGGCAGCCGCCTTGGCGGGTGCGCAGCCCCCGGGTATCTTTTGCCGGCTGACGGCTTCGCAGCCCCCGAGTCCATGACTCGGGGTGGTGATTTTATGTTCGTCCGGGTCTGGGCAGCCGCCTGGCGGGTGCGCAGCCCCCGGGTATCTTTTGCCGGCTGACGGCTTCGCAGCCCCCGAGTCCATGACTCGGGGTGATTTTTATTTCGTCCGGGTCTGGCAGCCGGCTTGGCGGGTGCGCAGCCCCCGGGTATCTTTTGCCGGCTGACGGCTTCGCAGCCCCCGAGTCCATGACTCGGGGTGATTTTTATATTCGTCCGGGTCTGGGCAGCCGCCTTGGCGGGTGCGCAGCCCCCGGGTATCTTTTGCCGGCTGACGGCTTCGCAGCCCCCGAGTCCATGACTCGGGGTGATTTTATTTCGTCCGGGTCTGGGCAGCCGGCTTGGCGGGTGCGCAGCCCCCGGGTATCTTTTGCCGGCTGACGGCTTCGCAGCCCCCGAGTCCATGACTCGGGGTGATTTTATTTTCGTCCGGGTCTGGGCAGCCTTGGCGGGTGCGCAGCCCCCGGGTATCTTTTGCCGGCTGACGGCTTCGCAGCCCCCGAGTCCAGACTCNAGCCCCCGAGTCCATGACTCGGGTGATTTTATATATTCATCCGGGTCTGGGCAGCCGGCTTGGCGGGTGCGCAGCCCCCGGGTATCTTTTGGCCGGCTTGGGCTTGTCTCCTTGGCTTCCGCGCGTGGACCCGGTTGCAGTTACTGAAGGGTCCCGTCAACTGTTTCGTCTCCACGTGTAGATCGTGGGATCGTGGGCGACGGTTGGGTCTCCCACGTTGTCCCTTGTTGGTGTTATAAAGCTTCACAGTTTCCTTCTTCTTCTTCTTCACCTCGCGCCTCTTCGCTCCTCTTTGCCTTCCCTCGTCTTGTTTCCTTGCGCATCTCTGCCATGGTGAAGTCCGAGCCCATAGACGCTGTCGCTGAGGAGACCGCCGCTGCGCCTCGGCGAAGCGTCCTCTAGCGGTCGTCCCCCCAAGAGCGGCGGCCGTGGGCGGGGGAAGGCAGTTGCCTCCGCTGCCGCCGGTAGCAACGCTGGCCGCGGCAAGGGCGGCGGCCGTGCTGGCTTAAGGAGTGCGAGTGCCGCCCGTGCGGCATCAGCATCGTCGCTGGTCGTGGCAAGCAACTTCTCGTTCTTGATGATACATCGAGCGAGGAGGAGGACACCCCTGTTCTTCCACCCTCCGGGCTTTCGACCCGATTCCTAAGTACGCTCCCTCTGCCGTCGCCGACAGCGAGGAAGAGAGCGCGGAGCAGTCCTCCGCCTCTTCCGACTCCCTGGAGAATCCGCGGCGTCCGCTGGGGTGTGGTTCCCCATCGGGGAGTTTCTCCTGATTCTGCACTCGCCAGTTACTGGGCCGGTGCAGAGGCTTCCCGACGCCTTCGCCGACGCACTGCCAGGCGTTGGCCACTTCAAGTTCAGGCTCTTCCGCGAGGGTGCCTCCCAGGGTCCCTGGGATGCAACCGTCCGGTTCACCTCCCAGGTGGTTGGCAATGCTGTCGTCAACCGGGTGGAGTTCGTCAGGGGCTGGGACGAGTTCGCCGACTTCTACGAGCTCGAGCCGGCTTCATCCTCTGCTTCCGCCTCCGTCGTGACAAGGGCGTCTTCTTCGTGAAGGTGTTCGACGGCACCCTCTGCATCAAGCACTGGGCCGGCAAGAGGATCGGCGGATCCGGGAAGGCGACGGTTGCCGCTTAGGGAGCTCTGCCGGCTCGACCTTGTAGTTGTGCGGGGAAGGTCCGCCTGTGGACCTCCCTCTTTTGCTTTGTTATTTAGCCTTCATTTGTAATGCCTCGCCCTTTATGTTTAATGCTACTTGCTCTTGTTCCTGTACTTTTGCTTGTGCGCAATTTTCATTTCCTGTTTGTCATGTCTGTGTCCGGCTTGGGCTCTCGAAGCCGGTCGGCGGCGTTTCCGTGTGTGAAATGAAAATGACAAAGCGATTAGTTTGCTGTTATGATCATGGAGTATACCTTTACTGTGCTTAACTCAACTTTACACTCGCCTGTAGCCTTTCCCGTCGCCGTTCGTGTGCACTTCACCGTCTAGCGGGATCATGCACACTACTACAACGCTAGGGTCCGGTTTGTTAGGCCAGAGTTTTCTCAGCCGGTAAACGACTTCTACTTCTTACGTCTTTCGCATACACTCCGCCTCCAGCTTATTCTCTTGCCGGCCTTAACCGGATTCAAAGAGTTAGCCGTTTAGCATTGTGCAGTTAGTCATCCGTAGTCGGAGAAGTGATTGCCGACTGCCGGCTTGGCCGAGTTTGCAGAAGAACGTTACTTCAGCCGGCAGGACTTCCCTTTATGCGTTTTTCACGTTGTTTGCCCCCTCCAGCTTGTTCTCTTGCCGGCCTTAACCGGATTCGAAGAGTAGGCCGTTTAGGGGTTAGTCACGCTACACGGCCGCTAAAGGCAAGCTTGCCGGCTGCCGGAAGAGCCGGTTAGAAAATGCAGAAAAAGTTGCGAAAAATTGCTCATGTGCTCATCATTCTCGTTTCTTTTATTGATAGCATAGGTGATACATACATTGTACTTTCTCAAGTGTAGAATCGACGCAAGAGTGCCGTGTTCCATGGCCTTTCCGTTTCATCGCCTTCCTTGTCCATCGTGTCCTTCTTGTGCTCGCGGGCGTCGATGAGGTAGTAGGCATCGTTGATGAGCGCTTTGCTGACGATGAATGGTCCTTCCCACGGCGATGACAACTTGTGCATGTTTTTGGTGTCCTGGATCAACCGGAGCACGAGGTCGCCTTCTCGAAAGTGGACGTTCTTGATGCGCCGGCTGTGGTAGTTGCGTAGTTGTTGCTGGTACATCGCCGATCTTGATTCGGCAAGCTGGCGTGCTTCCTCGAGCAGGTCCATTCCATCTTCGTAGGCTTGCTTAGCTTGCGCTTCCGTGTACAGCACGATCCGGGGTGCGTCGTGCTCGATGTCCGTTGGCATGACGGCTTCCGCCCCATGGACGAGGAAGAAGGGGGTGAAGCCGGTTGAGCGATTCGGCGTCGTCCTTAGGCTCCAGAGGACGGAAGGTAGCTCTTCTTCCCACGCGCCGGCTGCCCGCTCGAGCGGTTCGAGCAGCCGAGGCTTGATGCCGGCTAGAATGAGGCCGTTTGCTCGCTCGACTTGCCCGTTCGACTGCGGGTGTGCGACCGAGGCCACGTCGAGCCGGATGCCGGTCCTGCCGCAGAACTTGGCGAATTCTCCCTTAACGAAGTTTGTCCCGTTGTCCGTGATGATGCTGTTGGGGTAGCCGAAGCGGTAGATGATGCTTTTGAAGAACTTGACTGCCGTTGGTCCATCCAGTTTCTTGATCGGCTTGGCTTCGATCCATTTCGTGAACTTGTCGACTGCCACCAGCAGGTGTGTCATGCCTCCACTGGATCTCCTCAGTGGTCCAACCATGTCGAGCCCCCAGACGGCAAACGGCCAGGTGATAGGAATCGTCTTGAGTGCTGAAGCCGGCGTGTGCCTCTGCGTTGCAAATCGTTGGCAGCCGTTGCAGAGTCGGACCAGTTGATTCGCATCCGCCAGCGCAGTCGGCCAGTAGAACCCGTGCCTGAATGCCTTAGCCACAATTGCCCTTGAAGATGCGTGATGGCCGCATTCGCCTTGATGGATCTCCTTGAGGATCCTGTTTCCTTCTTCTTGGCTCACGCAGCGTTGGAACATTCCGGATACGCTGCGCTTGTATAGCTCGTTGTTGATGATGGTGTAAGCACTTGCCCGGCGTTTGATTTGCCTGGCGATGAGCTCGTCCGCCGGGAGCTCGTTGTTGGCGAGGTAGGCGAGGAAGGGTTGGGTCCATGGTGGAGCCGCTTCGATGACGAGGACCTCGACGGGCTCCGTCTCGCCTGGAGCCGGCCCAGCCGACTCCGCGTCCGGCGGCATCCGGATGGAATCGGAGCCGGGACACGGCGTGATGGATGGTTTGTAGAGCTTCTCGAGGGCGACGCCGGGTGGGATTTCCTCGCGAAGAGAGCCAATGTTCGCCAGGGTGTCGGCCGCCTCGTTGTTGGAGCGGTGGATGTGGTGGAACTCGCATCCTTCGAAGTATCCCGCGAGCTGCTGGACGAAGAAGCGGTAGGCGGCCATGTTGGGGTCCTTGGCGTCCCAATGACCAGTGGTCTGCTGGACCACCAAGTCGGAGTCGCCGTAGCAGAGGATTCGCTTGATGTTCATGGCCTTGGCGAGCTTGAGGCCGTGTGCGAGAGCTTCATACTCGGCTACGTTGTTGGACGCCGTGAAGTGGATCTGTAGAACGTATTCGAGTCGGCCCCCCTTGGGTGAGGTGAGGACGATTCCGGCGCCGAGTCCCCAGTATCTTTTGGATCCATCGAAATGCATGAGCCAATGCTCGCCGGAGCCGGGTGGCGGCGGTACGTGGTCCGTCTCTGTCCAGTCGGCGAGAAAGTCCGCCAGCTCCTGCGACTTGATCGCTGTTCTCTTGTCGTACTCGACTCCGTGCGCCGTCAGGTTGATCGCCCATTTCGCAACTCTGCCGGTTGCATCCTTGTTGCCTATGATCTCGGCAAGCGGCGCGTCGCTTATCACTTTGATCGGGTGCTCTTGAAAGTAATGCTTCAGCTTCTTCGTTGCCATGTACACGCCGTATACGAGCTTCTGGTAGTGCGGGTAGTTTTGCTTCGACTGCGAGAGCACCTCACTGAGGTAGTAGACTGGCCGCTGAACCGGCCGCTGCTTGCCGGGTTCGTCTCGTTCCACCACTAGGACCACGCTGACGACTCGGTTGGAGGCGGCGATGTACATGAGCATGGGCTCCTTTGGAGTCGGAGGTGCTAGGACTGGGGTGGTGGTCATTGCTCGCTTGAGTTCCTTGAAGGCGGCGTCGGCCGCGTCGCTCCAGACGAACTTGTCCGTTTTCTTCAGTAAGTGGTAGAGCGGGAGAGCCTTCTCCCCAAGCCGGCTGATGAAACGGCTAAGAGAAGCTAGGCACCCGGCGAACTTCTGGATGTCCTTGACGCTTCTTGGTTGTCGCATGTTGTCGATGGCGGCGATTTTCTCCGGGTTGGCTTCGATCCCTCGTGCCGACACAAGGTAGCCGAGTAGCTGTCCGGCTGGAACGCCGAATACGCATTTCTCC
The DNA here is from genome assembly GCA_012064385.1 of Puccinellia tenuiflora. Lineage (NCBI taxonomy): Eukaryota > Viridiplantae > Streptophyta > Magnoliopsida > Poales > Poaceae > Puccinellia > Puccinellia tenuiflora. The sequence goes on from QRDG01000027.1 coordinate 56,000, forward strand.
GGGTTGAGCTTCATCTGGAAGCGGCGGAGGTTGTCAAAGGTTTCCTTGAGGTCGAGGAGGAGGGTGTGCTTCTCCTTGGTCTTGATGACGACGTCGTCGACGTAGGCGTGCGCGTTGCGACCGATTTGGTCGTGCAGGCATTTCTGCATGCAGCGCTGGTATGTTGCTCCCGCGTTCTTCAAGCCGAACGGCATGGTGGTGTAGCAGTACGGGCCGTATGGGGTGATGAAGGCGGTCTTGAGCTGGTCGTCCGGATTCAGCGGAATTTGGTGGTAGCCGGAGTAGGCGTCGAGGAGGGAGAGGAGGTCGCAGCCGGCCGTGGAGTCGATCACTTGGTCGATGCGCGGCAATGCGAAGGGGTCTTTAGGGCAAGCCTTGTTGAGGTGGGTGTAGTCGATACACATCCGCCATTTCTTGTTCTTCTTTTCCACCATCACCGGATTGGCTAGCCACTCCGTGTGTTGCACTTCTTTGATGAACCCGGCCGCGAGTAGCCGGGCTATTTCTTCTCCTATGAGCTGCCTTCTTCCTTCCGCGAAACGTCGCAGGGACTGTTTTACCGGCTTGGCATCTGGCCGGACGTGAAGAGAGTGCTCGGCGAGTTCCCTCGGCACACCAGGCATGTCCTTGGGGGACCACGCGAAGATGTCCCGGTTCTCACGGAGGAACTCGACGAGCGCGCTTTCCTATTTGGGGTCCAGGCTCGCCCCCACGGAGACGAACTTGGACTTGTCGTTGTCGTCGAAGCAGATCTTCTTTGTGTCGCGGGCCGCCTGGAAGTTCGACTCGCCAGCCGGCTTGGCCGACTCCGGGATCTCCAGTTTTTCCTCGCTAGCCTTGCGCTTGAATTGCTTCATCTCCTCATTGCAGACCATGGTCTCGGCCACCTTTGCGCTGTCGGAGGCGCATGCGATGGAGCGTTTATAGTCTCCGGCGACGGTGATGATCCCGCGTGGGCCTGGTAGCTTCATCTTGAGGTAAGCGTAGTGGGGCACCGCCATGAACTTGGCGAGCGCCGGCCGTCCGAGGATGGCGTGGTAGGCGCTGGAGTGGTCAACCACCTCGAAGGAGATGGTCTCGCGGCGATGGTTGCTCTTGGTGCCGAATAGGACGTCCAGCCGGATGAGGCCCATGGACGAGCCGGCTCGCCCCGGCACGATGCCGTGGAAGACCGTCCGGCTCGGCGTCAGGCTGGACTCGGAGACGCCTAGCTTCTCCAGCGTGTCGCGGTAGAGGATGTTGATGCTGCTGCCCCCGTCGATGAGGACGCGCGAGAAGGTGCAAGCGCGCTTGGTGGGGGAGATGATCATGGGCTCCAGGACTAGAGCATAGCCGCCTGGGTTGGGCATCAGTTCCGGGTGGTCACGGCGATCCCACGTGATCGGCTCCTGCGACCAGTTGAGATACTGGGGGACAGGTGGAACCACCGCGTTCACTTCCTTGAACCGCTCGCGCCGGCTTCGCTTGTCGTCGCGCTCGCTGACGAATACGATGTAGGCGGCATCCGGATTTTGGTAGCCGTCTGGTCCCCTTGGAGGTGGAGCCGGAAGGCGCTCCCTTTCTTCTTCGCGTTGGCGATCATCGCGATCCCTGTCTTCGCGCCGTCTGTCGTCGCGTCCTCGGTCGTCCCGTCCGGCTTCATCCCGAGGCGGATTTCGCCGCTCGTACGGTGGCGGCCTTGGGCGTCCGAGGGTGCATTGCCTGACGGTGTGGTTTGCTGGCCGGTCGCCATGGTTCCGGCACGGTTGATCGAGCATGTAGTCGTAGTTGTTCCTCGCCCTTGTCCGGCGCATGTCGCCGCTCGTTCTCATGCGGCGGTTGTCGAAGCCTCCTGCCGGCCTTCCTTCGGTCGTAGCGACGACCTTGGACTCGACACGGTCGTCTGCCGTCTTGCGCTTGCCGGCGGCGTCGGAGTCGCGCCGGGTCGATTTTCCTCCGTCTTGGTTCTCCGTCCGGCTGCGGCGTGCAGCCGGCTCCGTCGTGATGATTCGTCCGGCTTCGTCGAGTCGGATCGGGTTGGTCATGCCCGCGTCGGCGGTGGCGTACTCGTCGGCGATTGCCATGAGCTCTGCCATGGTCTTCAGGCTCTTCCTCAGGAGCCGGTGCTTGAGCAGCGTCTGGTCTCGGCACCCTTGGATGAAGTACTGGACGGCTTGGAGTTCGAGTACTCCTTCGCAGGAGTTGCGAAGGCTTGTCCACCGGGTGAGGTAGGCTCGGTCCGACTCGCCGTCCTTCTGCTTACACAGCGCGAGCAGCTGTGCGTTGCCAGGGCGCAAGTAGGTGCCGGTGAAATTGCGGTTGAACACCTCCTCGAAGTCCAGCCAGCTGTTGACGCTCTCCTTCGGAAGGCTGTTAAGCCAAGTCCGTGCCGATCCCTGGAGCATGAGCGGCACGTAGCGCACGGCCACCCGCTTGTTGCCGCCTGCGATGTTGACCGCTGTGACGTAGTCGGCGAGCCAGTCTTCCGGCTTCGCGGTGCCGTTGTACTTGGGTGTGTCCCTGGGGAGAGTGAATCCCTTTGGGAATCGCTCGCTCCGGATGCGGGGTCCGAAACAGCGATGAGCAGCGATGTCCTCTTCCTCGATGATGCTTGACAGCTTGAGCACGTCGATGCGGTGGCGTGCGTCGTCGCTGGTTTCAGGTCCTAGCGGCCCCAGGCGTTCGTCGATGGTGACCTTGTGGCCGACTCGCTCCTTGACGTTCCGTCCGGCTCGAGGCTCGCTCCGGTTGCCGTATTCACGTCGTCCAGCCGGATCACGGCCGTGATCACGAGGATGCGAGCTCGCGCTCCCCTCGCGATGAACTCGTGGTTGCTTGTCCTTCGCCCTTCCGCGGCTTGTAGACGACGCCTCCGCACCTTGCTTGAACTTGCCGGCTGCATCGTAGCCTGGAGGCGGCTCATGGTGCCCCTTGCTCGCCGTTGCCTCCGTTTCTCGCTGCTGCCGGTTGGCCGTGTTGATGAGTTGCCGCACCCGGCGCATTTGTTGATGTAGTTCTTCGCCTTGGAGATAGGGTAGCTCGGCGGCCGCTGCTTCCGCCGCCCTCATGTTTTGCGTAGGGCAACTGTACTCGGGGAAGCTGAGGTCGGTGAGCTCATGCGCCTGGCCGGCACGGTTCATGGCGCCACCAAGGTCTCCCCCTTTGCGCCTGACTTCATTCAGCTTCTCCGCGTTGCGGTCCGCCTGCTCGATGCCGTGTGCGGAATTGTACTCGCGAATTGTGGCGCTGAGCCGGCGCTGCGTCGACGTGAGGTTTAGCGCCTTGTCGTAGATCTGCTGCCGCATCCTCTCGAGTTCAGCCGCCGCCTTGACTGGATCAGCACTCGGCGCGATGGGGGTGCTTAGCAGCTCGAAGTCGGCCTCCAGGTTGCGCTGGTAGCGCGAAGGTTCGCCAGCTTCATGAACGGTGGTGGTGACGGGGCCTCCTGCCGCCGCGTGCTCGACCATGTGCACCTCGGCGTAGACGTTGAGCTTGGCGACGTCGCGGTCCGCGTCGCCGGAGTTGAGGTAGCCGAAGGCGGAGTCGTCGTTGCAGGTGCTGGCGTCGAAGATCGAAGGAGCCAAGCTCGAGTAGACCACCTCCGGGTACTCCTGAGCGGCGACGGCGACGTAGACGTGGAAATCGCCAAGGGTGACGACCGCTCCTCCGCTGGCGACGTCCACGTCGGCGAAGCTGTTGGTGTTGTCGAGGACGCAGCCGACGGAGCCGATGGAGAGCACGAGGCCGGAGACGATCCGCCGACCATCCACAGTCCGGGATCCCGCGCAGAACGTGACTCCGCTCGCCGCGAGCCCCACGGTGGGCGCCAAATGTCGTGGTGGGTAGCACGGCATATCCATCAAAGACGGAAAAGAGTGTGGGGCAGGCGACGATCGGATGCTCGCGCGGGATTGGGCAACAAACATGCAAACACACGTCGGTTACCCAGGTTCGGGGCCCTCCTCTGGGAGGTAACACCCCTACGTCCTGCTCTTCTTGTTTCTATTGATTGATCACAAATCGAGCTACAAAGGTTGCTCCTGGAGCTGTATGGCGGTGGTGCCGGCTAGAGCAGTCCAGCCGGCTAGAGGTGGAAGACGATGATCTACGTATCTGTGTGTCTGTGTGACGTGCTTGCTTGCCTCGCGTAGGAGGCCCATGCACGCCTTATATAGGCAGCGTCTAGGGTTTTGGGTTACAAGGAGATTACACGATTGCCCCTATGACATCACTACTCTGGAGCCGGCTGGAGCTATATCATCATTACATTGTAGCGGTAACGCCCGACAGGAGCTGTGTGATCCGGGCCCACTAGTACGGACTGGTCGGTTGGTAGAGGCCGGCTGCTCTAGCCGGCCGTCCGCCTCCGGGTAGGCTAAGCGGCTTGCTTCATCCGGCGGGCTTCAGGCGGCACGCTGTAGCCGGCCCTTGTAGTTTTTGAAGAAATGGACCTCTTAGGGATATCCGGGGTTCATATCCCCGACAGCGACAAAGACCCAAAGGACAAGCACCCTAGGGGCGTGGAATCCCGAACAGGCTCTTCACGCCATCGAGAGGCTGGCCGGGAAAGACATCAGAGCCGTGAGCGAAAGGAGGACCCTCGCAAGGAAAAGGCGGCGCCACCCCGTCAGGATCGACGATGTGAGGGGGGAAATCAATCCCGAAGGGAGGGTAACAGAGACCATATGCCACCTCCACCGCCGCCTCCACTGCGCAAAGAGGGAGATAACCCTTCTAAGTACATACCCCCTTCGCGACGGCAAAGGACTCCAAGCCCTCCGCGTAACGCGAGTCGGGCAAGCTAAAGCCGTCACAGGGAAGAACCAAGACAAGAAAAGTCGGTTCGAAAACCGCCATCAGCCAATGATGTTCGAAGCCTAATCGAGGAGAGGAAGTCGGCCAGAGACGCCCAATACCTCGGCCCCAAGTGTTTTGGCAAAACAATCAGAGAGCAAATTCTACCTCCCACTTTGTCGAACGTAACAAAGATGGTTGAGAAGTATAGTGGTACGGCTAATCCTGAGACCTGGCTCTCAGATTACGTGAGTTCCTGTGACATATATCAAGGCAGCGCCGACTCCGCGGTGCGATTTTTGCCCCTGATGTTAACCGGGATGGCACGCATGTGGATTGAAGGTTTGCCGGAAAGGACAGTTCGTACCTAGAATGACATGAAGCGTGTCTTTATTCAGCACTTCCAGGGCACATATAAGCGCCCAAAGTCGATTTTCGACTTACAGCGGTGCGTGCAGCAAAAGAACGAGTCTAGCCGTGAGTTCGTCTCACGATGGAGTGAAATCAAGAATGCTTGCGAAGGCGTCTCAGAAACTCAGGCGATCCATGCTTTCAAGCAATCTCTGAGGAAGGGGACGATGTTTCGCTTCATGATCTACAGCGACGAGTCGGAGACTTTGGGGGGCTTACTCGCTTGTGTAAACAAGTATGCCGCCGCTGATGATGACAACAGGGAGGATGCCGAAAACCGCCGACGCGAGTCCAGGAAAAAGAAGATTGAAGACCAGGCCGGCCCTTCCCACGAAGTCGCTGCCGCCTTTGGAAAGGGTGGCTCAATCAATGGCAAGTGGCAGGGCAAGAAGCCGGCAAATAACCAATCGTCCCGGCCGCCAACGGTGAAGTATGACGACATCAAGCACAACCCCTGTGTCCATCATCTGAGGCCAGATGTAACAAGTTCCCACACGCTCCAGCAATGTCACATCAATCGAGACATCGCTAAGGACCCCAAAGCCGGCAAGTCAAGGAACAAGCACAAGTCCAGGAAGGATGACAAAGAGAAGGAGGACGCTGCGTCAGAGTCGGATGATGTAGCTTCCAAAGAGAAAGGCAGCAAATTCCCTAAGCATGCCGAAAGTCTCATCGTCAACCTGGCAACAGATTCCTCACGCAAGGAAAAGGCGGCTTGGCGAGAACTCAATGCTACGGTGCCCGCAGTTCCTCAATATCTGGATTGGTCCGACACACCCATCACATGGGATCGCATCGATCATCCGGACAGAGTTCCTGCGAAGCGCACCTACGCTTTAGTCGTCGCCCTATAGTCGACAAGTACAAGTTGACAAAGGTGCTCATGGATGGCGGCAGCAGTATCAATATACTTTATGCCGCAACATTGAAGAGAATGCGTCTCTCCGAGTCACAACTCACCCACAGCACTGTGAAGTTTCATGGGATCGTGCCGGGACGACAAACCTCTTCGATGGGGAAAATCACCCTGAAGGTCACCTTTGGTGAAGCCGACAATTTTCGGACTGAGGACGTCTCTTTTGAGGTGGTGCCCTTTAAAAGTGCATATCATGCAATCTTTGGACATCCGGCTTTCGCCAAATTTATGGCTCGGCCCTGCTACATCTATAGCAAGCTGAAAATGCCGGGACCCAATGGGATCATCACAGTCAAAGGGGACTTCAAGAAAGCCAAGGAGTGCGAGGCCTCCAATGCCGTCCATGCTGAACAAGAAATCTGCAGGGGAGAGTTGGAGGATCTCAAGAAAACAATTGATCCCGATGAGATGCCGGCAACAGAAAAGCCGTCTCCTAAGGTTGATTCAAGCTTCAAGCCAAAGGATGACACCAAGAAAATCAAGCTCTCAAAGGATGATCCGACAAAGGAAGCCATCATCGATGCCGGTCTCGATGACAAATAGGAAGGCGAGCTCGTCAAGTTTCTCCGTGAGAATCGGGACATATTTACATGGTCACCATCCGACATGCCAGGTGTCTCGGGGAAACTTGCCGAGCACTCCCTAAAAGTCAACAAGGACGTGAAGCCGGTCAAGCAAGGCCTCCGCCGGCTCGGAACTGAGAAGCGCAAGGCAGTCGGGAAGGAAATCCTAAGGCTCACCACCGCCAAATTCATCCGTGAAGTTGTCCACACTGATTGGTTGCCAAATCCCGTGCTAGTCCCAAAGAAAAACACCTCTGAGCAACGTATGTGCATTGATTTCACTGGCTTAAACAACGCCTGTCCTAAAGATCCGTTCGCCTTACCGCGTATCGATCAGGTCATTGATTCAACTGCCGGCTCAGAGATGCTATGTTTTCTGGACGCTTATTCGGGTTACCATCAGATCAAGATGAAGGAGTCAGATCAAATTAAGACGTCCTTCACCACGCCATATGGCAATTACTGCTATGTCACAATGCCTTTCGGCTTAAAGAACGCCGGTGCTACTTATCAAAGGTGTATGCAGCGATGTTTGGACAAGCAGATCAGTCGCAATGTTCATGTCTACATCGACGACATAGCGGTCATGTCGAAGAAGCGCGGCGATCTTATCGCCGATCTGTCGGAAACCGTTCCAAATCTAAGGGAGTACCAGATGAAGCTTAATCCGGCAAAATGCGTCTTCGGAGTACCTGCAGGCAAGCTTCTGGGCTTCATTGTTTCCTGATAATCCCCAAGAGCAAGGAATCACTGTAGCGCAATTCAATGTGGAAGTAAGGTATCGATCCGTAGGAGCAAGAAGGAAAAGTTATCTATTCCCTACAACTAAAGTGTCACAAGTTTTAGTTGATTATGCACTATATAAGTTTATAGAACAAGGTGGTTGATTTAATGGATGGAAGTTTGATGTAACAAAACAGGAGTGTGAAAGTGTCCCAATCCTCTTTAATGCAAGAGGACAAGACAAGGGAACAAGGGTGTGAAAGTGTCCCAATCCTCTTTAATGCAAGAGGACAAGACAAAGGTGTAAATGATGCTTTGGAAATAAGGCCTAGGGATCATGCTTTCACTAGTGGACACTCTCAACAATAATAATATAATTGAATACATAGATAATTCCTCCTCATTATGCTACTCTGAATTAATTTCTGGTTGGATAAAGAACACCAATCCATTATGTAGGGCTATAAAAAGCACACCTTAAAGTTCGTATTCCACATCTATGGACACTTCATGCGGTCACTATTCGCATCCAAAGATAGTACTAACAAACACCACAATATCATAGAGACACCCAGCACAAATAATAACTCATGATAAGTATTCATGTAATCTTTAACCTAAGAGCCATACACGGTGCACGCACTGTCAACTTCACACCATGGGACAAAGGTGACTCCGGCAATCACATCAATAAAACCACTTGAGTAGCATAATTCATAAGATAAAGAAGAGTACCATCTATGGATTCCACTAGATTACAAAGCTCATGATCACATAATGATCACACCATAGGAGAGAGAGATAAACCACATAGCTACTGGCATGAGCCTTCAGCCCCGATGAGGGACTACTCCCTCCTCATCATGGAGATGGTGGAGATGAGATAATCTTGTTGTAGAAGTTGATGATGAACACGCCGGAGGGGGTGGAGCCCTCCGGAGGTGGATTCCGGCGGCGTTTCCCCCCTCCGATCTTCTCCGGCGGCAGCCCTCTGCCTCTCTATTTCTGGTTTTGCGTTTCTCCGCCGCCTCCCTCTGGAAAACGTCGGGGGACCTTTTATATAGGCGTTTTTAGGTCACGAGGATGCTTCTGGGCGAAGGATCAATGCAAACGGGGCCACGAGGGCCAAATTGGATGGGCCCATACGGCCTGGTACTGTAGCCATGTGGGACCCCCCCTTTTGGTCCTCCGGCCTCAGTTCGTTGACTTCTTTCGCTCCTAAATCTTCTCCTTCCAAAATAATGACTCCCCTAAATTTATAGCTCATTATGACGTTGTTAAGGTCCTGAAACAAATAAAGAAAGAAATAGGGGTTTTCTGCCTACGCAGGATTAATTCCATATAAAGGGGAAATCATTATAAATTACCAAAAATCATTAAATAACAGTAATATACCCCTTATATGATGCAAATATGAATGGAATATAACTATTATAGTGCAAAGTTCATGTATGCATTTTAGATGCATCAACATCCCCAAGCTTAACTCATGCTCGTCCTCGAGTATGAAAGTGATAAAACTAACATGAACTTTGCAATATAATCACAACATGGATATACAAGATGATTGCTACTGCTACATAAAGTCAAATGATTCATTATTTCAAAGAAGTAGCAATATGCAAACAGTTTATAAAGTGATATCAAGTATTCAATGAAAAGATGATCAATGATAGTTCACAAAGTGCAACATAAAAGATAGTACTATGGACATTCTTACTTTTGCATACTTGTGGTCCATAGAGTGTAGAAAATCTGAATATAAAAGGTGGACACTTTGGAAAAGATGTATAAATAAGTAGAGGTAAAGCATGCATAAGTTTCATCTATCCTCCAAATTATTCTACTTAAGTTATTGAATGCAATGGTAATACTTGGTGTCAAGCTCTCATTCCCCTATCATAGCATCTTGAATGATTAAAGTTGAATGTGAAAGCAAATATGAGTAGTGGCATTGATAAAGTAAAGGTTAGATGTCTCATGCCCCTTGAATACAAGTACCTACACCATGATTACTCAACTTGGGAAACAGAGCAAGTTTAAGTTATCTATCATTATAAGTAATAACGGTATCATGAAGAGTCTCAACTGGGGTACCTCTTGTCCCATGATATGGATCAAGCCCATATCAAAACAACAAGACAAACAAACATAATGAACAATCTCAACACACTCTTTATTTACCACTTGATATAGCTTTTTATTGTAGGGTGTATCACAGAGAGTTCAAAATAGCATGTAAGTAAATTTCCACCATGAATGATGCATGGCTTAGATTAGCGGCCCAGGATTCTCTCTAGCCATTTATACAAACTCATTTAAACTTAACTCTATTTCCACATTATTTCGTCATGATAGGCATCCATAGACAAAAGTACATGATATCAACTAAATAGATAATGGAACATGTTGAAAGCTTCGCATGTGACAGCACATATGGGCTAACTCCCAACCTTAAACATTTATCAAGCCACTATCATCATAATATTAATCACAATGGTTCATCTTTATTGAATGCAATAAAAGTAAAGTGTGCATCAAGTTCGCGAGAGCTTTTTAACCAACTTTTCCCATTACAATAAATAACATCATCATTTTCATTTAGAGGCATAGATAACACAAATAACATGATAAACATACTTGGAATAGCATAAAGCTAATAGGTAGATATGGTGGACTCACTGGAAAAACTTGGGTTGAAGGTGTTGGAAACAAGTTTTTACTTGTTGGAATTTTTGGGCTAGCAAAAGGGAGAAAGATGACCATCTAGATGAATGCATGAGTGTCCATAGAACTAACTAATTCATGAAAAAAGGTGAAATAACATATAACATCAAAACATGAATAAAAGATAGCTCATGATAAAGCATTTGCAAATTATTACTCATAAAGAAGCTCATGAATCCTGCAACTATATGTGTCATTAAAAATCAACTTAGACATCCCTTTTCCCAATACAATAACAGCATGCAAGATATTTCAACCCATATTTCCAGTAGCTTCCTCATATATAAATGATAGTGTGGTGGTCTCACAAAATAAAAACTAAACTAACAAACAAAAGACGCTCCAAGTTTATGCGATAAAGTGCATTGATAGAAAAACAGAAGTTAGACGTGTGCAAACCGAGAGTGTGTAGGTTCAGTGGGGTTGTCTTCACATCCCCAAGCTTATGGTTTTCACCATCCTTGGATAGCTCTTGGTGCATCTCCTCTAATCCCTGTGAAAAAACTTCAAAACACTGTTTCTCCCTATTCTTTTCTGTGGGGTGACATTAGTAGTGGTAGACAAATGCATTACTTGCTGCTTATAATCCTTAGACAAAAATTCATATGAATGTCCAGAAAGTTTATAATGATGTATTCCTATTCATAAACTCAATTGGATCAACAAGATTCAAGTTAAAAGTTCAAAACATGCATCAAACAATATTGGACAGAATCTGTCCAGAAAACTGACAGCAGCAAAACATATATTTCTACCTGACTTCCACATGTCTAAAAATTCTGAAATTATTCATTCATACAGAGGATGAAAAGTTGCAGTTACATTAAAAATATCAGCTCATTCGGAGTTACAGAATAAGAATTAAAAATCAAACCGTGCACAGACCTGTGCTGGAATGAAATCTCCGCATGCAAAATAACAACTTTCACAAACCAAAATGGGTAAAACTTGGCACTTTATTAAAAATTATAGAAACTAAACTAAAAACTAAGTCTATTGTTACAGCAAGAGGACACAAAGAAAATCAAAAGTAAAAACAACCGGGTTGCCTCCCGTAAAGCGCTTTTTTTATAGCCATATAGCTAGGCTTACTTACTTGGTATCAAAATGGTTGGAGTGAGGTGGCTTGGCATCCCCAAGCTTAAATTCTTGTACTTACTTGATATATGTGAGTGATCCTAGGGGTAACATCCCCAAGCTTGAGTGTTTGTCCCTCTTGATCTTTGTTTATCTCCCTCAACTCTTCCACTTGAAAGTTCTCTTCACACATAACTCATCATAAAACTTGATTAGAGGGGTTAGTGACTCCATAAATTAAATCTCCATAGGTACAGCAAAGACATATCATGAATTGATTCTAAACATTAGCTACTGTTACTATGGTTGTGTAATGCTCCTTGATCAAAAGAACCGCACAAAACACGAGTAATGAGAGTAATGCAAAATAAAGACAGAATCTGTCAAAAACTGGACAGCCCGTAAAGAGTGAATTTCCAGAGGCACTTACGTTGCTCAAATCAGAAAACTTTGAACTAATGAAATCTGTATTAATAGCTGAAGATTGCTGTCGTAAAATTTCAGGTCAAAATTCCCCTTCTGTGATATTTAACATTTTTCTCAGTGAAGCTTAGGAATCTGTTTTCTGGACAGCCATGATAGTTTTAATGATGCTCACATAGGAATAAGAATTAAAACGCAAAGATGAGCATCAAGAGAAAAATATGAAACACATTTAAGTCTAACCCACTTCCTATGCATTGGGATCTTGTAAGAAAATAAATCAATGAAGCATATAGTAATTAGCATAGGAAGGTAAAGCAAGTGCGACATTAAAACCTTCAACATAAAGAGAGGAAACATAGTATTATTGAGATATTTAGAGACATGTTTCCCTCTTTCAAATCATTATTAAGATCAATATAAGGTTTAATATCATGGTTGCAACAAATATTTGGAACTAAAGATAATTGCAAACCACATAATTATTTCTCAACATAAGCAAATTTCTCCTCCATGGTGTGAATAGGGGAGTTCAGAAATAAAGTTGGACTCTCATGAGTGAGAGTATCAACACAAGCAGCAAGTATATCATTTTTATCCTCACATAAAGCAGTAGCAACTAAACATGGAGGATTATCAATAAGCATAGGACCATCATCTAAAGCATTATCATATAGCATGTCTAAATCATATTCTTCATCATTTTTAAAATCATTATCAATAATGTTCTCATTAGGCATAGGTTCATATTCTTCCTCATCATCAGGATCATAAAAGCAAAGTTTATCATTAGCAAAATCTTGAGTGTTACCCTCATCCATATGTGGTGAAGGTAGAAGTTCCTTCTCTTCATTCTCTAGTTGTTCATCAATTTCTTCATCCTTTTGCTCTTCATTGTCTTGTTCTTGGGGCTACATGGACATCCCCAAGCTTAGGCTTTTATCCTCTTCTTCACATACTTCCTCTTCCAAGCTTATGTTTTCATCATCTTCTTCCTGCAAAACATTAGATCTTCCTTGGGAAAATCTCTTCCTTGTGTCAACTACATAGATATTTTCATCAAATTCATCTATGCAGATATTAAGGATAAAGGCAATCATATTTTTAGATTGAGAAGCTATAGGGCAGGTTTCATGTTCATCAATGAAGGTGTTTAATTCATAGGCTGCCACAAAAATAACAAATTGCTCTACTTCTGCCATCCCTAAGTGAGCATAATTCCCTGTATGATAAGTTGCAATAACAGGTTCAACTTTATTGGAAGGGCATTGGAATTCAAAGTGTCTACAGTATTCAGAGCAACAAGTTTCTTCCTTATGACAATTAAGCAGTTTACTAGCAATTTCATTTAGATACCTCATGATGGTTTGTAATCTTTTCCCTTCGAAAGATTCTCTAAATTCAGCAGCTATCATGGCATTTTTATAATAGTTTTCCATTTTTTAAATTTTTTTGGGTTTTTGATAAATGAAAAACTGAAAGTAAAACTAAACTAAATGCAAAACTGAAATTAAACTAGAGTATATGCAAAACTGAAAATAAATATCGAGTGCAAACAAGAATAGAAACTTAAGCGCTACGCTCCCCGGCAACGGCGCCAGAAAAGTACTTGATAATCCCCAAGAGTAAGGAATCACTGTAGCATAATTCAACGTGGAAGTAAGGTATCGATCCGCAGGAGCAAGAAGGAAAAGTTATCTATTCCCTACAACTAAAGTGTCACAAGTTTTAGTTGATTATGCACTAAACAAGTTTATAGAACAAGGTGGTTGATTTAATGGATGGAAGTTTGATGTAGCAAAACAGGAGTGTGAAAGTGTCCCAATCCTCTTTAATGCAAGAGGACAAGATAAGGGAACAAGGGTGTGAAAGTGTCCCAATCCTCTTTAATGCAAGAGGACAAGACAAAGGTGTAAACGGTGCTTTGGAAATAAGGCCTAGGGATCATGCTTTCACTAGTGGACACTCTCAACAATAATAATATAATTGAATACATAGATAATTCCTCCTCATTATGCTACTCTGAATTAATTTCTGGTTGGATAAAGAACACCAATCCATTATGTAGGGCTACAAAAAGCACACCTTAAAGTTCGTATTCCACATGTATGGACACTTCATGTGGTCACTATTCGCATCCAAAGATAGTACTAACAAACACCACAATATCATAGAGACACCCAACACAAATAATAACTCATGATAAGTATTCATGTAATCTTTAGCCTAAGAGCCACACACGGTGCACACACTGTCAACTTCACACCATGGGACAAAGGTGACGCCGGCAATCACATCAATAAAACCACTTGAGTAGCATAATTCATAAGATAAAGAAGAGTACCATCTATGGATTCAACTAGATTACAAAGCTCATGATCACATAAAGATCACACCATGGGAGAGAGAGATAAACCACATAGCTACCGACATGAGCCTTCAACCCCGATGAGGGACTACTCCCTCCTCATCATGGAGATGGTGGAGATGAGTTGATCTTGCTGTAGAAGTTGATGATGAACACGCCGGAGGGGGGTGGAGCCCTCCGGAGGTGGATTACGGCGGCGTTTCCCCCCTCCGATCTTCTCCGACGGCAGCCCTCTGCCTCTCTGTTTCTGGTTTTGCGTTTCTCCGCCGCCTCCCTCTGGAAAACGTCGGGGGACCTTTTATATAGGCGTTTTTAGGTCACGAGGATGCTTCTGGGCGAACGATCGATGCAAACGGGGCCACGAGGGCCAAATTGGATGGACCCACGCGGCCTGCTACTGTAGCCGCGTGGGACCCCCCCTTTTGTTCCTCCGGCCTCCGTTCATTGACTTCTTTCGCTCCTAAATCTTCTCCTTCCAAAATAATGACTCCCCTAAATTTATAGCTCATTATGACGTCGTTAAGGTCCTGAAACAAATAAAGAAAGAAATATGGGTTTTCTTCCTGTGCAGGATTAATTCCTTATAAAGGGGAAATCATTATAAATTACCAAAAATCATTAAATAACAGTAATATACCCCTTATATGATGCAAATATGAATGGAATATAACTATTATAGTGCAAAGTTCATGTATGCATTTTAGATGCATCATTTCCCAAAGAGGAATTGAAGTTAACCCGGAAAAGATAAAGGCGATCCAGAACATCGAAAGGCCGTCTTGTCTAAAATACATACAACGGCTTACGGGTTCCGCCGCGGCTGTAAGCCGATTCATTAGCCGGCTCGGCGACAAAGCATTGCCATTATACAAGCTCCTCAAAAAGTCGGACAGTTTTGTTTGGACAGAGGAAGCAGAGGCAGCTTTGGCTTAGCTGAAGTATACATTGACGCATGCTCCAATCTTAGCAGCTCCGAGGGAGAAAGAGCCACTTCTCCTCTATTTGTCGGCCACAAATTTCGTGATAAGTGTCGTCATTGTAGTGGAGCGCCTGGAGGAAGGGAAGCAATGGCCGGATCAGCGCCCTGTCTATTTCATTAGCGAGGTGTTCTCAGACTCGAAACAACGCTACCCTAACTACCATAAGTTAGCCTATGGTGTATTCTTTGCCGCCAGAAAATTACGGCATTACTTACAGGATCACACAGTCACGGTGGTCAGCAAAGCTCCATTAAGAGAAATCATCAATAATGCTGACGCAATGGGTCGAGTCGCCAAATGGGGCATCGAGTTAGCAGCTTTCGACATCCAGTACAAGCCGAGGACTGCTATCAAATCTCAGGTTCTAGCCGACTTTGTTGCAGATTGGACAGAGGCGATGGAAAGCACACCTTTGCCGGATTCTCAGTACTGGATAATGCACTTCAATGGCTCAAAGATGAAGGAAGGCTCGGGGGCTGGAGTAGTACTAAAATCGCCTAAGGGTGATAAGCTCAGTTATGTCCTCCGAATCCACTTCAACGCCACCAACAATGTAGCAGAATATGAGGCTCTCCTCCATGGCCTTCACATGGCTAAGGATTTGGGAGTAAAGCGCATCCTCTGCTATGGCGACTCGGATCTGGTTGCGCAGCAACTTGATGGATGCTGGGACACAAAAAGTCCCACAATGGCGGAATACAGGAGAACAGTCGATGAATTCGGCCGATGTTTTGCCGGCTTAGAGGTTCAACATATCTCCCGAGATGACAATGAAGTTGTTGATGCCCTGGCCAGAATAGGCTCCAGGAAAAAGGCAGTGCCACCAGACGTATTTCTCCATCACCTTCACAAGCCGTCCATCAAGGGTGGCGACGAAGATTACCCCTTGTCTGCAGAATCAGCTCAAGTGTGCTTGGTAACCCCAGATTGGACCACGCCATACATTGATTTCTTGATTAATGAGAAACTGCCCAAGGACGACGAGGTGTTGAGCCGTCAAATTGAGCACCGAGCAAAGGCGTACACGATTATTGACGGACAACTCTACAAACGGAGCACATCCGGCATTTTCCAAATATGCATCTCTCCAGAAGAAGGACGGCAAATCCTGGAGGAAATCCACTCCAGCGAGTGTGGGCATCACGTGGCGGCAAAGGCCTTGGTCGCCAAGGCGTTTCGGCATGGATTCTTCTGGCTAACGGCTAAGAAGGATGCTATCAACATCGTCAAGACCTGTGAAGGATGTCAGCGCTACGCAAAGCAGGTTCACTTGCCGGCTCAGGAGCTCCGAACGATCCCTATTACTTGGTCGTTCGCGGTCTGGGGGCTCGACATGGTGGGACCTTTCAAGACGGCAAGAGGAGGCTTAACTCACCTGCTCGTGGCGGTCGACAAATTCACAAAGTGGGTGGAGGCAAAGCCCATCAAGAAACTCGACGGAGTTACAGCTAAAAAGTTCATCGTCGAGATTACAACTCGATTCGGCATACCGCATAGCATTATCACTGACAATGGCACAAACTTTGCCGTCGGTGAGCTATCGAAGTTTTGTAGCCGATCAAAGATCCGACTCGACGTGGCATCGGTGGCACACCCGCAATCCAATGGATAGGTCGAGTGCACTAACTGCATTATTATGCAAGGTATTAAGCCGAGGCTTGAAACTCCTTTGCATCGAGCAGCCGGCGCTTGGGTCGATGAATTGCCAGCGGCCTTATGGAGTATTCGTACTACCACAAACAGATCAACCGGCTTCACCCCCTTCTTTCTTGTCTATGGTGCAGAAGTGGTGCTCCCATCTGACATGATCCACGATTCGCCTCGAGTCGCAGCCTACGTCGAAAAGGACGCAGAAGAAGCACGTCAAGACGGCTTAGATATCCTCGAAGAAGAAAGAGAGCTAGCTCTCCAAAGGTCCGCCATCTATCAACAAGATCTACGTCGCTACCAGAGCCGTAGAGTGCGAAATCGATCTTTTCGAGAAGGCGACTTAGTGCTTCGGCTTGTGCAAAGCCGGCAGCACAAATTATCCCCACCATAGGAAGGACCTTTCGTTATCAGCAAAGTTCTAAAAAACGGGTCATATTATCTCCTCGACTTAAGGGATTCGAAGAAAGATCCCAGGAAGAAAGGTCGCAAGAGGAAAAGGCATGTAGATGACGACTTAGATGAGACGAAACGTCCGTGGAATATCGCTCAGATCCTATTTACACTTAGCAAATTCTATTGTAACCATGTCAATGTGATCATGAAATAAAAATTGGTTTCTCTCATGTCGAATTCGAGAATCTGTACCATCCTTTATTTCCCTATGATCTTATTGTTATTATCTGTTTACCCGAAATTGCCTGTGTTGCTCGTTGGTAAACTCTTTCATGTTGAATCCGCCTTAAGGTGATGAAAAATCAACGTTTTGCCAAATTAATGTTTGTCTGCTAGCTTTTTGCGCCGGGTTGCTTCAAAGCGTTTCGACACCGAAAGGCGGCACTTGTTCTGAGTCTAAACAGATTGGTCATTGCGTACCCTGTTGCTCAGCGAGTTAGCTTCGCAATAGGTTTGCCAGCGCTTAAAGGCTAAGGTGTCAAGGCCAGAATAAACTGAGGCATAAAAATTGCAAGATTGCAAATATAAAAAGCTGACTAACATACAGCAAAAGACTTTGTTTCTCCTAGACATATACATTGTTTGGACGGCCTTACATGTTGCTTATTACATTTTAAGGACAGCCGGCTCAGCGAGCAAATTGGGCTCATGACGATTTCTCCGCGTCCTCATTGTCATCATCTGATTGAACAGGGGTTGGCGGGCACGGCATTTCCTTGAAGATGGTGGTCAAGGAGACCATGTTGGCAATTTTACTGGCATAGCCGGAGACAGAGCGAAGGATCTTCTTGCGATCTTGGTCGTCCAGCGGCGTGCCGTCCTCCTTTCAAGAGGGAAGCCGGATGCCACTCGCCATGCTTCTGCCTCTGGGTAATGTGCCATCATCAAGCCCAAGGCCGTCTTGGCACCTCCGCGAGCGCTGGATCAAAGCCGTTCATCGAAGAATGAAGCTGCTTCGGCCAGTTCAGCCTCTAAGCTGGCAAGGTTCGTCGGGGGCTCGGGGTTGCCGGGAAAGAACTTCTCGACAAGCTCTTTTCCCGAAGAAAGAATCTTCGGAATGAGCTCCCCTACTTCCAGTATCCGGTCAAGCCGGTTTTCCGCCATCAACTCATGGCCATAACCCGCCGGAGCTGCAAAAAACGCGAAGTTCAGCTATATTTGGCTAAGACAGAAACCAATGAGTTTAAGTTTTGTCGAAACTTACTCAGAAGTTGGCTGTCGATAGCCAGCGATTCGTCGAGGCGCTTGTCAAGCCGATCCTGGACTTCGTTGAGGGATCCTTGTGACTTTGCCTCTCTGTTTCCAGGATCTGTTCGGCTTTGGCAAGGTTTTTCTTGACCACCTCCAGCTCCGCCGCCATTGATTGGTTAAGCTTATTCAGCTCAATGTTTTCATCGCGGAGCCGGTCGACAATGCCGCCGTTCTCAGCAAGCTCCTTGGCTTTTATAATAGCGTCTGCAAGGCAAAATGTCAACAGTGTAAAAATACCCATTATAGGAAGTTAAGTTTCGGCATTGTTACCTTGGTATTGAACCCGGTCTGCCTCAAGCCCTTCGATGATGGCGTCTTTGTTTGCCAGTTCAGTCTTAAGCCGACGCATCTCCTGATTTCGCACACCCAAAGAATTGATGGTTTCAGCGCCAATTTTTCGGTGGATCTGCGTAAGGAATTGCTAAAAGCCTAAAGCTATATTTACAAGTTAAGGTGGCTACATGACGACATTTCATGACTAGGGGGCTAAGTGTATGCATGCGCATTAACTCGGATCACTATGTCGGCTAGTTTTAATAACTTAACTCGGCATAGTGCTCGGGGGCTACTGGGTAAGATATTTTACCTGGTAGTGCTCGCGGAGAAGCGTCATGCCGGCCTCAAAACTATTAGCAAAGTAGTTCTGCTGATCTTCAAGGATCTCTATGACATCAAAGGTGTCATAGGCCTTGGTGTGATCCAGCTCGTCATCCCGGACAGTTGTTCCCTTCTTTCGAGGCAGCCGAGGTTCCTTCATGAACCGGCTCATGAATTCCGGCTTGATGCGCCCCTCCTCGTCGAAGGCTTCTGCTTTGATCGGGGGGAAGATTGGGGCATCATTAGCCAGAGCTTCAGCCCTTGGAGAGGAAGGCTCTGCCACCTTCACCGTCATCTCTGTCCACTGGGTGGGAGGAATAACCCCGGCTCTCCCAATAGGTGGAGCCGTCACCATGGCGCGGGTGTTCTCCTCAGTGGGGTTCAGCTCTGGAACTGGAGGAGTTGGAGGAGGGACGGCAGGAGAAGCTTTCTTCCTTGTGGCAACTGTCTTTATTTTCAAGGGAGCACCTTTCTTTATCCTGCAAAGGTAAAAGATGAAGCTTAGCAAATCCGGCATTGCTGCTTGGGAAGGAGGAGATGTTGTCAGTCGACTTACTTCTTGCTGGGGATGTTGAGCCCAGCGAGAGCATCGTCATCTTCAGACGACTTAGAGCCAATCGTGATTGGCTGGTTCTTCCTCTTCTGGCTCTCTGCGGTAGCCGATGAAAAGGAGATGGACCGCGTGGGCGCCTTGCCGGACGACGGCTTACCAGCAGGGCGGACATCGGAGATTCCAGGAATCTGACATATTATATGTTAGTCCGACAAAAGCAAACCCGAATCTCTCAAAGAATTGAACTTTGGTTAGTCAAAGTACCTTTGGGGGAGGGTTGGTCGCCGTAAACATCGGCAGTGATTCTTCATATTGCCGGCCTTCTCCAGGCCAGGCCTTGATGATCTTGTTGAAGCGAGCCTCAAAGAGGCTTTGCTCCAAGTCTTTCTCGTTGATCCGCATGGGATCAGAGACACCTGTGTACTCGCATAAAAGCCGAGCATGGTGTTGGAGGGGCTGGATCCGTCTCTTCATCCAGCAGATAATGGTGTCCTCCCCAGTCAAGGGAGGAGTGCCGGACGTCAGTTGCGCAATCCTCGCTTGGAGGGCGGCATGTTCCGCCGGCATTGCACCTGATGGCTTCTTTTTCTAGGAGGGCAGGGGCGTTCCGGCTTCATCTGTGAAAGGGGCAAGCCCCTGCAATCGGTTTGGCGATGCCACGTCCTTGCAATAAAAGAAGGTGGACGCCCATCCCTTTGCCGAATCAACGATTGGCACTTGAGGGTACCAATCGATATCCCGGCGGCAGTTGAAGCTGATTGTGCCGGCCACTAGCAGCTCTTTGCTCACGGTTTTCCCCTTGACTAAGAAGCATCGTTCGAAGAAGTCTAACATAGGTTTTATGCCTAAATAGCCTTCGAACAGTGCTACAAAGCCGGAGATGTATAACAAACTATTTGGAGTGATGTTGTGGAGCTGGAGGCCGTAATAATCTAGGAGATCTACTAAAAAAGCCGAGGGCGTCAAGGAAAATCCCCTAATGATGTGAGAAGAGAGAAGTACCCGTTCGTCATTGATGGGAGTGGGACAAGGGTCGCCGAAGGCGGATCGCCAAGTCAGCTTCGAGTCAGACGAAGGAAGAATGGCTCTGTCGGCCTCCATCCCCTTCAGCTCGACCTCGTCCACCACAGAGCAGACCCAATTGTGGGACGGGTTGTTGGCTGCACCCTTGTTGTTGCTGGCTTCTTCTTCCTCTTCCTCTTCCTCTTCGCCGACATTAATGTCTTCGGCAGCATCGGCAGCCGCGGAAGCGGAGGGCTCCGTGGCAGCGGCTTCGGCAGCGGCTTTTGCCAGAGCCACGGCATCGCGGCCCAAAGCGGCGGAGGAGTTCACCGGAGCTGAAGAAGGTGCAGATGCAGCGGCGGTTGGTTCGACGGCGGCGGCGTCGGCCGTAGATGCGGACCCTCCCATCGGCGGAGCCGAACCAAGCGACGCGGCGTCGATGACAGGGGAGCTGGGAGCGCTTGCTGCCATGAAGCTTGTGGGAGAGTTGGAGGAGTTTGAGCTCGGGAGAGGAGATGAGATCTGGAGGAGAGTTTGAGCTAGGGTTGCGAATGGCGTGGAGATCGCGGCGGAGACAAAGCGGTCGTTATTTATAGCGCTGCGCCAAGATGTGTGCAACGGTCAGGAGCCGAGTTTCTCGCCACATGTCGTGGGATCGAGCCGTTGGAGACGTTTCCTTCCCTCCGACGCCTCGGTTCCAGCGTGGGAAAAACGGAAACTAGCCCATGCATTCAAAAGATGCTCCTCCACTCACGCTGCCGGGTCTGACATATCCGTCAAATCGGCGGACGCGTGTCGTTACGCGTCCAAGAGCTTTTCGGCATACAAAGCCGGCATATTGAAATCGACAAAGCTGTTCGACATGATTGCAGGTTTCTGGGAATGCTCCAAGACTGAAGACGGATGATGAATTTCCCGGACAACACACTGTCAGAAAATTGAAGCCAGCCGCTGAAGTACTTGAAGCTTTCTGGGGGCTACTGTTGGGGTTATGCCGAACAAGTGTCCTCACTATGAAGACTAAAAGCCAGCATACCAGGGTGGCCCATAGTGGTGGTAAGCCGAATTCGGCTTAAACGGCCGGCCCAGTATGATGAAGCGCAGGAGGCCCATCTGGCTAAGGGAAGATTCTAGAAGCCGGCCTGCATTGCGGAAGACTTAGCCCACAAGGCAGGGCCTAAGCCGGATTGGAGTACAACTCTGTACTTAGTCGGTTAGGTTTCCTCCTGTAAGCCCTAGGTCCGGACGCCTTTATAAGCCGGCCTATGGGACGCCTTAGGGCATGCTCTCGATCCCAATCCACTGTAACTCGGCGATATTGCCTTATAGTGAATTATAGCAGCACGTAGGGTTTCGCCACCGTTGCGAGATCCGAAGCTGGGTAAACCCTTTGTCGCCCTGTTGCCAGAACACCCCACGTCTCTAAAACTCCTCTCTCTACCTAGCTCGATGGCACCCCTGCAGTGGCTAGATTCGACAATACCATGACAATGATCGAAGTGTTGCGTGCCGATGATCCATTCCGAGCATGCCTGCCAAAGGTTTTGGCCTGGGATTGGTAAACCCAGTAACATTCGATTGTGTAGCATGACCGATTGCACAAAGCTTCATTGTATAGTTCTGGGGTCGGGGCGCTATACGCGGCCCACACCTTGGCCGCGCCTGGGCCCCAACTGGTGCCCTCTAGCATCGTCTCGAGTTGCCCCTTCGCCTATAAATTCGTCTTCGACTCAAAAACCCTAAGTACCCGATCATATTTTCCAGAAGACGTCTGAGGCCACCACCATCGCCAACCTTAGTTCGGGAGGGTTCTGCAGCTCTTCCCGGCACCCTGACAGAGAGGGGAATCGTCATCGGAGGCATCTACACCAGCATGCCTGCCTCCGGAGTGATGCGTGAGTAGTCCACCACGGGACTATGGGTCCATAGCAGTAGCTAGATGGTTGTCTCTCCTCCTTGTACTCCATTGCTTAAATCTTGTGAGCTGCCTATCATGATCAAGATCATATTATCTGTAACTGCTACATGATTGTGTTTGCATGGATCCGATGAATTGTGGAAATCATTACTTTTGTTCATCTATGTGTTATGTTTTATCTATGATCTTGCATGCTCTCCGATGCTAGTGGATGCTTTGGCCAAGTAATTGTTAGTGTCTTCAGAGAGGGTATTTATGCTAGATAGTGGGTTCATCCCTCTCTTTGTCTGAGCTCGGATTGACAGAAACGATCAAGACTAGAGATGTGATGTTGCCACTAGGGAGAAAACATCGGTGTGATTTCCTTGTGTTATTTACATTGCATACATTATGCACTGTGCTTATTGCAATGATCTGTTGCTTGCAACTTAATACTTCTGGGTGACGTACTGGATAGCGATCCCGGGGTGGATTATTAGTCATAGACGCAGTTGGATAATGGTCTATGTATTTTGACGTAATGCCCATATTAGATGAAGCGGTGAACTATATTGTTTTATGATAGCATTGTTATGCGCCCACAATTCTGTCAATTGCCATGCTGTAATTTGTTTACCCATCATGTATATCTTTTGGAGAGACACCACTAGTGATCTGTGGACCCCGGTCATATTTTCCTACATTGTTTACAACCGTTCTAATAGCTTTTCATCATCATTTTCTCACTGGTCATATTTCACTCTCATCATATTTTACATCTGCACAATTAATCCTTTGTGTTCCGCAAGCCGGAGAGATTGACAACCTCTCTGTTTCGTTGGGGCAAAGTACTTGTTTGTGATTGTGTGCAGGTCCGCGTTAATCTACAAGCGCCAGAGTAGATTGACACCTCGCTAAGCCTTCTCCAAATCCTACTGAATCTGACAATCTTGGTTTTGTAATCAAGGAAAACTGTTGCTTTGCTGCATGATACCTTCCTCTTGGGGTTTTCCCAACGAACGTGTGATCCACGTCATCAGGGTGGCCCCTCCGCGAACCCTCCAGGCTCCGTGGCTTATTTCCTTCAAAAAAATCCAATTCGGGAATTTTCTGCGGACTTTTTATTCCTGCACAAAAACAAGACACTAAATGCAATTCTGCTGAAAACAGCGTCAGTGCGGGTTAGTTTCAATCAAATCATGCAAATTAGAGGCAAAACAACAGCAAAAGTGTTTGGAAAAGTAGATACGTTTGCGACGTATCACCTCTCGACGCCCTTTCGCATAGAAGTCAATCCTGACCAAAAACAGAGATCCCCGGAACATTTTTTCAAAAAATGCAATAAAGCTCCATCGCCATCAAAAACCTCAATTCGAAGAATAGAAGTTCGTGCTCCGGCACCATGTCGGGATGGCGATTGACCTCCGGAGAGGGGAGATCGCCGCCATCGTCATCACCGACGCCTTTCCATCAACCAACCATGATTGCCCCATCTGTGTGTGAGTAATTCCCTGCTATAGGCAAATGGGATGGTAGGGATTGGATGTTGGAGATATGCCCTAGAGGCAAATAAATAAAGAAGTTTATTGTAATATCTCATCAAAGTTTATAATTAGTTTTATACCATGCTATAATTGTATTAAGAGGAAACAGTCCCTAGCTGGTATAAGAATACGCTAGTTCATTGGTCAACCGATGATTGAGGTTGCCCAATCGTGGGCATTTATGCCAATTGACAATGGGATAATTTCATTGGGTGAATGAAAGTGATGGACGTTACCCAAATAGAAATTATTACAACTTGATGAAGTCACGAAGTTCACCGTTGTAATAATTAGGAAACGTGGTACTTGTTCCTTAGACCGTGAGATAATAATCTAATCACTATCACTGGAGGATGCCTTGACTGTATCAACCGTCACACGGTAACAGGGTGATCATAAAGGTGCAACTCAGGTATGCGAAGGTGATATGTTGAGAAGTATGTATCAAGAGCAGGATTTGCACCTCCGCGTGACGAAGAGATACTCTGGGCCCACTAGGTGAGTCTTCATCCAAATAAGCTGCACAGTGTATGACTTGTTCATGGGGATAAAAGATCACGGGAACGAGTTGAATAGCACTTGGCCGGTAACGAGATAGAACTAGGCATGGAGATGTTGTATGATCAGATCTCGGGCAAGTCAGTATCGTGATAGCAAAGGGAATAGGACTTTATGTTTATGGTTCAACGACAAAGTTATTCGTGGAATGCATAGGGGTCATTATGGGCATCCAGGTCCCGCTAATGATCGATTGATTGGAGATGAGTCTCGGTCCTGTCTGGAGTGTTCCCGAACCGTAGGGTAACACACTTAAGGGTTTGATGATGCTAGGAGATCGTTCTAGTAGTGTTGGAATTACCGAAGATAGGAAAGGAGAGAGCCGGAAGAGTTCCGATGAAATCCGAAGGGGTATCGGAGTGATCCGGAAGGAGTTTCGGAGTCACAGGAATTTATATATTATGTGAATATATTAATTGGAGAATTATATATATTCATATATTGGTGGAAATAAATTCGATAATGTATAAATAATTAATTGGAGAATTAAATATTTAAAATTTATAATAAATAAATTAAATAATAGATAAATATAATAATTAATGAATTATATATTTATTTATCGATTTAATAAATTATTTATTAATTTATAAAAATTTAAATTCGAATTTAGGGGCAGCCACCCTAATGGGCCACTTCCGGAGGGAAGGGCCCATATGGGGCCGGCCGCCCTAAGGAGAGCAAGGAGGGGTAGGGTGGGCCATGTGGACAATATGGCCCATGGCCACCACGCATATGGTTGCCGGCCGACCACCTCCTCCCCCCTCCTCTTTTGTTTAGTCCCACATGGGGAAGCTAACAAGGAGGGGTGCCCCCTTCCACCTATATATATGGATGCCACGTGGAGGAAATTAATTAAGGAAAAATCCTGATTAATTCCAGAAATTCCTCGGCCACCTCCACGACACCCCACCACCTCTCCACCCCTCTCATTGCATGCGGCCCCAAGTAAGGGCTGCGTATGAGAGGAATATCTTCACGGTTGCATGCCGTCGTGCTGCCGGAATTCTGCCAGAAGATCTACTTCCGCAACCTCGGCTGGATCAGAGGGACCATGAGTCGTCGTCAAGCGCCGTACGTTTGTGAATACTCGGAGGTGCCATTGCGGCACTAGTCTTCGCGCCGGGATCGTCATGACCTTGAGGTCGGCTTCAGTTCGACTACATCGTCTATGTTCCTCTTGAAAAACGCTTTTGGTCTACATGACGTATGTCGCCGAAACCGTCACGTTGCCGCATTACTAATAGATAGATCCTGGCAAGTTTGGAGTTGCATTAGATAGAATGTTTTTGTTTTCTGCTACCAAACCCATTCATTGGATGAGATCGTTCATGTAATAGGTGTCAGATTTTTAGGGCATGATGCCTAGTATCCACTATTTATGTTATTCATCGTTGTTGCAACTTGTTATGTTCATTGCTTGACACTAGGGCTCGAGTGCCATGATCTCAGATATGAATATGTTATTAGCTGAGCAATCTCATCCAACCCCCTTGCCTACACCATCCCATACCGATGCAAAAGATGACAAGGGACGGAAGGCCTGGTGACAAGTGCGACCCCACATGACGGTGCATGGTGCCATCACGGGCGCGCACCGCCGTGCCACCGGGACGCAACACTCACAGCCGATGCGCTGACCGAAGCTGGAGCTACGGTCACCCTCGTGAGGTGACGGGGTTGCCTCTGGCATGCCCAAACTGTATCCATGTTTAACATCGCGGGGCGGCGACATCGTCTTCCACGCGCTCAAGCCGGAGACTGCAACAATATCTTCATGCAGCCAAAGATGGATAAGGAGGAGGAGGTGGTGCCGGTGGCCTTTTGCGTCCCCTCACCTCCCGCCATTCATGTATGATGCCGACCCACAAATTGCCTCGTCGCGGTAGCGAGGCTCTACAGCGACGGCGGTGTTCGGGGACATGTTTGCTTTTCCCTATTTCTTCTGAGGTTCCTGAAGGGGTCGCAACATAGAAAACAAAAAAATTTCCTACGCTACAAATGGAATAAACCCCAAGAATCTAGATCTACTAGATGAAGATAGCGAAGGTGAGATCCAATCTCTTACCCTTGAAGATCGAACAAACACGTTTTGTCGGTGCAGGGGTTGGCTAGTCGATCCCCGCAACTAGACTCGTCTAGTCGCGAGGAGATGTATTATCCTCGAGATCCAATCCGATGATGTGCTGTAACGGGAAGCACCTCTGCGTTATCCACACGTACAGCTCGATGAAGACGTCCACTCCTTTATCCCGCAAGCGAGGTGTACGTGACCTTGATGATCTCAGCAGCACGACGGTGTGGTGGTGATGATGACGATCTGCAAGAGCAGGGCTTCGCCAAGCCAAGCAAGAGGAGAGGGAGAGGAGGAGGTGGCGCAGCACCCTAGGGTTAGGGTGGTGCGGCAGCTCGAGGAGGAGGAGGTGGCGGCAGCCCCTTAGGGCAAGGGGGTGCGGCGGCTTGGAGGTGGAGGAGATGGTGGCGCAGCCCCTAGGGCAAGGGGTGCGGCTAGGGCAACTTGGGGGGCTGCCTTGTGGTGTGCCGCACCCCCCCCCCCTTGGCCCTCTATATATAGGTGGAGGGGGGAGCTAGGGCCGGCCGGCCCTAGGACTTGCTTGACCCTCAAGCAAGCCGATTCCCTCGAGGACTCCTCCTAGGGTTCGGCCCCCCCTCCCTTTTCCTTGGCCAGATTGGTCCATGTGGGCCTTAGGTGGTGCGGCTAGCCCAAGTGGCCAGCTGCACCCCTTTGGTCCATGTAGGGCCCCATACTTTATGTGGTCCCACTTCTAGACCCCTCTAGAACATTCTAGAACCTTCCGGTACCCTATACAAATATTCCGGAACTTTTCCGATACCTCCGGAAACCACTTTCCTTAAATGAATCTTATTCTCCGGACTCCTCCGGAACTCCTCATGATGTCCGGGATCCCATCCGAGACTCCGAATCACCATTCGTCTGTTTCATCATTTAAATAATCGCAAAACCTAATTTCATCGGAGCGTTAAGTGTGTGACCCTACGGGTTCGGGAATGCATAGACATGATCATATCAATAATTAATAGCGGGACCGGGATGCCCATATTAATTCCTATACACTCAACGAAACTCTTTTCTCGATTGAACCACTATTATGGAGATTTAATCAATCTCATATACGATTCCCTTTGTCTCACGATATTTTACTTGCCCTAGATTTAATCGCCGACATCCCCATGTCTAGTTTAATCTCGTTACCGGCATGTTCTCTTTACTCGTCCATAATATAGGATCCCGGTGATTACGTCCTAATCACATGTCTACAGACTTTTGATGCTATATTACCGAGAAGGCCTGGAGATATCTTCTCCGTCACATTGAGGGACAAATCCCACTCTTGATTCATATCACCCAACAACCCACCGTCGGAGATACCTGAAAGCCACCTTTATAATCACCCAGTTACGAAGTGACGTTTGATGTCCACAAAGTATTCCTCCGGTGAGCGGGAGTGATATAATCTCATGGTCTAAGGAAACTATACTTGGCATATTAAAAGTGTTGACAACAAAACTTTTGTGACACGATTAATAGCAACTCTTTATTATTTGGGTCATGTCCATCAAGTCATTCGCCCAATGACGTGACTCCGTTATCAAGTGACTATAACAAGTCCATAGTTAGGAAACTCTAACTATCTCTTGATCAACGAACTAGTCCTGTAGAGGCTCACTAGGGACTCCTGGTGTTTATATTCCACACATGTATTATGTTTCCATTTAATACAATTATAGCATGGATAATAAACTATTATCATAAACATGAATATGCTTAATAAACCATTTTATTATTGCCTCTAGGGCATATTCCCAACAGTCTCCCACTTGCACTAGAGTCAATAATCTAGTTTACATTTTTCTCGATCCAACACCCATGGAGTCTCACTCATGAAGTCTCAGTGTTGATCCTGATTGCTTGTGGAAGAGGTTCCGTCCGTGCTGTGTACTATACAGTTCTCTATGTCCTTTGCAAAATTGTAACTGTCACCTAATTTGACATTACTTTATCATCACATGATAAACTTCCTATCATCCCATGATAAAACCCATTATCATATAATGTATATAATATGTTTGGTTATAGAGTGAGATGCTCATATCCCTTTATGCCTACATGACGTATGATCAGTCAAAAGGACTTTCACATAGCATGTGCATCCGGAACTCACTCAATCTTGAAGAGAGACAATTTGCTACCCGCATGGGTAGCTACACACCCATGCGTTATACGGAGATGCAAGCCGTATGTATCCGTTTTAGCTTGTTTTCCTAGTAAAACACGGATATTTGGTGTAAAAAACTGGTTTCGGAATTTTCAAAAAAATCTTTTTTGGTCGTCATTTTTAGCTTTTTTCATAGTTGACTTTTTTGTTGACTTTTGGGTCAAACTTTACTAAAAAAATCACAGCGAATGGAAAAAAATTCGAAAAATTTTCAAAATACTTTTTAATAATTCTATCAACTCTACTAGTGACATCCCCCTTGTCTACTTGAGTAATCTCATTTTACCGTTGCATATACGTTTCGGTCAAACTTAGGGTGTGTAGCTACCCATGGGGGTAGCAAGTCTTTTCCGCAATCTTGAAACAACCTTTCTCAAACCAAAATATTATATCTTATTTTAATCCTTGAATTAATCATATACTCCTGTATGTTGTAGACTTAACAAATCAACAGTGTACCATGTCACTTCGATATTTCCAATCATGCTTTCGCTACGCTTCTGATTTTAAGAGATCTCTGATTTAGCTTGGCTTTATGACTTCAACTAAGTCTACCACTTTCTAAATTCATCTCACTTTCATGAAAAATGACTCCTCATTTAACATGTTCTTCCAACTAAGAACTTGGGTCACATATCGTCAAATACAAACACATGGTTCTTATATGTTTAGACCTATGAACCATTCATAGTGAATACCAACATATCCTCCAACCATCAATTTTGTACTGAGTTATCAACTCAATGTTTCACCTATTCCTTACAAGGAGATGAACCATTCTTCTCTTGTTTCATTTTTTAACTCCTTCAAAACTTTCTTAGGTTAAACATCCTGACTTTAATGTTTATCAAACATATCTATCCTCCATAGATACATCCATCTCCATGGATATTTGACGTTCAAACTAACTTCACAAGTTATGCATTGGTCCATGACAATATTTACAACATTCACGAAATCTCCATTTCATTCAAACAAGATGTTGTAAACTCCCACTCAAATAGACACCATACACATATTAAATTGTGAAACCACTTTGGCTCACACTCAGAAATATGTTATCTCTATATTTGACCATGATTAAACAACTCCCACTCAAACATATTTCTCCACATATTTTGATCATGGAAAATAGTCTCTGCTCTAACTTAATATATGTCACCACATATGTTAATTAGATCCCACTCAGTTTGGACTCCTCCAAAATTCTCAATCAACCATTAAAATCGAGAACTCATATACGAAATACTAGTACTCTGCTAGCATCAATCCTCTTGACTTTAAGCACAACTACACCATGTAGTTATCAACATCGAATCTGTTCAAAGAGATTTACCTCTTATGCTTGTCTTCAGCAAGTTTTATTTATTCCTTCCAAACCCTTTTGAAGAATAAATATGTGAAACATTGTTTTCACAAAATCAAGTAACAATTACTTGTGATTTAAACTTAACATAGGATGACTCTAAGTCACTTTCGTATTTTAAAGTTTCTATTTCTTCCTTTTGTAGTTTCGCAGGTATGTCTTGTTTCTCAAACATGACAAGTAAATCATGAATATTATTTGCAACTTTTGACAAATTTCATATTCATGAATCCTACTTCTCTTTAGACAAGCTAAACCAAAATTCAATGATCACCATCATTAAAATCTTTTATGTGTCAAGTTTTAACCAACATAGCACTTTACACATGTGCCACTTGATACATAAACATACAAGGTTTTAGCTTTCTCAATTTATTCCAACAATTCTTTTATCCATGAAACCATTTCATGATAAAACCACTAAAATACTTGACACAACCAAACAAATTGGTTTGTCCCTTTTAGTCTCTCATTGTGAAATCTCTATTCATAATCTCATATGAATACACTACAAAAAACTCCATTTGCTATAGTTTCTAATTATCCCATAATTACTGAAACCACTATTTCACATAACTCATATGCGAAATGCAAATCATTAAATAGATCCTTTATTTAAAACAGAGTGTTATCAAAATAAATCTAAATGATTACAAATAAAACCTTAAATTTAAACCCCATTTCTATGACCACATAATATCAAAATATAATGTGACTACAATACTTTAGGGCGCATCAAAACACTTTTGAATAAACTCTAAATATTGCAATTTGTGATAACACTTGTCACAAGTCTGCATACTAAACAATAACTCAAATATTTCGTCTCTTTTGATCAAAACGAAAAGACTCAATTATCTTGTTAAATTAATATCCTTTACTTCTATAGTCTCATCATAAATTCAATAAATACACCTATTTACTCATTCACGATGAAGCACTCAAAATAATGATGTCTCTTATTCACTGAAAAATTCAACCAACACTTGTGTTTATTTCCAGCTACTCATGGCATTTTTAGAAAATGGCATTTTTAATCATACTACGTAGTGATGCGCATCCAGATGCTCCTCAACATTATTGCACAATTAAAACAAACCTCATCATCAAGTATTGAATATTTAGCATGTTTCATGTTTTATAAATGTTTAACTAATTATCGTTTAAATCAAACAAGGGACAATAATCTCCTAATCGAAACGTGATCACCAAAAAGGATTACTCATGAAAATAGAACAACCACTTGTCTTTAACATGAATGACCGTCTCACAAATCGAGACACACTAATTTAAAGATCACACTTAATTCAATTACAAAACTCATTCAAATCCTCTAATTTAAAACAATAAATGTGAAAGTAGAATGTCGCCAGCATCAACTCCTTGATTGCCTTCTTTTTGCGAAATCCACTCAGTCCCTCCATGCACGTCTCAAACGGCGGGCCCTGTTTTCACAAAACAACACAAGTATCAAATACTTAGCTCACCACAAGTGTAAACGGGACATTAAACATTTATAACTTGTATATCAAAATATACCTTCTGCATTGACTACTTCTCCTGCTATGGGCTCTACTTTGACATGACGCAGCCGAGACACAAACTCACAGAAGGTGATCGAATCTCCTCTCATGACATAGTCTCTGACATAATTCTTGAAGCTGGGAGGAAGCGAGCGCAACACCCCATATATCGCCAATTTGTCAGTCATCTCGTAGTTCCAAACATCCACCAGAGTATAATACAGCCTATGCATCTTACTCAGGTGTTGTTCCAAGCAAGTGTTTTCTTCCATCTTAGTTGAAAGAAATTCATCCAGAACCTCGAACCTTGCAACTCTAACTTGCGCTATGAACCTACTCTTAAGCTCATTGACAATCTCCATTGCGCTCAAGTTCTCAAATTGGTTGCCAAGGTTTATGTTCATGAAGGTGCTCACCAACCACTGGACATTCAAGTAGATGGCTGTTGCTCGTACCAATCCATGTACCCTTCATAGTCTGCAGTAACATCTGGGCATTCCTCTAAAGGTTCATCTATCACGTAGAGCTCATGATTTTCATAAAGGGTTTCTCTCAGACGCATGAACCAAGTAGCAAAGTTTGCCCCATCCATACGCAGCTCCTCAGAAAGGAACATCTTTCCGTAGTCACCCATGATCTACAAGGATTTTTGCAAAGACATTTTCTTAGGACATTTGTTTATGATAATTCTGGTTCATATTAATCAAATTACTACATGAACTCCCACTAAACTCAACATCTCTCTGGTTGTTTAGTGACACACAATCCAAATCCACTACACCACAACCGATCATCACGTGAGATGATGTAGCTTCAATGGTGAACAACTCAGTGTTGATCATATCATTCATATGACTCGTGTTTAACCTTTCGGTTCCGTGTTCCCGAGGCCATGTCTGAACATGCTAGGCTCGTCAAGATTTACCATAGTATTGCATGCATGTGTAAATCTGGCTTACACCCGTTGTATGTGGACGTTGAATCTATCACACCCGATCATCACGTGATGCTTCAAAACGACGAACTTTCGCAACGGTGCATACTAGGGGAGAACACTTAATTATCTTGATATTGATGTGAGAGATCACCTTATCATGCTACCGTCGCGATCACATCTAAGCAAGCAATAAGGTGCATAAAAGGATTAACATCACATGCAATTCAAAATTGTGATATGATATGGCCTTTCTTCTTGTGCTTTTGATCTCCATCTCCAAAGCACCGGCATGATCTCCATCTCCGGCATGATCTCCATCAATGTGGCGCCATCACCATGGTTGTCCACCAACTATTGCAACTACAACTAATGCTACTCTTAGCAATAAAGTAAAGCAATTACATGGTGATTCAATGACTCGCAGGTCACATAAAATAATAGACAACCATATGGCTCCTGCTGGTTGCCGTACTCGTCGACATGCAAGTCGCAAAATATTACAAACATGATCATTGCATACATTATCACAAATCACACATTGGCCATACCACATCACATGACCCTTGCAAAAACAAGTTAGACATCCTCTACTTTGTTTATGCAATTTTTACGTGGCTTGGGTCAAAAGATAGAACCATTCTAATCTACGCAAAATCCACAACGGTGATATAATAGTCGCTTATTTTATATCCTTTTGAAAGGCCTTCCATTGAAAATTGCACCCTCACTAAAGCAAGAGAAACAGACACCCGCCAGCCACTTATGCAAAACAAGTTGCATGTCAATCGTGGAACCGGTCTCACGTGCGTGGATGAGTAAGGTTGGTCCGGGCTGCTTCAATCTCACAATACCGCAAAGATGCAAAGTGCACGCTAGAAGGTAGCAACATAAAATATCAACGCCCACAACTCCTGGTGTTCTAATCGCACCAACATCTACGAATAGATCTAGGCTCTGATACCACTGAAGGGGTCGCAGCATAGAAAACAAAAAAAATTCCTACACAACAAACGGAATAAACCCCAAGGATCTAGATCTACTAGATGAAGATAGCGAAGGTGAGATCCAATCTCTTACCCTTGAAGATCGAACAAACGCGTTTTGTCGGTGCAGGGGTTGGCTAGTCGATCCCCGCAACTAGACTCGTCTAGTCGCGAGGAGATGTATTATCCTCGAGATCCAATCCGATGAAGCGCTGCAACGGGCAGCACCTCCGCGGTATCCACATGTACAGCTCGATGAAGATGTCCACTCCTTGATCCCGCAAGCGAGGTGGACGTGGCCTTGATGATATCAGTAGCACGACAGTGTGGTGGTGATGATGACGATCTCCACGAGCAGGGCTTCGCCAAGCCAAGCAAGAGGAGAGGGAGAGGAGGAGGTGGCGCAGCACCCTAGGGTTAGGGTGGTGCGGCAGCTCGAGGAGGAGGAGGCGGCGGCAGCCCCATAGGTCAAGGGGGTGTGGCGGCTTGGAGGTGGAGGAGATGGTGGCGCAGCCCCTAGGGCAAGGGGTGCGGCTAGGGTTTAGGGTTGGGGTGCGGCTAGGGCAACTTGGGGGGCTGCCTTGTGGTGTGCCGCACCCCCCCCTTGGCCCTCTATATATAGGTGGAGGGGGGAGCTAGGGCCAGCCGACCCTAGGACTTGCTTGACCCGCAAGCAAGCCGAGTCCCTCTAGGACTCCTCCTAGGGTTCGGCCCCCCCTCCCTTTTCCTAGGCCGAATTGGCCCATGTGGGCCTTAGGTGGTGCGGCTGGCCCAAGTGGCCAGCTGCACCCCTTTGGTCCATGTGGGCCCTATACTTTATGTGGTCCCACTTCTAGACCCCTCAAGAACATTCTAGAACCTTCCGGTACCCTATACAAATATTCTGGAACTTTTCCGATACCTCCGGAAACCACTTTTCTTATATGAATCTTATTCTCCGAACTCCTCCGAAACTCCTCGTCACATCCGGGATCCCATCCGAGACTCCGAATCACCATTCGTTCGTTTCATCATTTAATTTATCGCAAAAACTAATTTCATCGGAGCGTTAAGTGTGTGACCCTACGGGTTCGGGAATGCATAGACATGATCATATGAATAATTAATAGCGGGACCGGGATGCCCATATTAATTCCTATACACTCAACGAAACTCTTTTCTCGATTGAACCACGATGCCGGAGATTTAATCAATCTCATATACGATTCCCTTTGTCTCACGATATTTTACTTGCCCGAGATTTAATTGTAACAGCCCCAACTTGGTAATGAAAAATACGAAGAATTTTTCCACTTTTTGTTTTCATGTTTGCATCATAGCATCCATATGCAATTGCCATTTCTAACTTTCACTTGGAACCAAATTGAAATGGGGAGGCAAACTTCCCAACATCCAAACCAATGCAAATGCTCAACTTAGCAAACCAAATCATGCTTGGACTTCCAAATGGATTAGGAAGTTCCAAGTTTACTTTTTGAAACCAATTCTCAAGTTCTAAATATTGTCAAATAAGAAATGAATTTGAAAATTCAAATTGGTTCAATTCAATTTCTATGTTTTAAACCAAGTTAAATATTCCAAAAATTCAAACTAAAATCATGGGGAGCTTCATTGTCATTGTTAGAGCCTCCATGAATATTTTCAGTATTTTTGGGAATGTTTAAGTGCTTCAATAAAATACAAATTGGAAATTGTCAAATTTACTTTAAATTAAAAGCTGTG
Organism: Puccinellia tenuiflora; assembly: GCA_012064385.1. Classification (NCBI taxonomy): domain Eukaryota; kingdom Viridiplantae; phylum Streptophyta; class Magnoliopsida; order Poales; family Poaceae; genus Puccinellia; species Puccinellia tenuiflora. The sequence continues at coordinate 91,256 of QRDG01000027.1, forward strand.
AACAAATGTTGGCCGAAACATTTTATTTTGCCCCACCAATTTTTGTGGAGGTTCAAAGGGTTAAGTGGAGCCTATATGAATTTTTAAAGATTTTATAAAAATGTTTTAATTCCCCAATTAAATCACTGAAGTCTGCTGAAATTAAAAGAAAAACAGAAATGTTTAAATCCCTGACAGTGGGCTCCCACTGTCAGTCTCACCTCTCTCTTCCCTCTCACCACTTTGGCGCCATGCCGCCGAGCTGCCTGAAGCCCATGTCGCCCTGCCGCGCCTCCCTGGTGGTCAAGGACCACGCCGAGGACGCCCGCCTGCCCCCTCTACCTGCTCCCCCTTTTCCCCTCTTCGTGCTAACCCTAACCCTAGCTTTTCTCCGCCGTCGTCGCCGCTGTCGGCCACCGAGCCCCGCCATCGACCGCCGCTGCCCCGAGCAAATCGAAGCAGGGAGAAGCATCACCGGGCCGCCCTCCAGCTTTCCCACCGATGCCCGCTTGATGGGAGGGGCGGACGCGAGTTAATCGCTCGGTTTCCTCCCGATGCAGTTTGCCGCTCGCCGTCGTCGTCCTCGCCAAATCGCCGTCGCCCTTGACCTCCTCTGCCTCCGGCGAGCACCCGTGCGTGTCCAAGGGTGAGCGCCCATCCTCCGGGACATCTCCTCCTCCCTCCTCCTGCTCTGCAACCTCGCCGTCGTGCGAGGTCCCCTCGGCCGTCCGCCGTGGCCGTAGCCTATCGCGCACGCGCACGACGCCCTGCGCCTCCCCTCCGCCCACAAGCACGCGCAATACCACCGCCTCCACACGGCACGCATTTTGCACACGCGCGGATCCACGTAGCGTCGTCGGAAAATGGTCGTCGCCGGCCGATTCCCCGCCGGTGGCCGTCGTGCTCGTGGCCTGTGTGCCCGGCCTGGACCCGGCCTCGCTCACGGCTTGGGCCGGGCCACGGGCCGGACGCTTCGGCCACTGCCCCGGCCTGGGAGCCCAGCCTGGGCCGGCCAAAGGCCGGGCCTCTCGGGCTGGTGCCCGGCCTGGCCAGCTTGGGGCCGGCCAGCCAAAAGGGAAAATGATTTTTCCCTTTTTATTTTGAAACCGATTTAAAGAATTAATAACAAATTGAATATTGGTTCAAATTTGACAAACCAAATTTCAAAATGTTCATAAAAATAAACTCTACAAGATAGAATAATTTTTTTTGTCTTTTGAATTTATAATCTTGCTGTTGTTTATGAATTCCTAAAAATGGCATAATGATGCCTAATTTGGGAAATTCATAACTTGTGAAATAATTAATCAAAAATTGCGAATAAAATATCAATGTGATCAACACTTCAAATGCAATCAAACAATGCACTTATCAACTCATTATCACAAATATTTATTTGATGTTATTCATAATTTGATTAAATGAATTAAATTCAACTAATTATTTAATTCGCTATTTATTCTTCGGTACTCAGAAAATTCCAAATTAGGTACCAAAATGATCGGAAGAACAAAACCTTTTTAATCATGTCATGTTCATGCATATTTGAACCACTTCTCTAAATATGTAATAAATTATAAATAATGTGGTCACTAAGATAAATATGGGGTTGCTTCCAAATAATTGCACTAGTTATTTGGCTCTCCGTTTAATTTTGCTATTAAATTTATATGATAATATCAATGCATCAACTTGTCATGTCATCATGTGATTGTGCATTGCACCTTGTCTTCGTGTGATTTATTTGTTCTTTTGTATTATTTTTGGGTATCGATAGATTCCGGAGTTGAGGTCACCCCTATCTACCCCGACGAGCCATACTACACGCCCCGGCAGCAAGGCAAGAGATAACCTAACCTTCTTGGCATTCTAGCATCCTATGATTTTATCAAATTATTTTATCCACCATAATATTACATGCGATTCAAATGTCACTTTTGATCAAGACATAGAGTATCCTATGAATGCATGTTTTTGCCCAAGCCAATCACATGTATCCCTACCTATGAACCTTAGTGTTGATGTGTTGGCCTGAGACAAGAATATAAATGTTGTAGTTATATGCTTAACTATGCTTAGCCATGCTTAGTTAAATGCTAGTTATGTCCGTTGTTTAATTCCATAATTGTTGATGTTGATGGAATATTTCGGACATGGTGGATATGTGGGGTGCTAAATTAAAATGCTAAAAAGGCTTGGGTGAGTTGCCATCGGGGATGGTGTTTTGCCTCACTCTTGCCCCTAGGTGCGAGTTCTTTACCTCTTGAACCAAGACGAGCGTGCTGCCATTGGTGGGTGTATGGGCGCCTTACTAACTGAATAACTTGTGCGGGCGTATCCAAGGGTCCTCTAGTTCGGTTTTCCATTTGTGTGTGAGTGGAAAAGAAGATGTTGATGAGGATTTGTGTTTAGGACGTGGCGATGGGGCAGGGGCTGAAATAGGCTGGGGAAACTTGCCCTGTGGCCACAGATGACTCTTGGATAGTCTCACGCGAGGTAAAGGTTTAACCGTGCCTGCTCGCCGGCCTTCCCCGGAAGAGGGCCAATCAGGTGAGCCGGACGGTACCAATGGATAAATTAGTACACCCCTGCAGGGTTTAATCTTTTCGAAAAAGTCGTGTCCACGGTTATGGACGACTTGGGAATAGACGATAAGATCATAGAGAACCTTAACCTAATTGATATGGCAGCTAAAGGTTGCATAACCAACGTATGATAAAGGTTCATTTCCTCGAGGGTGATTCGAGGGGGTGCCTTGGTGGAGATGAGTGGGTTTGGCTACAAGTTGGTTCGCCGAGAACCGAAGAGGAAAAGATTACTCTCTTACCCCCTTTATAAAAACTATTCTGAGTAGACGTATGCCATGTGTCAATTATGTTTCGGTTTATGAAAATTAGCTTTATGCAAAAGAAATACATATATAGCTTTAGAGCCTCCGTCAGCATTGGGCCTATATCGCCCTACTAAACTTGCGAGTACGTCGTACTCAGTCTCTCTTTGCTGCCTCTATGACTTTGTATTTCAGAGGAGGACGACACCGAGTAGCTAGGTGCGTTCTTTGTGGACGTCGACCTGTAGTCCGGGGTTCCCAGGTGGCAGCTTGGGACCGTGGAACAAGCTGGCTGGGATCTTTTATTGTAGGCCTCTTAGGCCATATATTTGCATCTTGTTGTTAGACAACACTACCCGCTTCTGCTTGATGTATTGTTGGATCTGTGATCCGTTTGTGTGTAATATTTGTATCTTCTCTTATATGAGTTGCTATATGCTTTTGTATCGTAGAGTCTGCAATGTGCCAGTTGTTCCACAAGTCTCGGTCTCTTTACTATACGTGATAGCGATGTCTGAGCTTATGGCATGATCGAGGTGTTGTGTGTCGATGATCCATTCCGAGCACACCTGCCAATGAGTTTTGGCCTGGGATTGGTAAACCCAGTAACCCTCGATTGTGTAGCATGACCGGTTGCACAACGCTTCACTATATAGTTCTGGGGTCGGGGCGCTACATTAATCGCCGACATCCTCATGTCTAGTTTAATCTCGTTACCGGCAAGTTCTCTTTACTCGTCCATAATATAGGATCCCGGTGATTACATCATAATCACATGTCTGCAGACTTTTGATGCTATATTACCGAGAAGGCCTGGAGATACCTTCTCCGTCACATGGAGGGACAAATCCCACTCTTGATTCATATCACCCAACAACCCACCGTCGGAGATACCTGAAAGCCACCTTTATAATCACCCAGTTACGAAGTGGCGTTTGATGTCCACAAAGTATTCCTCCGGTGAGCGGGAGTGATATAATCTCATGGTCTAAGGAAACTATACTTGGCATATTAAAAGTGTTGACAACAAAACTTTTTTGACACGATTAATTGCAACTCTTTATTATTTGGGTCATGTCCATCAAGTCATTCGCCCAATGACGTGACTCCGTTATCAAGTGACTATAACAAGTCCATAGTTAGGAAACTCTAACTATCTATTGATCAACGAACTAGTCCTGTAAAGGCTCACTAGGGACTCCTGGTGTTTATATTTCACACATGTATTATGTTTCCATTTAACTAGCAAGGTGACCCGCGCAATTGCGCGGCTAGAATGTGAATTGCATATCTGGATTTGATATGTGCGATTAGCATGTTTTGTATATCAATATTAAGAATTTGTATGATATGCAGTACAAACTGAATAAAATATGCATGGTAGGTTGACTTTCATCATTCATCGCTACATCATAGACCATTATATTGATAAGAAATCAGACGGCTAACTTAAGTTTCTATATATCTTGATATTATTTACTTAGATTTAATTTCATAGTTTGAAATATTTGGACTTCATATACACCCTCATGGCATGTTTTTTTGCGGTGAGAGTTATATTGTCCTTAGAATGATAGTGACTATCATATATATGGTATTTTTCTTTCTCCTTGTAAGAATTGTATGGCATACTTTGACAACAGCTCTTGCCAACTACTGTCTCACTTAGTTGTTAATACATCATTATAAAGTGTATGACTTGAGAATGAAGATACTTTTTTAGAAATTATCACTACTCGAGGAAACCACAACAGCGACAACTATCCGTAGGCAAAGGTCCAAATAAGAAGGCACTCTATCACCCGACTATATTGTTTTTATTTATGGTGGCAATAATGGCGAGATTTAAAAATTGTATGGGTTTCTTGACATTAGACGTAAGTATGTATCACTATTGGCAATGTGTGTAACCTTTGTTGCCAGTATCTTATTAGTTGTGAGAGTATGTGTCGGGAGAAAACGTGTCACTTTTTTCAGTGGTAGATAAAGTGTCTGCGTAATTCGAGGTGTCACAGTCTCTTCAAAAGAAAAAAATCAGAATGCACTCTATCAATTGATTATATTATTTTTATTTGCAGGTGGTAATAGTGCCGAGAAATGAAAATTGTATGTATTTGTTGACATGGGACTTCAGTATGTCACCACTACTGGCAATTTGTTTAACCTTTGCTGTCAGTTTATGAATTCACTGTGAGAATATGTGTGGCTAGTAGAGAAAATGTCAGCGTATTTCGATGAGGCCTCATGCTGTTCCAAAATAGAAAACATAGAACAGGAAAAATACCTAAAAAACAGACAATATTTTTCTTGAAATCTCCTTTCATCAGCTATGTACCGATGTACGTATAGTTTTCATATTGTCTCCAATTTTTTTATGGAAACGACATAACTTTAAACAGTCTGCATGCTACCTATCGCCACTTAAATCCAATCTATTTACACTCTAATTCACATATATTTGTTGTGTCATGTAGAATAATTACCTGTCACATGCCATATTTATTGCATCTTAAATAGTCATCAGTGTTATTATGTCCCTTCACCCATCTAATATTTTTCCAATCCCATGACACCTCTACTTTTCGATCCAGTCTCAATAATCTAAAGTAATCAAAAGCATGATTCACGTTAGGAATTACATGAATAGAAAATAAATACATGTGAGACAAATACGCATATTGCACTAAACTACTCAAGAATTTAAGATTGCCTTAGCCAAAATAAAAGTAGTGCATAAATGCCCACTAATGGTTTTTTTCAACATCGATCGTTTCACACCAATAGCTCTGGCTAATTAAAGAAAAGGATATTGATCACTACTCCGTATCATTTTTGTCGCTTGAAGAAACACGAAAACCATACCTGCAAACAGATGGAGGCAATGATTATAGGTTGTTTCCCGCATATGTTGGTCTCAACTTATAGCCCTGTCTTTTCCCTTTTCTTTCTCCAATTCTTCAATTCTGTATAATTACCGGCCGTACCTCTTAGTTCGGATGCTTTTGAACTTCACAACGTTGCCCTTTCATCAGAGAGCTAATCTACAATATAAATGATCTTGTCATTGGTTTTTACCATTGAAAGTGCATTCTCATGCCTTTAATTACTTCAGGCCACTAATGTCTTTATGGTTTTGTTCAAGACAAAATGCACATGAATATGCATAAAGAATTTTCACACAGCCGGATCAGCATGCCTAATTATGACAGCTATATATATTGAAGGAATACTAATGTGGGGCAATGTTGATTGGATCAATAACATATCTTTCGCACCACACACCACTCCATAGGAAGAGAAAAAACTTCATTTAGAACATATGTAGTTATACATTGCTTTACATGATGAATCACCACAGTGAGAAATCTTCATCGATGCTTGGAGTTTCATCAAACATTGTGTGTGCATAACCTTCAAGAACCACTCAAATCTAGGCACCTAAACAATAATCCTGCACCGAAAAATAAATAAGCCACAGTGTTTAGCTGAATGTATAATACATTACTATTGTTGGCTCCAACCCCTTGTGTGTAACCGAAGAACACAATTGCACGTAATACTTAGAATTTTGTCAAGGTATTACCTCAGACATCCTAGCCCAAAGTATATATGCTGTGATCCACAATCAGTTAACCATAACGCACCAAAAATATGGAGAATGACGTCGACGATTCCCACAGCAAAAGGCCATAGCGAGAAGAATGCCTAGAATTTGAAGACCAAGTTATCAAGGAGTCATCGCAAAAGAAAAGGGCGGGCGAGCTTCAGATCAGATGAAGTTAGCTGTTGTTCTTCAAGCTCTTATATGAGAAGACACGTCGATCTAAGTGACCAAGTGCCATCTTCCTCATCGCCGGATTCCTTCGATCGATCATTTTACATGCCTTCATGCTGTATGCATGAGGCAGTATTGATTCCTACGTGTGTGAGGCAGATCGAGACTCTCGGCGTCATCGCCTGATTCCGTTGATCGATCATCTTAAATCATTGAGGACGTGCTAAGCGATCGGAATACGGCGACGGAGGCAGCCAACCACGCTATGTGAGCTTCAATGGTGCTTGTTTTCTCTTGGCTAGAAGGAAGACAAAAGGATTCACTTTAATTTATTTGAAAGATCCCTAGTCGCAGACGACCTTGTTTTTAGAAACAGGAGAGACCTCAGAGTTTGGACGTGTACGTCTCTTTGTTCGTTCTCTCGATCGGATTTACCACACAAAAGAAATCAATTTGACGCGTCGTGTCCTTGTCCAACACTTATTAGTATTAGACCTTGTGCTACATGTTTTTGTTGTACGTAACACATCTTTAGATACTTTTTTTCTTTTTTTCTCTCTCTTCCTATGCTTGTACGTGGCCAAGTATTGATGTTGTACGTTAGTAACAGGTTTGTACGTGACAACTCACAGCCATTAAAATTAAGATCGATGATGTATATATTTGCAGCCTATGTGGACAAACGTGGTAGCTTTATTTTCTATTGTTTTAAGTATATAATAAATACAATTATAGCATGGATAATAAACTATTATCATAAACATGAATATGCTTAATAAACCATTTTATTATTGCCTCTAGGACATATTCCCAACAGTTCCCTATGGTAATGTAAGGGCCTAGTTGTAATTTCTTATTTTTTTAAGGTACTCTTTGTAACAATGCCCTACTGTTAATGAAGCTTTGGGGTCCTTCGGCCCTGTTCCATGTCCAAAAAAAATGCCTCTTGTGGGGCCATGATCACGTCGATGCAACAATTTGAGGCGGAGTGCTCCGACTGGACGCATGCCATTATCGAGTCGGCGCAGAAGGAGCACCCGAATACCTAATCACGAGGATCCTCCAGAATCTTTTTGAGTGCTCGTTCGAAAACTTTTTGGCTCTAGAACTGAATCATTTTCTTGTATCTGAGAAGAACTTCCAGGTTATAAGGGAGGAAGTTTGATCAGAATAAATATAAATTATTTTCTTATTTCTATTTTATGATTGACCAATATGCGTCAGATGCCTCCTTCTCCACCGCCGTCTACCCTTCCTCCTAGGATGAAATTTCCGGGTGAGGGATAGCGGCGCCACATTTTTTTAAAACCCGGTGGCGCCGCTTTAGAGCATCTCTAACAGATGCCCTATACTATATCTACTTTTTGTAGTTATAGGGCACCTGTTTTAGCGTTTTAGGGCACCAAAAAGTTTTCTGCTTTACCAGATGCCCTATTTTAGGGCACGCCTTCTCCAACAGATGCCCTATTTTAGGGCACGGTGGCCGCACCACACCGCTCTTTTTTTTATATTTGAGAGATAGAAATGAATATATGCATATAGTATGATCTTCAAACATGGCAAAAAATAGCACACACTAATTTAGTTAAAAAACATGGCATAGTCTCACAAAACGACACATAGTTCAAACATGAACGACACATAGTTCATCATAGTTCAAAGCATAAAAGAAACAATCACAACACATCATCATGCCTCGGTGTTGTGCACATCACCGGCGTTGTCCTCCTCGGTGGTTCGTTCTTGAGTAGGGATCGAACCATCTCCCATGCCACCTGATCACTCTGATTTATGCACATCTTTTCGACGTCCAAAACCCCAAGTCTTGATCATATTTGAGAAGTTCAGTCAAGGTTTTAAATGTTTTTTACATCAGTTGGCCACTTTTTGCAGATCGGTGCGCCAAGGCACATATTTCTCCATCTCCAACTCAAAATGTCGCTTGGCAAGGAAAAAGGCCTCGCGAGGATTTTGCTTGGCGAGGACGAATGCCTCGCGAGGGTGCCACCTCGCGAGGGAGCCCCTTGAAGCCTGAAGAGAAGTTAGTGAGCAAATCTCCCATGTGCTGCGCGCGAGTCTGAATCAGCAAGGAGGGAATCGATTATCTTGGAGGAGAAGAAACCAGAAGAGTCAAAAAGGTGATAAAGCAGGAAGCAGCCCATGTGCGTCCGTGCAAAAAGCTGAAAAGCGACGTCGGAAGTTCCCGCCTCGCCACCTACCACGCCATCGACCGCGGCCCTCACGCCATTTCCACAGCGCCTATAAAGCGGCTCCCTTAGCCAAGAAGAAGGCATTCGCTCCGCATCCAAAGGAACCACTTCACCGCATCCGCAATTCGCTACCAACAACTCCACCAGATCCAAGATCCATCCAACCACTCCACCTAGAGCAAGAACAGAAGAACAAGGAAGAACTTTGGAGAAGCATGGCGATGATGATCCGCGAGGAACGAGAGGAAAGAAGAAGCCCTTGATCCGTATTTGTCCCTGTCTACTCCCTTGCTTCCCCTTCGTCTGTATCTTCCTTAGCCTCCCGCCTCTGCTTCCTCTGCTTCCGCTGCGACGAACTGATTTGATCCTCTCCAAACCCTTCGGTGAAATCTCTCTGTAACTCTCTGAATTACTCTGTTTGTGTGAACTTTGTAATCGTGCTGTGACTTTGTTGCTTGTGAACTCTTCCTTAGCCCCCCTTTTGCTGTTGTTCATGTTATGTGTTTGTTGAATCTTCCTTAGCCTCCCTTTTGCTGACCGGGAAACAATCTTCCATAGCCCCCCTTTGCTGTCACCGTTCTAATTTCTTTTGCTTGATCCGCAAGACCTAGTCTAGATCCGTAAACACCATCCCACCTTTTCGTTGTTCCAAGCTTCTAGAAAGGAAAAGCACCAATAGATTTTGATCCCTGTGGAGAGAACGACAAAAAAACCCCCTAAACCACAACCGATCAAAACTGGCGCCGTTGCCGGGGATCAAATATTGATTGCTTTTCAAAGTACAGTAGCCTTTGTTGTGTTTCTTTCCCCGTAGTTCACCTCCGTGATAAATCTTCTTGCTGTGTTACTCTTAGTGTCTTAATCTTGCATCTAGAACGGTTATTAAAGGATTTAGTTCACTAACCCTTGATAAAGTTCTTGTCGGTGCTTGTGTGCAGAGGAAACATGAACCCCTTCGTGCAGGTTGGTGAGCTCATGAATGCAGACATCTGAAGATTCACCTTTAGCCCCATTTGATCCAGAGCCAGAAAGAACTTTCCTTGCAAGAAGAAGAGTAGCATCAGTGTCCTGCGTAGAAGATCAAGAGGAGAGGCAGTCAGTTATTAGTATGGGTGACCAAAAGTTGAGAGATTTATGGATTCCCAAGGATCAGTTGGCAAATACAGATGTTGTGATGCCTGCCATCCAGGCAAACAACTGGGAGATCAAGCCAGCACTGATCAATATGGTGCAGCACAACCCCTTCAAGGGCAGTGCCTTGCAGAGTCCTCATGAACATATCAGAAATTTCCTTGAGTATTGCAACACCTTGAAGCACAATGGAGTACCCCCAGAGGCTATAAGGATGCAGTTGTTTCCATTTTCTCTGTCTGGCCTTGCAAAAATGTGGTTTCATGCATTGCCAATACACTGCAGAGACACTTGGGAGCATTTGTTGCAAGCATTCTTTGAGAAATACTTTCCTCCCACCAAAGCAGCTGAGTGCAGAGACAAGATTACCAGATTTGTTCAATATGAAGGTGAAAGCTTGTATGACGCTTGGCAGAGATATCAAGGATTGATCAGAATGTGCCCTAACCATGGTCAGGAACAGTGGTTGATCTTGCAGACATTCTACAAGGGTTTAACTTCTCAAACTAGAGCCTTTGTTGACTCAACAGCTGGTGGTGGAATTATGAACAAGACTCTTGACGAAGCCACAGCATTGATTGAAAGTATGGCATCCCACAATTTTCTTGGACCAATGAAAGGACAGTGCATCCTAACCAACAGTTGGAAATTCAGTTGAGTGGCCAGAATGATTTGGAAGCTAAGTTGGACAGCATTACCAACCAGTTGTCTCAGCTCATGCAAGAGAAAAATAGCAAGGCAATTGTGCCAGTGAATCAAGTATCATCTGCTTGTGTGATTTGTGGGAATGAAGGTCACTCACCTCAGGAGTGTCCCTTGTTTGAAAATCTTGGAAACCAAGTAGCTGAAGTGAATTATGCCCAGAATCAAGGCCCCTTTTCTCAGAACTATAACCCAGCTTGGAGACATCATCCAAACCTGTCTTACAAGAATGCAGCCCCGCAAAGTTACCCTCAAGCAGCTCCACAGAACTATGCCTCGACATCTCATCAGAATTTCAGACCTCAAGGCCATATGCAGCAGTCACCGCAGCATCCTCACCAAGCAACTCAGCAAAATGCCTCTTCAAGCAGTAGCCAGTCTAAAATCAGTGAAATGATGCGTTTGCAGAAAGAAATGTTCAGTGGAATGCAAGAAACAATGAAGATGCAGTCTGAACTATTTTACAAGACAATGCAGCAGCTTACAGCTGGAATCTCCAATACCCAGGGAAATCAGCCAGAGAACAAACTACCTGCTCAGGTAGAGAAGAACCCTAAGCAATGTGGTGCCATTACAACTACCGAAGCAGTAGAGACTGTCACCACTAGAAGTGGATTAAACACTGAACCCATTCTGAAGACACCCCCAATTGGCACCTATGTAGCCCCACCAAGGAGGCCTCGCGAGGAGAAAATGCCTCGCGAGGAAGAAATGCCTCGCGAGGAAGAAATGCCTCGAGAGGAAAGCCTCTCGAGAGATCCTCCTCAAGAATCAGCTGCAGTACCAAGTGTTGAGAAGCCGGTAGTTCAGAAGATCCCATTCCCCTCAAGATTGGAAAAAACTAAAGAAGAAAAGCAGTATACCAAGTTTCTAGAGACAATGAAGGAAGTGCAAATCACAATCCCCATCCTTGATGCAGTATTGCACATCCCTCTGTATGCTAAATTCTTCAAGGACCTGATAACCAAGAAAAGAAGTATAGAAGATCCTGAGATAGTTGCTCTGACAGAAGAATGCAGTGCAGTTATCCAAAACAACTTGCCCAAGAAGTTAGGAGACCTAGGGAGTTTCAGTATCCCCTGTGTGGTTGGAAAAAGAACCTTCACAGCTCTCTGCGATTTAGGTTCCTCAGTCAGTGTATTACCCCAAGCTGCCAGTCAGATGCTGCAGCTAGGCTTGCCAAAGCCCACCTCTATGACACTGCAGCTTGCTGACAGAACACTGAGAGAACCGACGGGAATTCTTGAAGATGTGCCAGTCCAAGTTGGAAATTTTGCTTATCCAGTGGATTTTGTTGTATTGGAAATGGAGGACAATTCAGAGTCGATGATTCTTGGCAGACCTTTCTTAGCCACAGCTAGAGCCATAATTGATGTGAAAGGCGGAACCCTGAAGCTGCAATTTGGTTCTGAACAAGCAGAGCTTAACATGAAGCATGCCTCCCACCTGCCAAACCAGTTTGAACAATGCCACGCCATGGATGTCGTCGACAAGAGTGTAATTGAATCTCAACAGCAAATGCAAGAGCCTGAAGTGCAAGTCTTTGTGACAGCAGATAGTCCTAATCTTCAAGAGTTGTTTGGAATCACTCTTTGTAATGAAAATTCTGGAAGTGCAGAAAATGCCTCAAGAGAAATGCTTCGCGAGGGCCTGCCAAATGCCTCGCGAGAGCCTCTTCAAGCTTCGCGAGGAGAAATGCCTCGCGAGGGAAAACCCGAAGAAGCAGAACCCTAGAGAGAACCTCTTTAGCCGTCTCATAAATCTATTGTTGAGTTGAAGGAGCTGCCCGCTCACCTGAAGTATCTGTTTCTAGAGGAAGAAAAAATTCACCCTGCGATAATCAGCTCTGCACTTGATGATGAACAGGAGCACAGCCTATTGTCAGTTCTTAGACTATACAAGAATGTCATTGGAAATTCCATTGATGACATAAAGGGAATCGATGAGAAGGTCTGCTCTCATAGAATATATCTTGAAGAGGATAGCACCCCCTCCTGTCGGCACAGTGGAAACCAGGGTACCACGGGCCGGCCTGCCAGGGCCCATAGGATTCTTCAGGCATTTTCGCTAAGGGCCAGGCTCTCCAAGCCTGGCGAGCCTCGCGAGGGTTTTTCCCTCGCGAGGGATCTTTTCTCCTCGTCGAGGGTTCTCTCCCTTGGCGAGGGACCGCTCCTCGACAAGGCGTCTCCGACGCCACCCACGATTCTGCTAAGGACCAAGCTGAAGGGCTCGGCGAGGCTTTTTGCCTCGCGGGGTTCCTTCCTCGCGAAGCCTTCTCTGCCTCCGCGGCAGGGCGCACATGGGCTCTGCCCCCATGTGCAGGATGACGCGCCTGCCTACGCGCGATGACGACGACGCCGCAGTTGCCACTTCCATGTATAAAGCAGTCAACAAAGCGGCTTCAAGCAAAGCGGACAACGAGTATTGCCTCTTTGGCGATAAGGGAACCGTCTGCAGCTACGCTCCAAGGACTACGTCACCGTGGGTCACATCCCACCTCATCAAGCGCCAGCCCACCGTCCGGCTGGCCGGTGGCTTTTCCAGCTTTGGTAGCGCCGTCCCTGCCATGGACCGCGTCCATGAACTCCACCTTTATCGTGCACCCTGCTCCTTCCCTCGTCGCCATGTGGTAACCCTTCCCGCCCAAGTGTTTGGGCGGAAGAGGTCCAGGACGCCTATAAAAGGAGGGGGAGCACGCTCAAGCAAAGGGTTGGATCTTCGGTTGGTTCAGCTCTAGCAGACCCTAACCCTAGATCTGAAGACTAGCAAGTAGCCATTGTTAGCCACCTCGAGCTCTCCAAGCTCTCCTTGTACTGTGAACCTCTCCAAGCAGTGCAATACACCATAGCAGGACGTAGGGGTTTTACCTCCCAAAGAGGGCCCTGAACCTGGGTAAGATCCCGTGTCCATCTCTGCAGTGTCGTCCGGAGCGAGTCCGACGAGCACCGTCGCCGGAGCACGTTGAGGATTGTTTGACTCCGTGTTCAGCCCCTTACACGATACCTTGGAGACATCCCCAGTTCCTGGGAACATTCTCCGACACCTCCAAAGAAGGACAAAGGAGATTAAACCCTGCCCTGCAAGAAGTAGTAAAAAAGGAAGTTCTAAAACTCCTACAAGCAGGCATGATATACCCCATCTCTGACAGCGAGTGGGTGAGTCCTATCCACATAGTGCCCAAGAAAGGAGGCTATACAGTGGTAGAAAATGAAGAAGGAAAATTGATGACCACAAGACCTGTTACTGGATGGAGAATGGTCAATGATTTCAGAAAATTAAACAAGGCAACTAGGAAGGATCATTTCCCATTGCCATTTATGGATCAGATGTTGGAGAGGTTAGCAGGGCAAGAATTCTATTGTTACCTTGATGGATACTCTGGATTTCTTCAGATTCCCGTCCATCCAGCAGATCAAGAAAAAACTACATTCACATGTCCATATGGAACATTTGCATACAAAAGATTGCCATTTGGTCTGTGTAATGCCCCAGGAACATTCAGAGGTGCATGACTTCAATATTCTCTGACTACATTGAGAAAATTATGGAAGTTTTCATGGATGATTTCACTGTCTACGGAAAAGATTTTGCCACCTTCTTGAAGAACCTGGCAGCAGTCCTGCATAGATGCTCAGAGCAGAACTTGATATTGAACTGGGAGAAATGCCACTTCTTAGTCACTGAGGGCATTGTGCTTGGACACCTTATATCATCTAGAGGCATTGAAGTGGATAAATCAAAGGTTGATGTGATTGCTAAGTTACCACCCCTGAAAATGTAAAAGGAATACAGAGTTTCCTTGGACATGCTGGATTTTACAGGAGATTCATTAAGGATTTCTCTAGCATTCCAAAGCCTCTAACCAAATTTCTCAATCAAGATGTCAAATTCCACTTTGATGAAGCATGTTTGAAGGCCTTTAACCAGCTGAAGCAAGCTCTTATTTCTGCTCCAATAGTGCAGCCTCCAGATTGGACCCTACCCTTCGAGTTGATGTGTGATGCAAATGATTTTGCAGTTGGAGCAGTTCTGGGCCAGAGAAAAGGGAAAGCTCAGCATGTGATCCACTATGCCAGCAAAACTCTAGATGATGCTTAGATCAACTACTCCACTACTGAAAAAGAATTGCTTGCAGTGATATTCGCATTTGACAAGTTCAGATCTTATCTAGTTGGGAAAAAATGTACTGTCTTCACTGATCATGCAGCAATAAGATATCTTGTCAGCAAGAAGGATGCCAAGCCCAGGCTAATCAGATGGATTCTCCTGCTTCAAGAGTTTGATATTGAGATCAAGGATAAGAAAGGCTCTGAGAATGTGGTAGCTGATCATTTGTCAAGAATAAGTTGTTCTGAAACTAGAAAGATAGAAGACAGCATCCCTGGAGAGCAACTAATGGGAGTAAATGCCTCGCGAGGGCTTCTTGAAGCCTCGCGAGGGAGGCCTCAAGACGATCTAACTCTTCAAGTTTCGCGAGGAGATGCTTCGCGAGATATGCTTCGCGAGGAAATGCTTCGCGAGGGATGCCTCGCAAGGGTCGACGTCTCGCGAGAAGCCAAGACTCCATGGTACGCTGACATTGTGAACTACCTAGAGTGTAAAATTATGCCAGCGGATTTGTCCTACCAGCAGAAAAAGAAATTCATGCATGAAGTGAAGAGCTATTACTGGGATGAACCATTCCTCTACAAGCATTGTGCAGATGGTATAGTGAGAAGATGTGTGCCCTTTGAAGAAACTCATGATGTGATGTTCCAATGCCATTCTGGCACGTATGGAGGCCATGCTGGAGTAATGAAAACTCAAGCAAAGATTCTTCAAGCTGGATTTTATTGGCCCAGCCTGTTCAAAGATGCTCATGATTTTGTCAAGCAGTGTGATCCATGCCAAAGAACTGGGAAAATCTCTAGAAGGAATGAAATGCCTCAGCAAGGCATCCTTGAAGTTGAACTGTTTGATGTATGGGGAGTTGATTTTGTTGGACCATTGCCCTCTTCTCTAGGCTTCAAGTATATCCTTGTAGCAGTGGACTATGTGTCCAAATGGGTTGAAGCGGTACCAACTGTCAGTGCAGATTCCAAGTCAGTCTGCAAGCTGTTCAAAACTGTAATTTCCCCAGATTTAGAGTTCCCAGAGATGTGATCAGTGATGGAGGAGCCCATTTTGAAAGAACAAGCTATGCCCGGATGTCGCCTAGAGGGGGGGTGAATAGGCGATTAAAACTTTTTCTAATTAGGGGCTTGATAATTGCGGAATAAAACTATGTGTTTAAATTAACAAGCCAACAACCTAATATTCTAGGTTCACCTATGTGCACCAACAACTTATGCTAAGCAATTCAAGCAACAAGATGATAGCAAGATATGAACTTCAAGCACGAAGGCTATCACAATGTAAATTGCATAAGTAAAGCTCGGATATAGAAATAACCAAGGCACGCGGAGACGAGGATGTATTCCCGAGTTCCTCCTTGTTAAGGGAGTACGTCTCGTTGGAGGGGTGTGAGCTCGCCACAAAAGGCCTACTCAAGATGCCACAAAGGCCTCACCCTATTCTCCGATGAACCTCACCCAAGGGATTGGTTCACCTTCCACTATCAGAATCCTTCGAGGCGGATTCCGGAGCCCTTTACAACTTCTCTTGGGGCACACACCCACAACTCAATTGGGGGCTCCTAAATTCGTGCCGAAGCTTCACAACTCGAAGACTTCGCGGCACCTCCACACCGTCTAGGGTACATAATGCACCCAAGAGGCACAAAGCTCTTGGGAATACAATGCACCCAAGAGTAACAAGTTTCTCAACGTCGATCTTCACGTATCACCGTAGGGAGAGCAACCCGATGCAACAAATGCAAGAGGCAAGAACACACAAAGTGGTCAAGTCCTTCACTCTCAAATTCCAACCAAGCAACAAATGCTTTGGGGGGAATAAAAGAGAAAGAACAAAGGGGATGAACACAAAGCAACCCCAAAATCTAGATCCACTAGTTCCCCTCACTTAGAGGAGATTTTGATTGGTGGAGATGTAGATCTAGATCTCCTCTCTTGAATCCCTAAATTTGGGCAAGAATCATTGGAGGGATTGAGAGGAATCAAAGCTTTGGAGGTCAACAATGGAGGAGTGAGAGAAGCTTCAAAACTTGGGAACCATTGGGGAAGAAGACCCCTTAAATAGGTCCCCACCAAATCCAACCGTTGGGGGCAGTTTTTCCTGCGCGGGCCGGAATTTCCGGCACTTACCCCAGAATTTCCGGACCCCCCGGAGCGACCCGGACGCCCTGGGAACTCTCTGGACATGGTCCGGATATTTGGGCCGGATATTTCCGGGGGGCCGGAAATTCCGGCCTAAGGACCGGAACTTCCGGCCCAGTGAAAACTGCACAAAGAGCAAAACGAAAACGGGCATATCTTTTGCATCCGGACTCCGTTTTCGATGATCTTGGGCTCGTTGGAATCGTAGCAACGAGCTCTACAAGAATATACAGAGAAACATCATAGTCCAACAAGGGAGGATAAAAACAAATGGAGAAAGGTAAAACCTCTCTATAAAAGACGAACCGATAAACCTCCAAAACCAAAAACCAACAAGTTTTTCATCAAGACTCCGTTTTCTATGATCTTGGGCTCGTTGGACTCGCAACGAAAAGCTCTACAAGATCATGCAGAGAAACATTATTGTTCATCATGATATTATAAAAGCAAATGGGGAAAGGTAAAAGCTTCTTTTCGCAAACCAAAAAAGCCGAATCTTTTGCAAATGAAGTCCGAATGAAATAAAACCAATTTTGTTGGGAAGAGGACGACAAATGCTACCTTTGAAAAAGGCAAACAAGCAAAGGAGATTTTGCAAAGAAATGGAAGAGATAAATCTTCCGCACGGATGAACCGGCAAAATCTCCAATACCGAAACCGCAATAGAAGACGCATATGAAAATCGTTTTCGGTGAACTTAGCTTTGTCATGACAAGCACGACAAGCACCAAGACCACACCACGATAAGAGACAAATAAGAATCAATAAAGATGATTGCATGGATGCAAAGGTTTGTGCTCTCTACGACGATATGATCACGATACTCGGTCGAGAGCCCCTCTTGATAGTACGGTTATCTATCCTATAATCCGGTCTCTCACTAAACAACATGAGACCGGTAAAATAGAAACCCTATCAAGATCATACCTTTGCCCTGCGCATTAATCCACTTGAGGTCGATGAAGACGATCTTCATCTCCTCAAGATGCACCACCTTCCTCGATTGTGCTTCGGTGAAGATTCACATGACGCTCCCCCATACACCAAGATGGGAGACGCACTCTTCGGCATAACTTCACTTGGCCTTGATCAACCTGCACAAAGCCTTGATCAACACAAACTTTTCTTCCCTTAGCTTTGACTCCAACAAATGGAGATCAAGCAACTCAAATGGACATACCTATGAATATAGCTCAATGCAAACATTAGTCCATAGAGATTGTCATTAATTACCAAAACCATGCATGGGAGCAACCATGCACTTTCAATCTCCCCCATTTTGGTAGTTGATGACAATCCCGTTTAAGAGGGTTTATATAAAGAATAAAGCAACCTTGCACGACAAACAAGCAAGGATGCAGAGCGCATTAAAGGCAAATGCAACAAAAGCATAAAACCCAAATTCCCTTAAACCCTCTAAACTTCTTCCCCATTGGCATCGATTGCCAAAATGGGAAGAAAAATTTAGAGAGCCAATATAATAAGAGTTCCTCCATAAAGGTGTGCATTTATCAAGATATGAGTGAAATCAAATGCACTTATTCATTGACGAATAATTAGAGGAAATCAAACTATATTGAGGATCCAAAGATTGCAAAAAAAATGAAATCATTTTAAACATCTCCACAAAGGAGATAGGCAATCAAAAAGATCCAAAGCGAGAAAGCGAGAGTTCTAAATAAAAACGGAGAAGCTCCCCAATGTTCATGCACAAAATGAAGAGTGCACAAATATGGTATCCTCACTCCCCCAAAATCATCTAGAACACGCAACAAGTGCAATAGTGCATAATGCAATAGCAAGTCATAGCACTTGCACCAAAGATGTTGTTGAGCCATAGGGAGATATCAATTTTCAAAAATTCATCATAAGATAGGCCCAACCGAGATAAAAAGATCTTTTAGAAAAATATGTTCACAAGCTAGGGATACCAATTGGAAACTAAAACCAATTGAAAATGCCAAAAGCTAGTGAGATCATTTAGCCAATAAAATCAACATGCTTACCAAGGTAGGCATGAAGTGAAAGATCTTCAACAAATACATGAGTGTGTAAAAATACCAATAAACAAATAGACAAGCACTCATGAGACAAATTTGGAGCCACCAAAGAATTATAGAAGAAACACAAGGTGGCTCAAAAAGGAATAGGATACCAACTAAAAGGTGACCTCTCTCATATGTATAGGTTTCTAATTGGACAAACCATTGAAGATATACATCCGCAAATAAACATATACATACGAAATGGTTCGGGAAAAAGAGAACAAGGTATCCAAAAGGAAGTCATAAATATACAAATGAGATTATTGCTTAAAAGCATAGCACATAGCTCAAATTTATCTCATTGTATATAAATGAACTTCAAATATATCAAATGCACCACACATATCACAAAGGGAACAAGAGATAGTGGAGATACTTTGAGTTAGGAAACAAGTATCACAAAGAAATAATATCAATTGAAGAAAAGGTTTTTGTAAATTCATCACACATATCACAAAGATATATTAAGAGAAGGGAATAGGCCAAAACCACAACAATTGCATCTAAAAGCTTTTCATGCCAAGAGGCAACCTACACAAGGTTGGATACTAAAAGGTATGCATGAGATAGATACTTGTTACCGAGATGGCATTGGTGATGAAGAAGATGAGAATTTTGATTATCATCAAAGCTTGACTCCGACAATCACATGGTGAGAACACCTTCCTTATGAATGAGACAAGCATCCAATGCATCTCCATTGTACCTAAAACACAATTAGAGTACAAAATGGTTCCCAAACTCATTGGGTCCCATAGTAGTTAGATCAACAACAATATATAGGAAACACTCCACATAAATATGTGCATATAGATATGAAATTGAATTTCATGCACATCTTAGCCGATTTAGGATTCGGTGGAGTATCCCCTATATATCGGAACTAAAAGGACAAGCATGCCATATAATATATATGTTAAAGGATATACATACAAAGCCTTTCAAGATTCAAACGAGATACAATTTGGACAAAAACACCAAGTAAACCAAGAAGAGAGCACACAAGAGTGTGACACTAAAGGTTGTCCAAATTATATCAAACTCCAAATCAACACATGATTGAGGAAAAATCAAATCAACAAATGATTGATTCCAAAACACATCAACACATGAAGTGTGATATCAAAAGGAATCGAATCAACACAACAAATGATCGATAAGGCACCAATTGAAAATAAGATACCAATTAAAACAAAAATATCAACTAGGAGAAAAGATACCCAGAAGAGGATGATACTTGACCGAAATCAAGTAAAGTGAAATAAGGCAAAAAGGTATCAAGACTCCCACAATAAATATCAATTGGAACAAATATCTATGGTGGAGATATTAAATTCCAATTAATATCAATTGAAGGTACCAAACATAAGATAAAGGATCAAATGCCAATTGAGAGGATCAAAAATTGATAGATAGAATAGTGTTCTAAATAAAAAGGAATGCTCCCCCAAGATTAATGCATTATCTTAGATATTTGCATTTGAATACACAATGCATGCACAAGGGATCATTACTCTCCATATTTTATCTAAAACACTAAACACTACCGATTGAAAGATAGGATCCTTGCAAGAGGCAACGAGGGCAATAAATAGAGCAATTTAAAAGCAAGAGCCAATGTGAAGATGGTCTACAAAATCCACCACAATCACTAGTATCACTTGTCATGGACAAGGAGTATATAGAGATATTTCTCGGTGGTATAAAGGAATGATGTACAAGACCAACTTCACCACAAACTAGCAAATGGCAAAAGATAGGAAATAAAACACCATTTTTTTAAAGAGGTCTGTTGGTAGTTTCAATTATTCGAACCAACCGGCAAAGCCATGGTTAGAATAAAAGGAAACAAATGGTTTCTCACATAATATATGGGAATGCATATTAGAGAAAAACCACACCAAGCAACCTCACACAAACAAGAACCAAAGGGTAACCACAAAGGAAAAATGGAACTTGTTTGAGTAAACATGCCACATAGGAAATGGATAATGTACAATATCAAGTCTAAGTGGCAAACCTCAAATGTTCACATTTTTATGGGATTGTAATATGCACATAGCTTATTACTCCCCCATAATGTGATAATTCATTTTATTTTTAAACAAGAGGCAAATAAAACCAACTAGAGAAATTAATGGACATTATAGAATTTGAATTTCTCATGAATATGACATACCACATAGTAGCTAGATAATATTGAAATATCAATACTAGGTGGTGTGCTTCATGTACACACATTTTTAGATTTGTGAGGTGCACAAAGCACATCACTCCCCCAAAATGGGATAATCCATTAATAACTCAAAGAGCCAAATGAAATCCACACAAGATTCAAAAAACTCAACACACAAATTACACATACATGATACACAACTAACATACACAACCTTGAGTAACAAGACTAGTAGGAAAGAAGCATATCACATACAAGCACATATTAGGAACAAGACTAACACATGCAAGGGAGCAAGCAACTTTCAATGAATATATGAGTTAAATACAAGTTACCGCAAGGAGGAAGCATTGGTTATGAGATAGATATGTGATGATCCAATTGACTTGGCTTGATGAGATAAAACCATGAAGATCCATTAATTCTTCAAAAGAAACCAAGTCACCAATGTCCTCCACAAACACCTATTGATCAAGTTTGAGCTTGTTGGTCCCCAACCGAGTTGGGTCCTAAGAGGTTAGTCACAATAGGTTTGGGAACCCAAATGGTGCTTTTCTTGACACCACTTTGAGCTCCCACATATTTGGCAAACACATTGCCATTTCTATCCTTCCCAAGAGAATAAATATCATCAATTATGATAGGGTTGGATGAGGTACCGTTGGTGCATGAAGAAGCAAAATGACCTTTGCCACGGCAAAGGTAGCAACACCGACTCTTCTTCTTCTTAATAGGCTCCTCAACTTGAGGAGCATTGGTTTGAGTCTTCTTAGGAAGTGGCCGTTGTTCAACACGTGGTTGAGCACGAGATTGAACAAGAGGCCGCTTCCCTAGTTGCTTCTCACTAAGAGGCATCTTCTTCTTCATTGGGCAATCCCGAACGTGGTGCCCTTCTAGCTTGCACATGAAACAAGTGATCTTGGACGGATTCTTGATTTGAACTTGGCCCTTCTTCTTCTCAACCTTGGACTTGTTCTTGTTGTTGGAGTTGAATCCAAGTCCACTCTTGTCATTGGGAGATTGTTGCACACTCAACATGTTGTCAAGTGCACGCTTCCCTTCATGACGCTTTTCCAAGCCTTTCTTCATAGAAGTGGCTTGGGCCTTGAGCTCTCCTCTTTTCTCTACATGGTTAGTGACAACACAAGTACTAGAGGAGGTAGATGCATCATTGTTAGAGCAACAAGGCAAAGTAAGTAATTCATCACATGATGTACCAACATTCTTAGTGGATGAACTACAAGGACTAGCACATGGCAATATAGCATTATTAATTAAAGTTGTGCTAATATCCACATGAGGCTCACTTGATGTTACCTTTGTAGTGATGGCCTCATGAGCTAACTTGAGACAAGCATAGGATGCTAGAAGTTCATCATTAGAGCTAGATAGCTTTTCATGATTTTCTTCCAACTTCCCATAGGATGCTAGAAGATTATCATTAGAACTAGATAGCTTTTCATGACTTGCTTCCAACTTCTCATACTTGCTAGTTAGCAACTCAAGTTGAGCCCTTAGCTCAACATTCTCCTTCATAATAGATGCTTCACAAGAAGTGGAGTTAGTAGCACAAGCATCATTAACTTTAGGAATAGAAGAAGATAACTTGGCAAGCTCATTATTTAATCTAGCATTTTCATTTTTCGTGACTTTATATTTAGCATGAGCATGGTCACGTTCTTTAATGATCTTAGCAATTATTTCATTATGAGACTCCTCGATAGAATCTAGTTTCTCCTCAAGAGAAGCACGAGTCTCTTGCTCTTCCTCAAGAGCATCTTCTAACGATGCTTTCTCCATAGCATCATCTCTTTCGATCTTACCCTTTTCTTCAAGGCTTGCTTCCAAGGCCTCAATTGTTTTCCCACGCTCAATAAGAGTGCTCATAATTTCAAAGAGGTTAGCTTGGGCACTTTTATTGGTTGGAAGGGCGTTAAGAATCATTAGACCTTTATTTTGGAGAAGGGCATTAATTTTTTCCATATCATCTTCTTCATCATTATTATCATTATCATTATTATCATTGTCATTACTAGAAGAAGATTTAGCCATAAGACAATGAGAGGTGGATGAAGAAGAATAATTAATTTTTGAACTACTCAAGTTCACATCTTGTTGCATAGCAAATTGGGTTTCCTCTACATTATTATTAATGCAAGAGTTAGAGGGAACACAAGCATTTTCATCATGGCAACAAGATAAAGCAAGCATATCATAAAGAGATTCATCCAAGCAAATTTTTGATGATATGCAAGGACTATCAACACTAGCATGTAAATCATTTATAGTGGTACGAGTGTTTAGGTCCAAAGATGAAGCATTGCAACAAGATAGAGATAAATGATCATCAACAATGAGCTCACTATCAATACTGCAAGACCTATCACTACTCACCATCACATTGGTTTGTGGCTTACCACATTTTGGTGAAGTAGACGAAGACGAGAACTCGTCACGGCCGGAGGTGGAGGGAGAACAATCATCCTCAATAATGTTGGACACTCCATATTTGTCTTGAAGCTTGGTCCAAAGATCATGAGCATCCCGGAGAGGCATGATAGACTCGAAAATTACTACACTCACAAACTTGCAAAACTCATTAGAGGCTAGAGCATCTAGATATAAGTTTTTCTCGTCCTCTAAAGTCATACTTTCGTAGTCCTTCGGAGGAGAAAAACCTATATCTAAGATACGCTCAATATTGGGGTCCAAGACCCGTAAGTGACTAAGCATATGAGTTTTCCAAACATTAAAATTTGTGCCATTAAATCTAAACAAGGAATTGTGCACTAAATCCCTAGACGACATCTTTACTCTCTAGGCGGTAAAGCCAAACAAGAGAGACGAGGCTCTGATACCAATTGAAAGAACAAGCTATGCCCGGATGTCGCCTAGAGGGGGGGGTGAATAGGCGATTAAAACTTTTTCTAATTAGGGGCTTGATAATTGCGGAATAAAACTATGTGTTTAAATTAACAAGCCAACAACCTAATATTCTAGGTTCACCTATGTGCACCAACAACTTATGCTAAGCAATTCAAGCAACAAGATGATAGCAAGATATGAACTTCAAGCACGAAGGCTATCACAATGTAAATTGCATAAGTAAAGCTCGGATATAGAAATAACCAAGGCACGCGGAGACGAGGATGTATTCCCGAGTTCCTCCTTGTTAAGGGAGTACGTCTCGTTGGAGGGGTGTGAGCTCGCCACAAAAGGCCTACTCAAGATGCCACAAAGGCCTCACCCTATTCTCCGATGAACCTCACCCAAGGGATTGGTTCACCTTCCACTATCAGAATCCTTCGAGGCGGATTCCGGAGCCCTTTACAACTTCTCTTGGGGCACACACCCACAACTCAATTGGGGGCTCCCAAATTCGTGCCGAAGCTTCACAACTCGAAGACTTCGCGGCACCTCCACACCGTCTAGGGTACACAATGCACCCAAGAGGCACAAAGCTCTTGGGAATACAATGCACCCAAGAGTAACAAGCTTCTCAACGTCGATCTTCACGTATCACCGTAGGGAGAGCAACCCGATGCAACAAATGCAAGAGGCAAGAACACACAAAGTGGTCAAGTCCTTCACTCTCAAATTCCAACCAAGCAACAAATGCTTTGGGGGGAATAAAAGAGAAAGAACAAAGGGGATGAACACAAAGCAACCCCAAAATCTAGATCCACTAGTTCCCCTCACTTAGAGGAGATTTTGATTGGTGGAGATGTAGATCTAGATCTCCTCTCTTGAATCCCTAAATTTGGGCAAGAATCATTGGAGGGATTGAGAGGAATCAAAGCTTTGGAGGTCAACAATGGAGGAGTGAGAGAAGCTTCAAAACTTGGGAACCATTGGGGAAGAAGACCCCTTAAATAGGTCCCCACCAAATCCAACCGTTGGGGGCAGTTTTTCCTGCGCGGGCCGGAATTTCCGGCACTTACCCCGGAATTTCCGGACCCCCCGGAGCGATCCGGACGCCCTGGGAACTCTCTGGACATGGTCCAGATATTTGGGCCGGATATTTCCGGGGGGCCGGAAATTCCGGCCTAAGGACCGGAACTTCCGGCCCAGTGAAAACTGCACAAAGAGCAAAACGAAAACGGGCATATCTTTTGCATCCGGACTCCGTTTTCGATGATCTTGGGCTCGTTGGAATCGTAGCAACGAGCTCTACAAGAATATACAGAGACACATCATAGTCCAACAAGGGAGGATAAAAACAAATGGAGAAAGGTAAAACCTCTCTATAAAAGACGAACCGATAAACCTCCAAAACCAAAAACCAACAAGTTTTTCATCAAGACTCCGTTTTCTATGATCTTGGGCTCGTTGGACTCGCAACGAAAAGCTCTACAAGATCATGCAGAGAAACATTATTGTCCATCATGATATTATAAAAGCAAATGGGGAAAGGTAAAAGCTTCTTTTCGCAAACCAAAAAAGCTGAATCTTTTGCAAATGAAGTCCGAATGAAATAAAACCAATTTTGTTGGGAAGAGGACGACAAATGCTACCTTTGAAAAAGGCAAACAAGCAAAGGAGATTTTGCAAAGAAATGGAAGAGATAAATCTTCCGCACGGATGAACCGGCAAAATCTCCAATACCGAAACCGCAATAGAAGACGCATATGAAAATCGTTTTCGGTGAACTTAGCTTTGTCATGACAAGCACGACAAGCACCAAGACCACACCACGATAAGAGACAAATAAGAATCAATAAAGATGATTGCATGGATGCAAAGGTTTGTGCTCTCTACGACGATACGATCACGATACTCGGTCGAGAGCCCCTCTTGATAGTACGGTTATCTATCCTATAATCCGGTCTCTCACTAAACAACATGAGACCGGTAAAATAGAAACCCTATCAAGATCATACCTTTGCCTTGCGCATTAATCCACTTGAGGTCGATGAAGACGATCTTCATCTCCTCAAGATGCACCACCTTCCTCGATTGCGCTTCGGTGAAGATTCACATGACGCTCCCCCATACACCAAGATGGGAGACGCACTCTTCGGCATAACTTCACTTGGCCTTGATCAACCCGCACAAAGCCTTGATCAACACAAACTTTTCTTCCCTTAGCTTTGACTCCAACAAATGGAGATCAAGCAACTCAAATGGACATACCTATGAATATAGCTCAATGCAAACATTAGTCCATAGAGATTGTCATTAATTACCAAAACCATGCATGGGAGCAACCATGCACTTTCACATTTCAACAACGAACAGCTAGAGAAGCTGTTGAGCAAGTATGGAGTGAAGAATCACAGAGTTACTACACCCTACCACCCTCAAGCCAATGGACAAGTTGAGTTACCCAATAGAGAAATTAAGCAGATCGTCGAGAAGGTCGCGTCCAAGTCCAGAGCAGATTGGTCCCTGAAATTGCCTGATACCTTGTGGGCATACAGAACTGGATACAAGACACCTATTGGAATGTCACCCTTCAGGCTTGTATATGGTAAAGCATGCCATTTGCCTGTCGAGTTAGAGCACAGAGCTCAATGGGCTATCAGGAAACTAAACCTCGACATGAAGAAAGCTGGAAATGCAAGGAAACTGCAGATGTGTGAGCTTGAAGAGCTGAGGCATGATGCATCTGAGAGTTCCAAGATTTACAAGGAGAAGACCAAGAAATGGCATGACAAACATATCCTCAGGAAGGAGTTCAGCATTGGACAGCAAGTGTTGGTGTATGACTCCAAGTTGCATTTGTTTGCTGGAAAGTTCAAGTCAAGATGGTTTGGTCCCTGCATAGTGAAGAAGGACTTGGGAAATGGTGCTTTCGAAGTCCAGACCTCATCAGCCGGTACCTTCAAGGTAAATGGCCAGAGACTGAAACATTACCTAGCTGGAGAGAAGATTGACATTGAAGATCCTGAAGAAAGCGAGAATGACGAGTCAGAGGATGTTCCCAATGCATTCTCTAAAGCTGTGAAGCAGTAAGAAGAAGCTACGGTCAGGCTCGTGACCTTAAACAAGCGCTCATCGGGAGGCAGCCTGATATCCTTTTTATATATTATTTCCCTTCAAGAGTTATTTTCTATTTTGTGTGTTTCTTTTCCCTTTTGTTTGTTGTTTCGTCTTTCAGATTGTTGAATAAAAGAGAGTGAAGTGGGTTGGCAGGGATCCCTGCAAGCAAGGAGTAGAAAGATGCTTCGCGAGGAGATGCTTTGCGAGGAGATGCTTCGCGAGGAGATGCTTCGCGAGGGATTTTGCTTCAAGAGGAAGACTTCTCGAGGATTTCACCCTTAAACCAGGTGAACACATTCCAATTCACAAATCCTGTTAAACCATAAAAATCATTGCTATGCCATGATTACAAATTGTCTATCTTTTCTTGGCTATATTTTCGAAGTTGCTTGTTGAGTAAAAGTTTCTTGGAGTGCTTAACTTCGCCTGAACCATCTTTCATGCTATTGAGAATCTTGCAGTATTTCTGTCTATAATGCTTGCAAACTCCTGTGTTAGAGTCATGTATCAAAACAGAGTTCATATATGTCTCTCCTCAGATCTGTTGGAATACCTTCATAATGCAAGTGGCTCTTGAACTGAATAAGCTGATCCTCAAAGAGCCATGTTTTAACTGCATTTCTGCATCTCTGCATTAGCTACCAGTATCTCGGGATGGTGGTATGTGAAGCACTAACTTTGAAACTAACCTGAAGCAAGTAATTTGAAAGCAAATTTTGGCATTAGCAGTTATGATCTCGGGATTGTAACTTGTGAAGCACTAACCTGAAGTTCCTGATAGCAATTTGAAAGCAAATTTTGGCATTAGCAGTTATGATCTCGGGATTGTAACCTGTGAAGCACTAACTAAAAGAATTTCACAAGTAACAATGATCTTAACCCATCTTTAACTTTTGCATTAGCCTACTATGTTCTCGGGAACGGTAGCAGGTGAAGCACTGACTTTGCATTCATTTAACACTCATGGCTATTTCATGGATCACTTCATTCAATTCCCCTGCCAAATGTCTTATCTTGGTGATCGAAAAGTATCTGAGCAGAGACATATATAAAAGTTGTTAATTGAAACTTGACTCTGAACTAGAGCTTGCAACCAGGTATGCAGAAACTGCTTTGAATCCAACGTGTATGAACTACTGTGTATGCAGAATTTGAGCACTGTTTTCATCATATATGCTTTACTTGGGGACAAGCAAAGGTTTGGGTCTGGGGGTTTGATCACTCTGATTTATGCACATCTTTTCGACGCCAAAACCCCAAGTCTTGATCATATTTGAGAAGTTCAGTCAAGGTTTTAAATGCTTTTTACATCAGTTAGCCACTTTTTGCAGATCGGTGCGCCAAGGCACATATTTCTCCATCTCCAACTCAAAACGTCGCTTGGCGAGGAAAAAGGCCTCGCGAGGATTTTGCTTGGCGAGGACGAATGCCTCGCGAGGGTGCCACCTCGCGAGGGAGCCCCTTGAAGCCTGAAGAGAAGTTAGTGAGCAAATCTCCCATGTGCTGCGCGCGAGTTTGAATCAGCAAGGAGGGAATCGATTATCTTGGAGGAGAAGAAACCAGAAGAGTCAAAAAGGTGATAAAGCAGGAAGCAGCCCATGTGCGTCCGTGCAAAAAGCTGAAAAGCGACGGCGGAAGTTCCCGCCTCGCCACCTACCACGCCATCGACCGCGGCCCTCACGCCATTTCCGTAGTGCCTATAAAGCGGCTCCCTTAGCCAAGAAGAAGGCATTCGCTCCGCATCCAAAGGAACCACTTCACCGCAACCGCAATTCGCTACCAACAACTCCACCAGATCCAAGATCCATCCAACCACTCCACCTAGAGAAAGAACAGAAGAACAAGGAAGAACTTTGGAGAAGCATGGCGATGATGATCCGCGAGTAACGAGAGGAAAGAAGAAGCCCTTGATCCGTATCTGTCCCTGTCTACTCCCTTGCTTCCCCTTCGTCTGTATCTTCCTTAGCCTCCCGCCTCTACTTCCTCTGCTACCGCTGCGACGAACTAATTCGATCCTCTCCAAACCCTTCGGTGAAATCTCTCTGTAACTCCCTGAATTACTCTGTTTGTGTGAACTTTGTAATCGTTCTGTGACTTTGTTGCTTGTGAACTCTTCCTTAGCCCCCCTTTTGCTGCTGTTCATGTTATGTGTTTGTTGAATCTTCCTTAGCATCCCTTTTGCTGACCGGGAAACAATCTTCCTTAGCCCCCCTTTGCTGTCACCGTTCTAATTTCTTTTGCTTGATCCGCAAGACCTAGTCTAGATCCGTAAACACCATCCCACCTTTTCGTTGTTCCAAGCTTCTAGAAAGGAAAAGCACCAATAAATTTTGATCTCTATGGAGAGAACGACAAAAACCCCCCTAAACCACAACCGATCAAAACTGGCGCCGCCCCATCAGCCGGTACCTTCAAGGTAAATGGCCAGAGACTGAAACATTACCTAGCTGGAGAGAAGATTGACATTGAAGATCCTGAAGAAAGCGAGAATGACGAGTCAGAGGATGTTCCCAATGCATTCTCTAAAGCTGTGAAGCAGTAAGAAGAAGCTACGGTCAGGCTCGTGACCTTAAACAAGCGCTCATCGGGAGGCAGCCTGATATCCTTTTTATATATTATTTCCCTTCAAGAGTTATTTTCTATTTTGTGTGTTTCTTTTACCTTTTGTTTGTTGTTTCGTCTTTCAGATTGTTGAATAAAAGAGAGTGAAGTGGGTTGGCAGGGATCCCTGCAAGCAAGGAGTAGAAAGATGCTTCGCGAGGAGATGCTTTGCGAGGAGATGCTTCGCGAGGAGATGCTTCGCGAGGGATTTTGCTTCAAGAGGAAGACTTCTCGAGGATTTCACCCTTAAACCAGGTGAACACATTCCAATTCACAAATCCTGTTAAACCATAAAAATCATTGCTATGCCATGATTACAAATTGTCTATCTTTTCTTGGCTATATTTTCGAAGTTGCTTGTTGAGTAAAAGTTTCTTGGAGTGCTTAACTTCGCCTGAACCATCTTTCATGCTATTGAGAATCTTGCAGTATTTCTGTCTATAATGCTTGCAAACTCCTGTGTTAGAGTCATGTATCAAAACAGAGTTCATATATGTCTCTGCTCAGATCTGTTGGAATACCTTCATAATGCAAGTGGCTCTGAAATTGAATAAGTTGATCCTCGAAGAGCCATGTTTTAACTGCATTTCTGCATCTCTGCATTAGCTACCAGTATCTCGGGATGGTGGTATGTGAAGCACTAACATTGAAACAAACCTGAAGCAAGTAATTTGAAAACAAATTTTTGCATTAGCAGTTATGATCTCGGGATTGTAACTTGTGAAGCACTAACCTGAAGTTCCTGATAGCAATTTGAAAGCAAATTTTGGCATTAGCAGTTATGATCTCGGGATTGTAACCTGTGAAGCACTAACTGAAAGAATTTGACAAGTAACAATGATCTTAACCCATCTTTAACTTTTGCATTAGCCTACTATGTTCTCGGGAACGGTAGCAGGTGAAGCACTGACTTTGCATTCATTTAACACTCATGGCTATTTCATGGATCACTTCATTCAATTCCCCCTGCCAAATGTCTTATCTTGGTGATCGAAAAGTATCTGAGCAGAGACATATATAAAAGTTGTTAATTGAAACTTGACTCTGAACTAGAGCTTGCAACCAGGTATGTAGAAACTGCTTTGAATCCAACATGTATGAACTACTGTGTATGCAGAATTTGAGCACTGTTTTCATCATATCTGCTTTACTTGGGGACAAGCAAAGGTTTGGGTCTGGGGGTTTGATCACTCTGATTTATGCACATCTTTTCGACGTCCAAAACCCCAAGTCTTGATCATATTTGAGAAGTTCAGTCAAGGTTTTAAATGCTTTTTACATCAGTTAGCCACTTTTTGCAGATCGGTGCGCCAAGGCACATATTTCTCCATCTCCAACTCAAAACGTCGCTTGGCGAGGAAAAAGGCCTCGCGAGGATTTTGCTTGGCGAGGACGAATGCCTCGCGAGGGTGCCACCTCGCGAGGGAGCCCCTTGAAGCCTGAAGAGAAGTTAGTGAGCAAATCTCCCATGTGCTGCGCGCGAGTTTGAATCAGCAAGGAGGGAATCGATTATCTTGGAGGAGAAGAAACCAGAAGAGTCAAAAAGGTGATAAAGCAGGAAGCAGCCCATGTGCGTCCATGCAAAAAGCTGAAAAGCGACGGAGGAAGTTCCCGCCTCGCCACCTACCACGCCATCGACCGCGGCCCTCACGCCATTTCCGCAGCGCCTATAAAGCGGCTCCCTTAGCCAAGAAGAAGGCATTCGCTCCACATCCAAAGGAACCACTTCACCGCATCCGCAATTCGCTACCAACAACTCCACCTAGAGCAAGAACAGAAGAACAAGGAAGAACTTTGGAGAAGCATGGCGATGATGATCCGCGAGGAACAAGAGGAAAGAAGAAGCCCTTGATCCGTATCTGTCCCTGTCTACTCCCTTGCTTCCCCTTCGTCTGTATCTTCCTTAGCCTCCCGCCTCTGCTTCCTCTGCTGCCGCTGCGACGAACTGATTCGATCCTCTCCAAACCCTTCAGTGAAATCTCTCTGTAACTCTCTGAATTACTCTGTTTGTGTGAACTTTGTAATCGTGTTGTGACTTTGTTGCTTGTGAACTCTTCCTTAGCCCCCCTTTTGCTGCTGTTCATGTTATGTGTTTGTTGAATCTTCCTTAGCCTCCCTTTTGCTGACCGGGAAACAATCTTCCTTAGCCCCCCTTTGCTGTCACCGTTCTAATTTCTTTTGCTTGATCCGCAAGACCTAGTCTAGATCCGTAAACACCATCCCACCTTTTCGTTGTTCCAAGCTTCTAGAAAGGAAAAGCACCAATAGATTTTGATCCCTG
Organism: Puccinellia tenuiflora; assembly: GCA_012064385.1. Taxonomy (NCBI): domain Eukaryota; kingdom Viridiplantae; phylum Streptophyta; class Magnoliopsida; order Poales; family Poaceae; genus Puccinellia; species Puccinellia tenuiflora. The sequence continues at coordinate 123,222 of QRDG01000027.1, forward strand.
TGGAGAGAACGACAAAAAACCCCCCTAAACCACAACCGATCACCACCACTCATGTTGCCCGTAGGAGGTGCCACGAACCCGGCCATACCACCACCACTCGTGCCAACTCCCATGCCACCTCCCATGCCACCACTCGTGCCAATGCCAATGTCACCTCCCATGCCACCTCCCATGCCTTCTCCCATGGCACCACTCGTTCCAATGCCCATGCCACCTCCTCCCATGCCCATGCTCCCTCCCATGCCCATGCCACCTCCCATTCCTCCCATGAATCCCATGAAGCTCAACCCACCTCCCATTCCACCTCCCATGGCGTTCATTGCACTCATATATGCCATTTCCTTCTTTGCCAAAATTTTGTCATGGCATAGCTCAATGTATTGCCTTTGCTTCTCATCCATTTTGGTAGTATCCATGAACATGAGCTTTTGCTCATTCTCCATCTCAATCTTTGCCTCCTCCATGGCTAGCTTCTTCTCCTCCATGGCAACCTTGCGACTCTCGGCCGCCGCCCTCCTCTCCTCGACTGCTTCTTTGAGCTCATCCAACTCCTTGAACTTCAATAATTTCCTCTCTTCATTCATCTCCTTTCGGTGCTTCATCATTGCATCGAAGGATTCCTTGATCTCCACATCACCATTCTTCTTCTTGTCCTTGGCATATTTCCTTCCCTCGGGCCTCTTGGACTTAGGAATGGAGTGGGGGGGCGGGGCTTCTTTTTCCTTCATCACTATATTCTTCATCATCACCAACAAGAATGGTGGCATCTTCCACCTTGCACATCCTCTTGGGTACTTGGGGCCCATCACGGTTCTTCCACTTCTCATCATTCTCAAGCGCCGCAAATGCATGATGTAAGGTGAATGATTTCCCCTTCTTGTCCTTGGTACTTGTCCCCTTTGGCCCCTTCTTGACCCTCTCCTTGAACATGTTTTGCGCAATGTTGTTCTACAAATGACAATATATGCAATGAGTAAGAATGAAATGCAATGAAGAAAATTCATGGACAAATGAGAGGCAATGAGCAAACAACTCACTCGGTCGGTCGGATTGGTGCCACTTGGGTTCAACCAGTCCACATTCGCCGAGCAAGCCGCCTACTTTTGGCAATCGGTGTTGATCACATTCCACCTATGACGAATGGGACCCATATTCCGTTCAATGCCACTTGTGTTCCGAGCAACAAAGTACTCCCACATACGCAACCAATATGCCTCTTTGGGTTGCTTCACTCCCATGAACGCATCCATGCCGACCTTCTTGAATGCATCACAAATCAACTTGTCTTCCGCTACGGTGTAGTTTGCCGCTCTCCCTCTAGGCACGAAACCCTCCTCTTCATTGTCAAGACCGTCGTCTTGCACATACTCTTGCAAAGGAGTTTCATGTGAGGCGGCAAACGAGTGCGTCCCAACACCCATAGCATTCATGTATGCGTCGTCATCGAACCTACGTGCATTTGCAAACAAATAAGTGATGCAATCTTTGAATGAATTTGCAATGAGCAAAAAAAAGAGATGAAAACTACCCCTCGCGCATTTCATCGAGCACATTGGAGGCGTCCGGAGTGCGGGTAGGAGATGGCTCCAACACCGTCTCGGACGGCGGAGGCGGTGGGAGCTCGGCCTCCGCGGCACTGGCCCTCGTCGATTTGGGCTTGGAGCCGAGACAGGCGTTCATCATCATCATCTTCTTCTTCTTCTTCTTCTTCTTCTTCTTCTTCTTCTTCTTCTTCTTCCCCTCGAGCGCGGCCGTCGAAGCTCGCTTAGCCCCGCCCCCGGCTGTGGTGGTTTTCGGGCGGGCTCCGGGCGTGAGGAGCACCTGGCCAGCCGCCGGCGATGGATTCCCGTCCGCAGAGGCGGAATGAGGCGGCGCAAAGACCGGCGGGCGGGCGGCAGGAACCCTAGGGTTGCCCGTCCCCGCGGGGGCGGTAGCGGCGGCGCGGGTGGTGCCTGGGAGCGCAGATGGGGCGGAGATGGTCGCCGGGGGCGTGCTGAGGTCCGGGAGGGGAGTGTCGTCCCCGTCCATGGCGCGGAGGTCGCCGGAGGCGGTCGAATCGCAGGCGGAAGGGGCGAGGCGGAGGGTTCAGCGCGGCAGTTGGAGTTCGCGCACGATGAAAGGATAGGGCACCCCTCTGCGCGGCCCTCTCTGCAATTTGGGGCAACCCTATTTTAGGGCACGTGATTGGGCATCTAGCACGGTTTTTGCCGTCTCGTGCCCTAAAAAAACGGATATACGGCATCTGTTACACATGCTCTAAGAGCATCTCCAGCAGCAGCGCTATATGTGCGCGCTGTAAAACGGCGAACCAGCGCGCCGTATCCGCATGCAGCGCACGGAGCCCGCGAGCCCTTCGCCGGAAGCTCCAAAACGACGCTGGACAATGCAGCGCGCAAGCAGCACTTCACCAGGCGCTGCATAGTAGCGCGCGCTCGACCAGCGCAAACAACAATCCAACATATGCATACATTCTACTAGATCAAACAAACACAAAATAATCAAGCACAAATGGCTCAACAAATAGCATAGTTTAACCAAACATAAAATGACATAGTTCATCACATGGACAAAGTTCAACAACGATGGACAAAGTTCAAACACGATGGACAAATAGCAAAGTTCATACATATTGACAAAGTTCACCTCATTTGTCAATATGATCAATTCCATCTCCATCTTCTTCGGAGTCTTGCACGATGGTGTTGGGAGTTGAATCTCCATGTGCTTCATTGGTAGACGGAGATGGATCAACCAAAGAAGCCATGAATCCTCCCGGCGGTGCTCCATGCCTCCATGGCATGCCACTCCACCATGCCATGGCGATGCCCACTCACCCCACCCATGCTTCCAAGACCCATGCCTCCATAGCCTCCAAATCCTCCCGGTTGTGCTCCCATGACTCCAAAGCCTCCGGGTTGTGCTCCCATGACTCCAAAGCCTCCGGGTTGTGCTCCCATGGCTCCAAAGCCTCCAGGTTGTGCTCCCATGGCTCCAAAGCCTCTCGGTTGTGCTCCCATGACTCCAAAGCCACCCATGCCTCCATACCCCATCGGTGCTTGTCCCATGAATCCATAGCCTCCCGGTGGTGCTCCATAGCCTCCCATCCTTCCAAAGCCTCCCGGGACACTCATTCCTTCATTTTGCGCCTTCATGAGGTTTGCCAACTTTCTTTTTTTGTCTAACACTTCATCGCGAGCAAGGTTGATGTACTCTTTTTGTCTTTCATCCATGTTAGAGGTGTCCATGAAAAAGAGCTTCCTCTCTTCGTCCAATAGACGTTGATGCTCCTCATGGGCAAGCTTCTTCTCCTCCATTGCCATCCCCCTATCCTCGGCGGCCGCCAATCTCTCCTCCAACGCCACGCGCCACGCCTCGGCCTCCTTCTTGTCCTCATTGTACTCCTTTCTTGCTTTGACCATGTTCTCCATAGCTATTGCTATGTCATCATCCCCGGACTTCTTTCCCCTCACCTCTTTGGCTTTCCTCCGTCCAAGCTCCGGCCTTCTTGTGTTCGCAACCGAGTGAGGAGTAGAGCTTCTCTTCCTATCCTCGCCACCACTTGATACATCATCATCAATGATGGTTGCCTCCGCGGTTGCTTGTCGCGCCAACATTGTTGGCACATCCACTTTACCACGGTTTGTCCACTTCTCCTCATTCTTGAGCACTTCATAGCAATGGTGCAATGTAAATGTCTTTCTGAGGAGCTTCTTGCCCTTCTTGTCCTTCTTCCCTTCATCTCGGAAGAAGCCTTGACTCATGGTATTCCACATTGTGAATTAAGTAGAATAGATGAGTAAAGAAAACATAGATATGCACATGTCAACAAAATAGTAGAACACAATAGAACAACTTACTCTATCACTATCGTTGGTGCCACTTGGGTTGATATCATCACCCGTCTTTTGCGCACTTGCCCACCTTGAACAATCTTGGTTGATGACCGACCAACGAGACCGAAGAGAGCGGCTCGTGCGATCAACTCCACCGGTGTTGGCATCAAAGTACTCCTTCATTCTTATCCAATATGTGTCTCTAGTTTGGTCGGTGCCAATCGACGGATCCATGCCAATCTTTAACCAAGTCTTGCAAAGCAACACATCCTCATCTACGGTGTAGTTTATCTTCCTACCGGTCGGAGCTCCCACCATGCCCTCGCCTTCCTCATCCACCTCCGCGTACTCCTCTTCCACCTCCTCATGCACATAGTTTTCATGTGCAAAAGATGAACCGCCAATCTCCATAGTCTCCAAGAAACTATCGTCATCAACACTACAATTTACGCACATGTCACAATCCTACTAGTAAACATTTCATCCATGTCAAAAAAAAAAACAACAAAAGAAAAGAGATTTTACCTTGTCGCCATTTCATCGAGCACGTTGCGCGCGGCGGCGGCGCCCGCGGTTTGCGTCGGTCGTCGAGGAGCCTGTGGTGGAGGCGGAGCGGAGGATGTGGGAGGAGCTTGGGATGCGCCTGTCTGGCGAGCCGCGGCGCTGTTCCTTGGTGCCTTGCGCTTGGGCTCTGCCGCCACCGTCGCCGTCGGCGCGCCACGCCTTGCACCCGCGCTTTTGACCCGCGGCACAGGGGAACCACAGCTGCGCCGGTGCTGTTCCGCGGCGGCACGAAGAGGGCGCGAGTGGCCGCCGACCCCGTGGCGGCGGCGCTAGGGTTTGGCGCGGTCGGCGGCTGGATTGCGCCGGCGCCGGCGCCATCAGTGGGGGGGATAGAATAGGGAGGGGTTGGAGGGGTGCCGGAGGAGTCGTCCATCGCCGGAGTTGCGCCGGCGACCGCGCCGAAGGGGGGAAGGGGGAAGGGGGCGCGGGAGAGCGGGCGGCGCGGGAGGGAAATTTCACAGCGGTTGCGCGTCTCCAGCGAAAGCGCGCGCGCGAGAAGAGGCACCAAAACTCCCGCGCCGGATTACGCAGAATGCAGCGCCGTGGTATTTGCTTCCAGCGCGCGAAACTATACAGCCTCTGCTGGAGGAGGATACAGCGCGCGCGGGAAAAAATCAGTTATTTTAGCGCCGCGCTATTGGAGATGCTCTTAGCACAACACCAAATGCCAAAACCCGACGCTCCTTTTTCCTTCCCGCCCAAAACACACCCTCTCCCCGCCGGCCGCCGCCAAGGCCTCCCTTCCCCATGGACGCCGCCGCCGCGAGCCCCGCAAGCTCGTCGCTGGAAGCCGTGGCCACTGCCTTCCGGTCCCGCGTCAACGAGCTCCAGGACCTCGCCCTTGCCCGCAACAGTGAGCTTTTTCCCCACCTCAGCCCACTCCCAAAACCCTAGGCAGACCCCCTAGCGTTGTGGGTCCTGACCCGTTATCTTACCCGTACGCAGTGTACCCGGCGACGGCGGTGACCGACCTCGCCGCCGTGGACGCCTCGGTGACGGCCATGGAGGCGCAGGTGCAGACCATCCGCCGCCGCCTGCAGGAGGAGCTCGACGCCATCCCCAAAGCCAAGGTATCGTTCCGTGCCCAATGGACCCCTAGGGCCAGATCTCGTGCTCTATTGGGCTGCGGTCTGGCAATGAATGCTAATTTCTCTGTTACTTTGAGAAGCCAGAACCGGTGTGGTAAATATAGTAGCAATCAGGGAAGGGGAGCCACTAAGATAACCTGTATTTAGACCTCACATCCTGGTAATATGTACTCCAATTTAAAATTGGTACAAACTATAAAGCACAATTCATATCCCCTTTTCAAAAAGAAAAAATAAAGCCCATCTCATGCCCTATGATTTAAACCAATCAATTATTCATCACAAGAACAGCACGTGGAGCAAGATTAGCCCGTTTTGGTTAGCAAACACCGCCATCACTCGACAATTTGCATCCCTGCTCAATCAGGGTAGGAATAAGAGACAGGTACACAACCACTTCAATCTTTTAAAGAATCCTACTCACGTGTTGTAATCGTAATTGTTCCACCACCTCCCAAAAGAAAATGGCACGGGAGAAGCAGAAATTAGCGAGATAGAAGAAAAGATACAGCATGCAGGAGGAAGAGAACATAGACAGGAGATTTCATTTCATTTGTTCGATGCCCTTTCCTCAGCTGATTCTGCTTATGTAGTTATCAGTAGAGGCATCGGTCCATGTCCACCTGAATTCCGAGCCAGTCCATGACCACTGAGCCCATTGCATATGCGGGATTGGTATTCCATTACCCGCCCCCACAAAACTTGCCTCCCCCCACAGCAACTTGTTCCTCTGGCACCACCTTGTAGCTCCAACTATATGTGGAAAGCTTCTAAACCTGGAAGCTCTGCCACTAGTTTCACTTGCTTCAGTTGAATTAAGTGCTGTCACTCTTCTTGAAATAATCGACTGGATGCCAGGAGCTCATGGGCTCATGGTCTGTACTGAAATTTGTTTTCAAACTGGTCTTTCAGAAATGATCGACCAGATGCCATGATCCCATTGCCAGTATTGAATTGTTTTCTAAAACGGATCAATGGGCATACACCTTGCATCTGTCTAATCACTTTAGCGCCTGTTGTATGTCTGGTCACGATGATCTCAACATCTCCCATACTGAGGGTAAACTAGATGCCAAGACCAGCTTTGGCCCAACTCAAATTGCACTTGCACAAAGCCAACAGCTCCACTGAACACGTGTTAAATCTCGTAAGAACAATGGGTAAGCACCAGGATTTACATCCATTGCTAATGTCGAAGACAGAGAACTGCCGACAAACATGTGAGGACCAGGATTGTCAGTCGAACATTCCTGTTTCCGTTATCAAAATAAACACATGAACATCAGGACCAGAGCTGAATCTGCCATGCTTCCATGCCGGCATTTCCCCACGTGTGGCTGCTCATGGTGTCCAGGGCTGAAACCATCTAGCCCCCACAGCGATATTTCCCTGAACAACTGCTACATCATGACATTCTCTTGGGATCAAAATTCTTGTGGCGGGACATCGTTTGTTCCTCGATGAACACCACATGGTCAGAATCCAAGAGCAGGGTCAGCTGCTGTCACACTGTTCTATAATATCCTTCTCTGGGAGGCTTTCCAAATCAGCCTCCGGGAAGAGAGGCAAACCTCCAACATTGGTGAGCACACTATCAGAGTTCTTGGCCAGTGGCTCCACCTTTGCACCACCCACACTCAACTCACTTGACATGAACTGCTGTTGGTAGGCATCATGTGTCTCGAAACCTTGTGGAGTCTCCTATTCTACACTACATTCTTCGTAGACACTTCGTTGAACACCTGGCAGTTAGCAACTGCATTGCCTTCTTTGTTGCCTAATACATCAGTCCATGGAACACTTGGGCACTGGGCACAGTGGGTGGTTTCAGGCTGGGTATTAAACAGATGATGGGCTGGATGACGACCCATGGCCACTGCCCAATACATATGAGGGTGTTACAAGGGGATGATGTTTTTTTATTTATTGAGGCTAATTTTGTGCTTTCCATTAACCTCTTTGAACCTAATTTTATTCAGCCTGTTGTTGAAATGTGGCTACTTCTCATTGTGGCTTCTTTAAATCCCGATGCAGAAACTAGTAGAGAAGTCCTTGAAGCAACAGCAGAAGTTGCAGCACATGCTTGCAAACATGCCATCTGGGATGCGTGAGGATGTTGTTGCTACTCCTATGGAACATAGCTCGTCAAAGTACTTGGTGGTATTAAGTTTATCTGTTGTCTCCACTTTCATTTTTGTGACAATAATCATACCTTTTGTGTTCCAGGATGTTGCCTGAGTGTTTTAGTTTCAACACACCTGCAGAATTTCCGGACTCTGATTTTAAGATTAAGTACGAGCCAGTTGCAGCTCCCAAAGTAAAGAATTTTATTTTCTGCAATATTCACTTACCTTAGCTATAATTGTTTCAAAAGAAAAATTCGTTTGTTGAACTAATGCATTCTTTTGTTGCTGCGAAGAAGGGGAAAGGGGCAGCACCTCGTTGGTATATATCCACTGAGGAGATTGATTCATTGTCATCGTGAGTTATCAGTTTTACCTGTAGCTTCATTTCATTATCATTGCTTCATAACAGCACCCATCCACTTTTGATTATCTAACTCTGGTTGAGGCTCCTTTAGTTTTTTTTGAGGGAATCTTTCGTATTTCTGTCTGTCTGAGTTTCTGATTTATAAACATGCAAGTGTATTTTTTTAAAAATATTACTGTCATGTGTGCGGATCAGGGACATAGGAGCAGCCGGGCCCTAGCTGGCTTCCATTAGGGAATATCCATGAGTTAGGATTTCTATCATTTAATCCGTTTTTTTATTTAAACAGGGGTATTAAGATACGGTTTGTTAGGAAAGTAGAGAAGGTTTCTTGGATATCAGATTGAGTCTTCCCTAAAAAAAGGGACCCCCTGTACTCGTTATGGGAAGTCAAGAGATAAATCAATCTAGTTATCCCGTCTCCTTCCTCCCTGCCCTTGAGATGCAACTACCTTCATTTTTTCGACAAGGGAATATATTAATATAAAAAAGATACCAATTACACCCAGCCTCTTGCACCAACATAATGTCAAGAACTAGTCAAAACATTAAGAATGCACACAACCAAAAGGAAAAAGAAGAAGAAAGAAAAAAAGGACCCCGCCACAGCGATCAAACACTCACAACAGCTGGACCCAAACTAACAATGCAACACTCAGAACTATAGAAGAGGTTCTACAAAAACAACGCCTTCAGGAAGGGAACAGTGCACAAGCACCATCGTCGCCCAATCATAGATTGTAGGTTTCTCACCTGATCCGAACTCTCCGGACAATGCCTTCAACAAGAAAAATGCCACTGCTAGGTACAACCAATGAAGGCCAGACCTTAGGTTTCACCCTGGATATATCGAGTCTAGGCACTCTAAAAGCACCACCCGAATTGCAGTCCCCGAATGCTGCCACCCCCATTGAAGTTGCTGCTGCAAAGTACCAATCACTAGGCTCACATACACATGTGCGGTACGGACAGTAACATCGTCCTGCAGCCATGTACTCACAACAGCCTGTGCAGCAATGTCTTCATCGCATCCAAGACCATGTACTGACAACGACAATTTTTAGATAAATTACACAAGCTAGGACTTGAACCCAAGACCTCACGACTCTGATACCGTGTCAAGCTTCATGCACTAGCCAACTCAACCAATGTCCAAACTGATGGAAAGGGATAGGCAATCCACATATACATTTCAACATGGCTCTGAAACAAACCAGGATCCCACCAGTTTGTGCACCGTCAGCGCCATCACAGGCCTCTCCGTCGTCACAGATGCTGTTGAACGTGGTGCCGTTGGGCTGCGCATCAGACAATGATGCTACAGTTGCCCCAGACTTCATCGTTGCTGCCACTGCGGGCAGCACCGGTGCAGCCTAGGCCGGCACTCACGATCTTCTTCGCCAAGGGTGCCGCTGGTCTGTCTGCCGCCATTGCATCGCGCGGCAGTAGCTGCAAATTCAGTGGAGGTGTGTTGGAAGGTATAGGACATGGCACCACGATCCCTGCAGCAGTGGAAATGACAATCCAAGTGGCAGCAGGGGACATAAATTCTAGCCTGGCTGATTCTCCGCACGGCGGCGGCAGTTCATCTTGATTAGGTGGGGATGGCACTTCAAGCACCAGCATCAGCAAGGGCTTCAACGATTGCTACAACGTTACAAGATGCTGTAGTGCACCTACCCTCAGCAGTGGTGGCGACGACACTTTGAGAGGTGGCTGCTGCTATTTCCACAGCAGTGGCAATGCGTCATGATGATGGGGAAAGGTCGCAACGACAGCATATGCAGCACCCGACACTCCTTTGGTGGTCATGTCAGTACTGGGTCAGAACCATATTCCTATGCATGTCCAATTTTGCAGACGACATCTAGACCCAATACAGGCGTGCGAACTTGGTCAGACCTTCATGTTGGTAGCAATGGGTTGGGTATGGGCAGGGTAGACCAATACCGTACCCATAGCCTTATAGGTCGTGGGTACAAACCTCTACCCATGCCTGTACCCATGAGTATAAATCTTTACCCGCACCCATACCCGGTGGGCATCTTTACCCGCTGTATACCCATTGGGTATAACAACAGTGCATGATATTGCATAGCCTATCGTGGGCCGCCACATCACAATCATGTTCTCTTACTCTCTACTGACCGTGACCGTCGTCTGCTTGTCATGCTCCTACTTGCCGACCTCCTGTTGCTGAAGAATAGAGAAATGAGTGGATCCGAAGGTGGAAGATGGAGATAGGTGGCACAGTTGCTAACTACATGCCTTGTAGTGGCGGTGTAATGAGGGTCAGTGGATCGAGAAGTCGAGGGTGGACCTGGCTCATGCCTTCAGATCAAGTTGGGTAGGGTGTAGGTACTGCCCATGGGTATAAAAATGTGCCCATACCCTACCCATATATGGTTACGGATACCCGCGGGTACCCGTACCCATGGGTAAAATTACCATCCTTTCAGCCGCACATATACTCTGCATATCTGATGTGTGTGTTCTCATTCTTTTCTTTTCTGTACAAATACTCAGAGTTACTAGCTGACTGTTTTGTGATTTACGTAGAGCCTAGAAATTGGATAGTGTCGACAATTCTGCTCCACTGAATCTGCTTAGTTTGCATTGTAATCCTTCTGCTGCCTGTAGGTCTCACTGTTCCGAGGCAGTGATTTGGTTTATTATTGTCATCCAATCACTGTGCTTCTGGGTAGTGGGACATGTGGTCGTGTTTCCCTACATTGTCTTTTCTCTTCATTTTGAACTCATCAACTGCTATCTGTTAGTTTTATAGCTCCTTGTATCACTGGTATTTACCTTCTTGAATGAGTTGAGATATCTGAGTTGAAGAAAATAAATAATGTGATAAATAGTTGAGTAGCTGACATTATCGACTCCTTGGAGTGAGAGAGGTGTTTTAGCTCCCGAGCTCTAGTGATCTCGGTATTTTAAAAAATAGAAAAATGGTATTTTGAAGTGTCAAAAAATTCTATCAAAAATTTACGTGTATACATATTACATACACATGTTATCTACATATCTGCAGAGTTTTGCTAGATAATACGCTGTGTTGGAGGCTACACAAAAATCACAGAATCGTGGCTCTAAAAAGCTAAAAAATAGCTCATTTTCCCTTCCAACATTTGTCTTTTTTTGTGTAGGCCACATATAAAAAAATATTTCGATGCAAATCTGGTCATACACGCTAGACATGTTTATATACTTGTATGATTTGTTTTGGAATTTTTAGAGACCTAAAAATGAACTTTTCGATTTTTGTTAAAAACAAGATTACTCGAGCTCTGGAGCTACAAATGATTTTTGCCTTGGTTACCCAATATGTTAAATTGACCAATATTAGGAAAAGGGTTCCAGGCTAATTTACTAAAAATAGAGTTGAATATGCAGAATCTCTTTTGCTCATGTCAGATATTAGCGATTAAAATCTAATGGCTTTTTCCATAACTGGACACTAAATATGGTATCCCATTTTGTTACTACAGGTACATGAGGGGGAGGCTTACACTGGAGAAGGTTAACATTGCAATAAACGAGGTTGCGACGTATGCAGATGCTAATGCTCATCTTGTTGCATGTCCTAAGAAAAAGGTTTCTCTTTTGTACTACTTTTCGCTGATAAACAGTTACTTTTTGAGATGATATTTTCTTTACCACTCTCAATGTCCTTGCAGTTATCTGAAGACACATGGGAAAAGGCTTTGGTAAGTTCTGGGCATTGCTGTTAATCTGATTTCCTCATGTAGACAAATCATATTGTAATTTGTGTTTAGGAACTAAGGGACATAGCTGCCACTGAGGCAGCAAAGGGGAAGCATTTCTTCCTGGAAGTTGATATAAAGGGACCTGGGCTAAAACTTGATCACACAGGCAAAGCTATCCTTACCGTGAGTATTTACACGTTTAACCACTTTGGTGGAATTTTGATAGTATTATTCCTATTTTACCAAGATGGACCAAAGTAATATATTGTTTTGCTACTGCTACTGTTACTGCTCTTCTGATTATCTTGTTTCCATGGTTCAAATAAGTAACTGAAAAATAACCGGCAAGTACACTGAATGACTTTGAGTAGTCATTGAACAAGTTAAAGAAAAGAGAATTCTACCCTGAAGCGAACGTCAATTTTTAAGTTAAATAAACGAATATTGCCATGCATGTACTTCTGGCTTCACACAAACCACTACACTGTCCATGAATATGTTTCGACAGTTGTAAAATAGCTTGAAAATATGGATATGTTACATCAACTGCAATAAAATCTGTTGAAACAAAACGAACTAGTTCTGAAATGTCCTTTTCTGTTTGTAGCTTAAGACGCTTCATTCTGTTAATTCATCTTGTACTGTTATCCAGGTCCTTCGTCATCTTGGCCGCATTCAGGAGACCCGGATTGGACATCACCGGGTCTTCATACTATCGAAACAACGCTGAATGAAGGGTTCGCCAGAAGCATGAAGATTTGATGTGGTATATGGCTGGACCCACGCATTCATGCAGCCTAATTTGGTTTGCAATTATAGTAGAGTCAATGTAATTTCGAATGCATGACTGTGATCTGGTTGTATTATATCTCCGCCATTCCTGTGAGCCGTGTTAGTTTCATCTCCTTAGTGCAAAGACATGCAAAGCTTTTGCGTGTTCTTGGAAACAATAATGATGTCGATGTCACAGACTGCCCCGTAATGCTGCAGCTAGTCTTGTGACTCTTGTCTTTGCTTGCTTACTACTCCCTCCGTCCAAAAATAAGTGTCTCAAATTTGATAAAAAGTAAATGTATCTATATATGAAACATGTCTAGATACATCCAGTTTTGAGCAAACTTGAGACACTTATTTTTGGACGGAGGGAGTAATAGTTAGTCTGCTACTTTTTTTTTTTGACAATCAATATGATGATATATTTATCGTAGCAAATAGTACATGCTAGAGATACATGAGCTGACTACAACGATTACAAAATAAAATCTAAAAGAAATCACAAATCTTTAAAATCTTCAAACTCTTTATTCTTTCATGACACAATCTTGTACTTTTCTGAAAGCAGCCATAGAAAAATGATAAAGATATCGAGCCACATATATGTAAATATCAATGAGGGTTTTTTCATAATTTTAATTTTGAGCCGCAACGTCAAGGCTACGTGCCCGCATGAAGTCATTACAGTAATCAACCAACATTATCAAGATTACCAACACTGATATTCCAGGGAAAAGCAACCGAACAACTTAGTCGATGTCGCTGGGAGTCGATATTACAAATCACTACTATCGAGGACGAAGCAGTCGGGATAGAAATTATGAGGACAATCTTCCTCGTGACAACCATGAGGAAAAGTCCAAAACCGATAGGACTATATCTGGACAAATTTAATCTTCCAAAACTACCGTTGATGTCGGGAAGGAGATCTCGTTGTCGAACGAAGGCTCAAATTTTGCTTATTATAGATGAATTCTTTGATAAAGAAGACTGCTACCAAAACCCTAACCAATATATTGAAAGTTGAAATACTATTTTTTTATTAAGAACTCCAATCATAGATCGGGTTGCCCACCCCTCCCGACGCCAGCAAGGCCCGCCGAAGGTCGGGGAACTGACCTATCGTGGAGATAGAGGTGGTGGCGGCTAGGTTTTGAACTCAGAACTCATTTGATAGGTATGAATCATCGGTTTGTAACCTCGTCTGTTGTAGTTGCACATAGCTGAGCTAGGGGTACCCTGTTTTGAAAACCGCTCGATCCGGCGGTGGGCCCGGTGGCCGGAGGTTGCTGGAGGCGGTGGGGGCAGTGTGGAAATGAGATTGGATACCGTAAATCGCACCGTAAATCCTACATATATTGCTCGTGTGTCCCAGATTACGGTGGACCCTGAAAAACTTAGGGTCAGTCCCATCTGTCTCGGTGAAAAAAAAAACCTCATGTTGGCCCGATTTTTTATTTAATTTTAAGAGCCGGGCAGTTTTAAGGGACTCGCTAGAGATACTCTTACCCTTTCTTAGGTATACCTTTGTTACCCCAAAAAAGCGTATTTCTTCCTTCCATTTCTCGTTTGTTTCCAGGAGCGGTGCCAAGCCTCACAAGACTACAAATAGAGTGAGGGAGACCAGCCACGAGGCCGCCCGCCCCGGACCGGACAACGATGATGAGGAGAAGGGACGACGGAAGAAGCAGCCTGGTTGCCCCTATCCGCCTCCTCCTACTGCTCTCTGCTGCATCTTCTTCCTCCTCCAACTCCAGCTCCATCTCAGCGTCCAGCTTCCCACAGCAGAGCAATATCACCACCCATCTCCCTGGTTTCGAGGGACCCCTCCCCTTCCAGCTCCAAACAGGGTACCCCTGGCTCTGTTAATCAGCAACGCTTCCATCACTCGATAAATAAATTGATCGGCTTATATGTTTCTCGTGTGATGTGAACTTTGCATGCATCGCATCCCTACCCATCACAGGTATGTCGAGGTGGACGAGAGCAATGGTGTCCGCCTCTTCTACTACTTCATTCGGTCGGAGAGGAACCCGGCAGAGTACCCCGTCATGCTCTGGCTCACTGGTGGCCCTGGTGCTCCGCCTTCTCCGGCCTCGTCTACGAGATCGGTAGGTAACCCAGCAATCTTCTGCTTCTATATTCCCTTGTCTTTTCCGTTTTAGGGACGGTGCATCTATCTATCCGTCTGTCTTGATCAAACAGTACAATTCATATGTCTGCTTGGATACTATCGACACCTTGGTACTACCCTGTTTAGGCTTCCAAGCCAATTGTCCATATATATGTCGTCCACGTGTCATGACTCATGAAGCAGATATACTACTAGGAGTAGCTGTTGGATTCTCTGCAATAATTTCATTGTGCATAAACATTCTGCTAGCAAAAATTCGTGCGAAACAAATATGCAGCATCATGCACCTGTATACACCTTTTACTATGTAAGTATGGTCTAAATAATCAAGTATGTGCTGCAGGCCCTCTGAGTTTTGACCGTCACACCTACGTCGATGGCTTGCCTAAGTTGCTCTATAAACCAGACACATGGACAAAGGCAGGTTCAATTATCTAATCCATCTTCATCTTCTCCTTATAATTATGACTATATATGAATCTGATTTGCACATCTCGATCCCACCTAGGTGAGCAATATTATCTTCCTGGATTCTCCGGTGGGAACTGGCTTCTCGTATTCCGTAACGCAGCAAGGATATGAATCAAGTGACGCCAAAGCTGTCACACAAATTGTCATCATCCTCACAAAGGTCACGCATCAACACTTTTTCAATCACCCAGCAACCATTACTAACTGCCGATGCTAACATTTCTTACTTTGCATATATTGCAGTGGTTTGATGGGCACCCAGAGTTCTTCTCAAACCCTCTTTACATTGCCGGTGATTCCTACAGTGGTATAATTGTGCCAGCCATCACCCTTGAAATTGCTAAAGGTAACTTTTCGTTACAATTATCTTATCTACATGTTATTCTTCTCTCGCCATGTACATATTTCATTTTGTTTTCTGAAGAAGGTTATGTATAACCCCTTCCCCCAGGCAAAGAAAATGGCAATGGGTCAGCTCTTAATCTGAAGGTTGGGAACCCTACAGTAAGCTAACAGAGTGCAACTAGCGTGAACTCACTTCCCTGCTAATGTGACATGTCATGATCAGGGCTACCTTGTGGGCAATCCAGTCACGGATGGAAACTTCGATAATCCAGCTAAAGTTCCATTTGCTCATGGGATGGGTCTCATATCTGATGAAATGTTCCAGGTATTTTTACTTTGTGAAATCGACTTTAATACTTGGATCGATGTATAGCCTCATCTATTAAGTCGGTACTTGATAAAAATACTCAAATTGCAAGCTGTATCCTATTGTATTGCAGAGAAAACTTGTAGACTATTTTTTGTACTTTGTAACAACGAAAGATTTTGTTTGAGCAATTTAGTTTCTGAATATTTTGCGTTTTGCTATTTTCAGGCATACAAGGAGAGCTGCAGTGCAGAGCAAAACAGACAGGAAAGCGTTCAGTGCACAAGTAGTCATGATGTCATTGACGAGGTATCCTATTCTTTCCTTTTTCCATTTCATTTTTGCAGTGACGCTAATTAGTGAGTAGCAATTAATTATTTTTTGTTCATAAAGTGTGTCAAGGGCATATACACAAACCATATTCTGGAGCCCCTGTGCAATTTTGCAAGCCCACATGGATACAATCTGAGGCTGAGTTCTGGCGCACGGGAGATGCTCCGGCTCCAAGACTACACTGCCATGGTCGGGCTTCAACTGTCTGAGATTTCTTCAGAGTGTAGAGTTTAGTGACCAAAAACACAACATAATTTTCTCTTCTTCCTTACTAGCACCCAGATTAATTTGGTCTAACCATTCGGATTTCATCACAGACGGCACAATATCTGATGTCCACAATACACTATGTCACGTCCTGTAAATAGAGGCACTTTCTTACCGGCACTATTGAAAACTGCCTCTGATGTTTATTTTTTGAGGCACTTTTACAAATAGTGCCTCAAAAAGTTTTTATTTGAAGGCACTAATCAAAACTGCCTCTAAATGAATACTATTTGAGGCACTTTTAGATGCCTTAAATAGTAACAATTAGAGTCAGTTTTGATTAGTGCCTCCAATATCTATCATTTAGAGGCACTAATTAAAAGTGCCTCAAAATAATTACTATTTGAAGCACTTTTAGATGCCTCAAATAGTAATCATTAGAGGCGCTTTTGATTAGTGCCTCCAATAACTATTATTTAGAGGCACTAATCAAAAGTGCCTCAAATGGTTACTATTTGAGGCACTTTTAGATGTGCCTCTAAATAAATAGTGCCTCTAAATATCCGTATCAGTAGCGGCAATAAGGAAAGTGCTGCAAAAAGTTTTGCCATGCCGATTGAGTCTCCAATGCTCGTTCGTTTTGCTAATAACCCCTTAAAAGAAAATAAATCACATAGAAAGGTCCTTCCACCTCTCAACTGAAACGCCAGTCCCCTCCCCTACCGGCTACCGCACTGGAGAGAAGAGAGGAGAGCGGTTGCGCTAGGGTTTGCCTGCCGCCGCCCTCCGCCGGCAGCCCCGCGCTGCCTCACCTACCCCGCCGTCGGAAGCCCCCACGCCTCCTCGCGTTACCCCGTCACTTAAACTCCCCGCGCCACAACAGCTACCCACCGCCGGAAGCCCCCACACCATGACGGCTAACCCCCCGCCGGCAGCCCCGTGCCTTCCTCGCCCCAATCCCGCATCCCCATAGATGGGCGAGAGGGAGCTCGACGACGGGGCTGGGCATCCTGCAGTGCCAGGACGTCGGTCGCGCAGGATCGGGCATGGGCACGCGCCGCCAGGGTTCTCCCGCCGCAGTACAACGTGCTCCGCCGTACAGGTGCGTGGCAATGGCTGTTGACATCACGACCAACCACTCCCCTTCCCTCCTCTCTCCCCCGACTCTGACCACCGAGGCTCCATCCCATGGCGGCAGCAGCAGCCCAGCTCCGCGGATCTCCGACGGCGCCTTGTACTCGGAGGTGGCCGGCCCTCCTCCGCCCCGCGCCGCTCGCCAGGCTCCTTGCGTCGTCGCTCCTTCGCCGAGGGGCCTCATCCGGCAGCCTTTTTCCCGTTGGTATGGCCACCAAGGTGCGTACTCTCTCTCTCCTCGTTGCCATCTGGATCTACGACTGCCGGCGCCCCTGATGCACATCTGAAAATTAGAAGAGAGGGGCGCTGGATGCCGCAGTTCTGCGGGGCGTAGCGTATGCATGTGTGTTGGGCTCAGTGAATCGAGTGGCGCGGGGATTCTTCATCGAGAAATGGTTTGGCATGTACTAGAAGGGAGACCCCTTGGTTAGAGATTTCTGTCAGTTTCTAGGTATGGACTCTTTGGTTGTCCAGCTTCCTCTAAGTTTATGCCTGCAGAGACTGTAGAGGAAATATTAGACTATGTGCTGTTTATTGTGCTCTGAATTTCGTTTTTGTCAAGTTTAGACCGCATCCGGAGATAGCCTGCTTGCACATTATTTCACCTCCTCCGATTATGTGATTACCATTTACCACGTAATGCATGTTTCAGATGAATGGCTTCCATGTGCTGGCTGTTGTTGCTAAATAGATGAGTAATTCGTGCTGTCAGTTATGTATATATCTTTAGATTTGTTCGAGGAGATATTATAATGTTTAATTTCAGATGAATCATCTGTGTTCAGGGCGAGTGCTATGAACTCAGGACGTAGTTAGTGTTTGCATGCAGCGATACTACAACTTGAAAGCTACACATTTTCAGTACGCTTTTATGAGGGGATGAAATTTTATCTCTATCCTAGAAATTCGGTAGCTACCAAATAAAAGTCTACAAGCGGTTTTGTTTTCCTATTTGTTTGGATATGCGTAGAGGTAGAGGTGGAGGAAGTTTCCAGGTTCCTTAGATTGTGCAGTTTTCTTAACAGTGCTGCTATGCAAGAGGATACCAGTATATAGATGACCTGGATTTCAATTGCCGCTGGGCGACGTGGAGAAAAATCGTGAGCTTATAATTTTACTTACTGATGAGCTTGCGAGAGGGAGGCAGTGCTATGGAGGCACGAGGAAATCATCGAATTGTTCTTTCACTGGTGAGTTTACCCTTTCTGCCTGCATGTTATACATATATAGTGTGAAGTTATTTATTTGGTGTGGTGAAGAAATTGTTTTAGGAATCAAAACTACATACCTTGCATCAGCTGTTATTGTCATCCCGAGCAGTTCTTCTTCTACTGGTTACTTATTTGCAGGTGAAGAGGTGTGACCTCAAAGGCTTGTGTTCGGGTGGCAGGAGATCCCTATGCCGGCGACGACAACCAACATCAGTGCACAGGGTTTTGGTGGTTGTCCGTGGCGTGCTCCAGGTTTTCTCCCATCCTCCCCACTGCTTTCTTAGATATTTCACATATTTCTGAAACTAATAATTTACTCTGGGATGTCGAGATATCATAAGTTATGCTTGAACCTCACTACCAATTGATGACCTTAGATTGGTTATTCGACATTGCGAAATTTAAACTAAATAGACATCGTAAGCCCAGGTGCATACCTCTTCT
Organism: Puccinellia tenuiflora; assembly: GCA_012064385.1. NCBI lineage: Eukaryota > Viridiplantae > Streptophyta > Magnoliopsida > Poales > Poaceae > Puccinellia > Puccinellia tenuiflora. The sequence goes on from QRDG01000027.1 coordinate 142,270, forward strand.
GTTTGCTTTCTTCATATGAATGGTCGTGTTCTTAATATGTCGTAATTACCTATTGTATAATCTTCTCCCTTTTATAGATATCCCAAGAATTAGCAGTACACGTTTGTCTAAGGGCAGCAAATGTGATAATGCACACCTTGCATTCTTAGAAGGGTGTGATCGTTTGGTCACAGGTATCATTGATCTACTTGAATGTCAATATGTCTTAACACATTCAGTTATTTTAGATAACTTGTGTAATAATTTTGCACTTTAACTGGGTTAAGCGTAATCAAGCAGCAATTGCCTCATTTGATTGCAGTTTATAGCTTTAGCTCACAAGCACAAAATAATTTTTCCCTATAAACTTCATCATTTTATTGCGGTATCTTCATTATTTATTAATTTATTTACCTAGAACAAAGATACTGATGGTTTCCCAGTGTGTCACATGATTGATTTCTTGGCATCTTAATTAGTAATCCGATTATATAGTCACGAGTTTATTGCAGAATGGAGTAGGCACTCGAGTTGATCTAGGATCTGTTAGTTTGAACCCTTTTTAGATAGTCAATATGGTTTATTTGAAGAAATGTACCTTTGAACCATACATCAACTGTTAGTGGACTTCAATACATCATAAGGGAATAGTTGGTTGGTCATGAGCATCAATAATATCTCTATAATTAGTAATTACCTTATTGCAAGGACCTATGCATGCTGAGCACATAAAGGCAGAACAATATCTGAAATTTGTTGCTACATGTTTCAGGATTTTGTACAGTTGTACTAAACAGGATGGCCTAAGATGATTCGTGTATCTTTCAGTGTTCTTTTTGGACATTTCGTTCTGATTTTTGTGTCAGTTTGTACAAATTTATGTTTCGGAATCTGGTGATGTAACATGAATGTCCTGGGTGGTGGTGAAAATGCAGTCTGGTAAATCTATGTTGCCTGACGTAACTGTTGCTTTATCGACAAATCAAAATCATTTTATAGTTGGTACGCCTATATGCTATTTATGATGATTGAACAAGGGTGGAATGATACCACTCTTTTTTCTTCTTTTTATACCCTTCATAGTGCAAACGATACATTTCGTACTTGGCCTTTTTTTGCATTATCAATTAATTTGTAATTATCCTTATGCTAAATAAAATAGTATAAAATTGTTCTGTTAAATAATGATGCAGTCTTATTAGTTTCTTGCCTTTTCTTTTCCCCTTTTGGTATTATTAATCATGTTTTGCTAAACTGAATGGCATCTATATGTATGAAGTTGTAAACTTGATTCCTCTGGTTTTCCCTAATATTAACACAATGATTTGCCTCGCATGGCAGTGCCCAACTCATATTTATATTTTGTTTCTTGGAAATGTAGCCCTTGGTCATATGTTTCGACGTGAGTTATTGTAGAATGTAACTGTTTTGATGTATGTCATTTTTTATTTTGTGCACACTAAGAAGGCTCTCTTAAAGCAGCCAAAGGTTTTATTTTGGTGAGGGCTCTGCATGTACATCTTATTGCTATTCTTTGTATGCAACATTCAAATATCTAACAAATCGTATGTTTAATTTTAGCACAAATAAATATGACAAGGCGAAGAGGCCTGTAATGCAGGTAATTGCTTCTGCAAGAATATTGGTTTTGCCTTCAAGACCCTCAAAGAAGCGATTGAAGGTACAAATTCTATATTGCCAATCAGGCTATCGTTGCATAGTCCACAGAACATTCTAATTTGCAATGCATGATTACTCTTTGAGGTGCTACTAGAAACAGTTTACATATAAAATGATAGAAGATTCAATACACACTATTGTTTATTTTATACTCACATCATTATCCCTCTATCCTTTATACTCCCCACATTATGAGCTATAGTTAGCATTTACCATATCTGAAACTAGATGTTTTTTCAATTCCCACTTCACAGATTGTTGTAGCTGGATCCAAATTATATAATGGTTTCTTGGTTTGCACCTTTAGTTTGATTTTACATTGAGAATAACCAGTACATGATTTGATTATGGAGCTGCAAAATCTATGATTTATTAATCCACTCTTCCTGTTATATGTAGTTTAGTTCTTTTCTATGCCAAAACAAAAAAAAAACAATTTGGAAACCTTTGTCAATGTTGGCCTCTTGGGTAATGGGGAAATAAGAGTTTGGGATCCTTTTCCTTTAGCTTTCTGCTTAGTTAGCCTATTTTACTATGTCATGTGTACTTGCAGACTGTAATTTTTTGGTGCATAGAGAAATCATTGGAGAAGTCTATATATGTAGAATAAAGCCATTTGGTTTTATGGATGCCATATAGAATATTGAGGTAGAAAATGGTCCTTATTTATGTCCAAATATAGAAACGCTTTCTTAATTGATTGACATGTTATTTCCCAATTAAAAGATCATGTACTTTGCCTTTTAGTTTGTTATATGCGTTGAGGATCTTGCATCTGCTACCCACACATAAAACAAATATATATTAGGTGTGTGTGTCAGCGGTTATTTCTTACAACTCTATTTTGGAGTATCCATCTTTATCTTCAGCCCCCACTCACAAGCCACTGCCTTTGAGTATCAACCTGATATTAGTTGATTTATTTTGTTTTTGGTGGCCACCTACAGGTACCCCTTGGTGCCTAAGGATGGATGATTATTTTCTCTACTTGTGGACATACATGTAATTTGTCTAATGGTCATTATGAATGCTTTATCATTTTTCTTATATTCCATTGTGATTAATTTCTTGCATGTCGATCTATTAATTTGTCCTACAACCATCTTATGTCATGTCAGGGTGATATGAACCTCACCATTCCTCTGTTTTCCTGTTTTGTAAGGTTCTGATTGTGTGTTGTGGCAATTGTCAATTTCATGCAATCTTATATGCTTCTGTACCTACGTATCGATGCTCATCTTTCATTATATTACGGCGTAACTTCTATGCTCGATCCGGATGTTACTGCACTGAGTAACAACATTCAGCATGAATATGATATTACCATCATGTTTTGTTTATACTGTTGGATATTAACCATCTCCTTAGTAATCTGTATATAATGTGATAACTACGGGGAAAAAATAAAAGAATCAGCAGGTGTCGCGCGGCAAGCCGCGCCGTTCGAATCTAGTAGTACATACTTCCAATTGATCAACCTAATTTATGCAGGTCTCTGATGGCAATAGCTGTTGAACATCTTGTTGCTGGTGAAACTATGCAAATTTCAACAAGCAAAGAGCAACGACGAAGGTTAACTATTTCTTGCTATAATGTTATAATGGTCACATGGATACATGCAAACATATTACAGGGAGCTTGTTTTAACTGGAGTTGGTGTATCAGAGCTGTTATTGTTTTGTTTGATTGACAATAGTTATATTGCATGGGCATGCTCTGTCTTTATTTGTTTTTATGTACAACCATTTTTCAGCTAGCAACTTGCTACTGGATGGACTTGAATTTGGAGTGTTCTGGACAGGCGCATATCTCATGATATAAAACTTGTTCCTCAACTCTGTTAAGTTCTTGTTTTATCTCATGATATGTGTTGTGTACTGCTTTAGTCAACTCTCTGAGTTATCTTGTGTTCTGGTCATTGTAGGAAGCTGCTGTTGGATGTAATGGTTAGATGTCTCTGATGGAGCTAGCAGGTTGTCAGTTTGATGTGGACTGAACCATGTTAGTTTTAACATCTTTGTTTGGTAATTGTGAACTGCTGTTGTAATTGTGAACTACTATTGTTATTGTAAACTACAGATTTGCCTCTATTAGCATGTACAGTCACTTTTAAAAACTGTCACAAGATTGTTTAAATCTATTGGATAGTGCCTCAAATGGTTACTATTGGAGGCACTATCCAATAGTGCCTCAAATTGAAATTAGAGGCACTATCCAATAGTGCCTCAAATTTGAATTAGAGGCACTATCCAAAAGTGCCTCAAATGGTTACTATTGGAGGCACTATCCAATAGTGCCTCAAATTGCAATTTGAGGCACTAATGAAAGTGTTGGTAATTACTATTTGGAGGCACTATTCAAACTGATGGTAATTACAAATTGAGGCACTATCCAAAAGTGCCTCAAAATACAATTCCCTACACGATCAAATCCAACACATTTAAAAGTGCCTCCAAAACTATTTAGAGGCATTTTTAGAAGAATTTGAGGCACTCTCAACCGCCTCTAATTTTAGGTTGTGACGTAGTGATATGGGCAAACAGTGATACAATCAGAGAGGCTCTTGGTGTCCACAAGGTAATTGACAACACGTGTCTTGAATAATCACTTCCTACTGCTTCCTGCCTGGTAAGGTTGGTTGACTCTTCACATGTTGCAGGGAACAGTTCCTTTGTGGCTAAGATGCAACTACGACATACTGTACACTAGCAATATTCGCAGTTCAGTGAAACATCATCTCGATGTTACCACCAGAGGCTACAGATGTCTAATTTACAGTGGTGATCATGACATGATCATACCTTTCATCGGAACACAAGCCTGGATCAGGTCTCTGAACTTCTCTGTTGTGAACGAGTGGAGACCATGGTATGTTGATGCACAAGTTGCAGGGTGAGTCGTGTCGGGGGGCAGCCCCCGAGTAGGGTCAAGATGGCGAAATAAGCGTTGACTCGGAGTTGACCGAGTCAATGGTAAACCGACATACCATACAGGCTTACCCGGAGTCAACCGGGTCAAGGCCAACCGACATACCCAGGTGTCGGATCATACAGATTATATGTCGGAATCTTCTTTGTTCTTCTTGTGTGCAGGGAAGGAGAAACCGAGTCATGAGGTACCTGGCATGCCCATGCCGGATCGGGAGGAATGAAGCTCTATCTCGGCACCTGGTCAAGGCTCACGTCTTGTCCCTACAATCACGGGGCAGGCGTCCTGCCACTGGCAGGACATGACGCGCTGCCTACTCCTTGACTCGGTGGTCACGATATGGGGAATCAGACCTCCATGCTGCTGACCGATGCAGTACCGTGGAGCAGTGCACAGGAGTTGATGGATTGGACATGCCACACAGGCATGACGGAAGTAGTCAGAGGCCCAGACGTGGTCACAGTGCTGCCTACGCCAGCACCAACGTCAGCCCTAACCCTGTGCCCTGGGTTTCCCTATATAAGGAGCACCAGGGGCTCCTCTTACGGGGACGCGGGGACGAACCAACGCTTCACGAGACACTTTAGATATTTCCTCTAGAGCCAACAGAGAGCCAGAGAGCTATTCCGAGACTCGGTAGAGAGCCTAGAGCTCGTTGTTCATTTCATACAGCTCAAGGAGCAGCTTGTAACCCGATTGTAAATCCACATATATAGATCAGACAAGCAGGAGTAGGGGTGTTATCTCCTCACGAGAGCTCTGAACCTGGGTAATTCGTGCGTGTGTGTGTGTCTTCACGCGCTAACCCTCCCCGGTGCCTCCAGCGTCCATCGGCCCCAAGTTAAGCCTACCTATGGCATCTGTTCGTGATCCACCATGACAGTTGGCGCCCACCGTGGGGTCAGCAGCGGCGCTGGCTGGTGTGTTCATCCGGACGGGCTCCTTTATCGCGTCGGGTGAGCGTGTTCTCTATGGCCTTGTCCACAGGTTCGGCTCACTCAACGTCGTCAGCGACAACGCCGGTTGTTTCGGCAGCAGGCCGCTACCCCGGAACGGGTGCCTCATCGAGTTCGGCTCGCTCACCGTCTACGTCGCCACCGAGGTTCCCGGCCGGTTTCCCGAAAGGGTGCAGGTTGCTGCGGATCCTCCCGCAGTCTGCGCAGCTCACGGCCGGCATATCGCTCGCCCCGCTAGCTGTGCAGAGGTCATGATAACCGCTCCAGTCGTTGGTACCGGCGGTGCTACGGCTGGGGAGGCCGAGGTCAGTAACAGGTCCACTAGGACGGCACGCCCGCCGCTGGAGAGGCCGAAGAACCGCACGGTGCAGGCCGGTACATCGCGTGTGCCGGTGGCGCCGAGTCCTCTTCAGGACATAATCGAGAAGCTGGCAACCCCAGTGGCTCCGAGTGCAGATGCTGCTCTGGCTCAAGCGGAGCTGGATCAGCAGCGAAGGACATACTCGAGGAGGCTCTAGAGGTGGCCCGAGTCAGGCAAGAGTTTTACATTTCTCTCCGTGAGTATAACAGGGCTCATGGTTTTACGCCGGTAGCAAACCCGGTTAGTCACATTGACGAGGTACGTGCCAGAGGTAGAAACCTCAATGCCGAGATAGCTAGAGATGGTAGAGCCAGATCTAGTAGAACTGCTAGTCATGTGTCGGAAGATAGGCCAAAGTACAGTACTCCTGGCAAGAACCTTAGAGCTGCTGAGGCTGCCATCGCAGAGTTACCTAGTTTGTCCGCTGATGCTCGTCGTAGGCAGCAGGACCGGGTAAACGAGTTGGTAGCTGTGGCCAACCGTCAGAATGAGGCATTCCGGAATGCAAACCCGGATGTAGGTGGGTCTCGGTACATCCACTCGAATGGTGGTGCCGGGGCAGTGTCCAAGGGACAGGCCTCTTCGCCATATGTCGGCGGAAGCCGCGACCGGAGTGTAAACTCTGGTAAGAACAAACAGTTGCAGGCGTATGATCCGGTATATGATGGAAAACAGATAGCCGGCCAAGGTCAACCCGGCCAGGGAGCACCAGGACCCGCTCAGGGCAGGCAAGGAGTCAGCCGGGTTAACCCGGCGAATCCGGGTCAGCCACCTCGGTATCCGGTACCCAATCCACCTCGGCAATGACAGGGTGCCGGGTATGCCAAACAGGTTGCCGACCGATACGATGATGGTTACTCGGCCATGGAGCGGGCCGGGTACACAAGATTTTGGGACCTGGCGACCGAGGGTGCACTCGGTGCTAGGCTGGGAGCACGTACCTATCTGTCTGAACTCTTGGAGGAGCAAGGCCCATCGGGTCCAGCATGTTTTGGATCCCGGATCATGAAGCAGGCACAGGTGCTGAACTTCCAGCTTCCTCGGGGTGCTAAGACATATGATGGTAGTACTAAGCCAGAGGACTGGCTGACAGATTTTGTCACCGCGGTGCATATTGCTGGTGGCAGCCGCCGATGGGCAGTGCGGTATGTACCGCAAATGTTGGAGGGTCCAGCCCGGATCTGGCTGAACAACCTAGAGGAGAATAGCATTGATTGCTGGCTCGACTTTTCCGATGCTTTCGTCAGCAACTTCTCTAGCACGTACAAGAGGCCGAATCGCCCTCAGCAGCTGTCCATGTGTCGGCAGAGGGAAGATGAAACTGACCGGGAGTATCTTACCCGGTGGAGCACAATCCGCAACTCCTGTGAAGGGGTGATTGAGTCGCAAACCATTGCATGGTTTGCACAAGGGTGCCGACATGGCTCCATGCTTTGGCAGAGACTCCGGAGGGAGATGCCGGCCACCTTGGCCGAAACAATGGCGATAGCAGACAGCTATGCCCTGGGTGATCCGACACAGCCTTTACTGGCTCAGGTCGACTCGGGCAGGAGGTACCCTGCTCAAGACCGGGACAGATCGGGCTGGCGTAGCGATCGCCCGGATAACCGCAACAAGAGAAGAGAGGATAGGCCGGATTACCGGTACGGGTCAGACCAGGTCGCAGCCGTTGACCAAGATCAAGTGGGTGCCGGTAGCAGCCAGCGCCAGAAAAATGATGGTCCATCATGGGGCCAAAACTCGGAAGGAAAGAGGCCGTGGAACGGCGAGAGGAAGCCATGGAACGACGAAAAGAAGCCGTGGAATGGCAACAAGAAGCAGTGGGATGATCAGGAGAGGTACAGCTATGAGAAGATGCTGGATGGTCCTTGCAGCTTCCACACCAAACATCCCAGCAGACCGGTTCAGCACACAACCAGGGACTGCAATTGGTACAAGCGCAAGCTGGTAACTGATGGTCCGGCCTCCCGACCTGCGCCTCTCATGGGTGCAAACAGTCAGCCTCTGAACACTCAGCCGAGGCAGGAGGATGTCAACCAGGTGGCCAACAACAACAACAACTACAACCCCAACAGCAATGCCGGTCCGAGTCGGCAGAATGAGTACCGGAAGCCCCATCAGAGTTACATGGTCTTTGTGACCGAGCCAACGGACAAACAGAGTCAACACCGGCGCGCGATGGAGGTGAACGTGGTTATGCCGGCCGTGCCCAAGTTCATGTATTGGTTCGAGGATGAGGTCAGCTGGAGCATCAGAGACCATCCCAAGGTCATGCCCAACCCAGGGGGTTATGCTCTAGTGGTGAATCCGACGTTCGTCGGACCCAGCATCAATGTCAGTTTCAGCCGGGTCCTCGTTGATAATGGGAGCAACATCAACATCATGTACCGGGACACCATGGTCAAACTCGGAATAACCGAGAACATGATGCAGCCAAGCAGGACCACATTCCATGGCATTGTGCCGGATGTCTCGCATGCGCCCATGGGAACAGTCTGGGTCGATGTTTCCTTCGGCGACGAGGGCAATTTCAGGACCGAGAGTCTGCTGTTTGAGGTCGTGGATCTCGAAAGCCCATATCATGCCTTACTCGGTAGGCCAGCACTCGCCAAGTTCATGGCGTCTACTCATGTGGCCTACCTGAAGATGAAAATGCCGGGTCCGAATGGTGTCATCACCATCTCGGGTGATTTCAGGCGCTCCATGGAGTGTGCCTCAGCCGGATCACTTCTGGCCGAATCACTGGTGATTGCTGCTGAGAAGAGGAGAATTCATGAGGTGGTGGCTCTGGCCCAATCCGCTCAACTCGGTATACCGAATCCGGCTAACCCGCAGCAGACTGCAACCTTCCAGGCGGCGAAGGAGTCCAAGAAAGTCGGCGTTGACGAGTCTAACCCGGACCACACCGTCATCATCGGTGCCGGGTTGGACAGCAAATATGAAAGCGAGCTCATCCACTTCCTCCGTGAGAATCGGGATATCTTTGCATGGTCCAGTCAGGACCTGCCGGGTGTTCCGAGGGAGTTGGCTGAGCACTCATTGCATGTCAGGCCTGATGCTAGGCCAGTGAAGCAACCTACGCGGTGTCTTGCCGAAGGAAGGAGAAAGGCTGTGGGTGACGAGTTAACCAAGTTACTCGCATCAAACGCTGTCGTGGAAGTGAAGTACCCGGACTGGTTGGCTAACCCGGTCCTGGTAGAAAAGAAGAAGGAGGACCCGAATGCTGCCACTATCTGGCGCATGTGTGTTGATTACACCCATCTGAACAAGGCATGTCCTAAGGATCCATTCCCGCTGCCCCGGATCGATCAAGTGATCGACTCCACGGCCGGGTGTGAACTACTATCGTTTGTAGATGCGTACTCTGGTTTTCACCAGATACCGCTGAATCCTTCTGATCAAAGAAAGACTGCCTTTATCCCCCCGTACGGGGCTTATTGCTATCGTGTCATGTGTTTTGGGTTGAGAAATGCCGGCGCTACTTATCAGCGTTGTATGCAAAAATGTCTGCATGATCAAATAGGCAAAAATGTGCAGGTGTATGTCGACGACATAGTCATTAAAACTAAAGAAAAACATACCTTGTTGGATGATCTCAAAGAGACATTCGCAAACTTGCGGAAATTCCGGCTAAAGCTGAATCCGGATAAATGTACATTCGGTGTGCCTGCAGGAAAGTTACTCGGTTTCCTCGTTTCAAGCCGAGGTATCGAGGCAAACCCGACTAAGATCCGGGCGATAGAAAACATGAAGTTACCGAGATGCCTCCGGGATGTCCAGAAATTCACCGGATGTCTGGCCTCTCTAAGTCGCTTCCTAGGTCGGTTGGGAGAAAAGGCCTTGCCCTTATACCAACTGATGAAAAAATTAGACAGGTTTAGCTGGACCGCGCAAGCAGACGCGGCGTTCCATGAACTGAAAAAGATGTTGGCTACTGCGCCGATATTGGCTTCGCCACTACCGAGAGAGCCCATGTTGCTCTACATTGCGGCCACTAACCGAGTCGTTAGTGTCGTAGTGGTGGTGGAGCGAGAAGAAGAAGGAGCTACCCTGCAGAGGCCGGTGTATTATTTGAGTGAGGTGCTCTCCGCATCAAAACAAAACTACCCTCACTACCAGAAAATGACTTATGGTGTCTACATGGCAGCCAAAAAATTGAAGCATTATTTCCAGGAGCATCCCATAACTGTTGTAAGTGCGGCCCCTGTGTCGGAAATCCTCGGCAACAAGGATGCCAGTGGCCAAGTCGCCAAGTGGGCTATCGAGCTCGTAGCTTACGCGCCGCAATATGCGAGAAGAGATACCATCAAATCTCAAGCAGTGGTAGATTTCTTTGTGGATTGGGCCGAGATGCAGTATGAACCGTCCCTGCCGGACTCCAGTTACTGGAGAATGCATTTTGACGGATCCAAAGTAAAAGAGGGCCTGGGAGCCGGCGTGGTTCTCACCTCGCCGAAGCGAGATCAGCTGAAATATGTGCTGCAAGTCCATTTCGCGGCATCCAACAATGTCGCTGAGTATGAAGCGCTGATTCATGGACTCAAGGTGGCCAAGGAAATTGGAATTCGCCGGATCATCTGTTATGGTGACTCGGATCTGGTGATTCAACAAACATCGGGCAACTGGGATGCCCTGGATGCCAACATGGCGGCATACCGATTCCATGTCCAGAAAATCTCGGGATATTTCGATGGTTGCGAGTTCACTCACATTCGGCGGACAAATAATGAAAGTGCTGACATGCTGTCCAAACTCGGGTCATATCGACAGGCCATTCCACCCGGAGTGTCGCTGGAGCATCTTCACAAGCCATCTATCAAGCCTTCACCCGAGTCTGAATCGATATTCATCCCGGGTAACCCGGAACCCGATGTCGTCCCGATGGACGTGGAGGTCGGAAACAAGTTGCAGGACTGGGGGACTGCTCCACAGAACCCGGGGACTCCTATGGATGTCGAGTACATTCAGCAAGACTCCGCGACAACGCTGGAAAATTGGAAAGCCGCTTGGCGGAACTCGGGGACTCCTTGGGAGGACTCGGGGACTCGCCAGCCTATATCGGGCGTGGTGATGTCGGTTGATGTAATGGAGATCGACGAGCCTGTACTCGGCACTCGCCCGGTACCGGCATGGGCACAACCCATCATGACATTCATGTTAGATGGTAGCCTACCGAGTGATGAAGTCTCGACCAGACAGATACAGAGACGATCCAAATCTTTCACCATCATCAATCATGAGTTATACAAAAGAAGCGTGACCACCGTCCTTCAGCACTGTGTCGAACCAGAAGAGGGGGAAAAGATTCTCTGAGATATCCATCAGGGGGAGTGCGGTCATCACGCCTTTTCTCGAGCCATAATAGCTAAGGCATTCCGATATGGGTTCTACTAGCCCAGTGCCTTGCAACAAGCAGAGGACATTGTCCGAAAATGTGAGGGGTGTCAGAGGTTTGCACACAAAATTCATATGCCGGCCTCCGCACTCAAAACTATCCCCATCACTTGGCCATTTGCAGTATGGTGTCTAGATATGGTGGGACCGTTCAAGCCGGCCCGAGGTAACGTGACTCACATCCTGGTGATGGTGGACAAGTTCAGCAAATGGATTGAGGTAAAACCAATAAGAAAGTGCGATGGCCGCACAGCCGTGTCATTCCTAAAAGATATTATCCTAAGGTATGGTCACCTGCATAGCATTATCACGGATAATGGCACCAATTTCGCCGAGGGAGCCTTTGCTCGGTTTTGCCAGGAAAAGAGAATCTGGCTAGACCTGGCATCGGTTGCGCATCCGCAGTCCAATGGACAGGTGGAAAGATCAAATGCACTGGTCTTATCCGGCATCAAACCCCGGCTAATGGAGCCACTGTTGCGTGCTCCGGTTTGTTGGCTGGATGAGATCCCGGCGGTGCTGTGGAGTCTAAGGACTACCCTGAATCGCTCCACTGGCTACACGCCATTCTTCCTTGTCTACGGAGCAGAGGCAGTTCTGCCAACCGACATAGAGCATGACTCGCCAAGAGTCGCATTATACACCGAGTCTGAGGCAAGGTAAGCCCGGGAAAATGATGTCAATCTGCTCGAGGAGGCACGAGAATTGGCATTGTCCAAGTCATCAATTTATCAGCAAAATCTCCGATGCTACCATAGCCGGAAAGTAAATCCTCGCAAGTTCCGAGAAGGAGACCTGGTCCTTAGGCTTGTGCAGCGCACCGCTGGGATGCACAAGTTATCACCTCCTTGGGAAGGGCCATTTATTGTGAGCAAGGCTTTGAACAACGATGCATACTATCTTATTGATGCTCAGGCGCAGGTGAAGAACAGGATGGCCAGATCCGGAGAGGAGACCAACCGACCTTAGAATGTAGCTCTTCTTCGCCCTTTTTACTCTTAAGGACTCACTATATGTATCTCGAAACCCTGAAACGAAATGTCGGCACCCCGAATTGAAACTCGGGGACTGCCTTGCTGTGAATTTTGTGTTGTATGCATGCTTATCTCTGTTTCCTGTACGTCGGATGGCTCCAAAAATCATGCTTCCATGTTTGCAAGTATTGTATGCTATGTTTTTGTGATTTTGTGACCCGACTGCCAAAGAAACCATAAATGGTAGGCAAGGGCAGAGATTGCAAGGGGTAGTAAACAAGAAAACAGACTCGAGGACTCAGTCCAGGAGCGATTCGGTTTCTTTTTGTGTCCTTTTGTTTTATGTCGGATGGCTCTAGACCATATCTCAAAGTTTTGAGTATTGTATGCTAAGTTTTGCTGTCTCGTGACTCGACTGTCAAACACCGAAAAAGGTAGACAAGAGCTGGGATTGTGGCACCTAGTACACAAGAAAACAAACTCGGGGACTCGGCCCAAGTGCGATTCGGCATAAGTTGTTTTATTCTTAACTTATATGTCGGATAATTCCGAGCTTTGACTCAAAGTTTTTTAGTATTGTATGCCGTATCTTGGTAATCTTGTGACTCGACTGTCAAAACGCCGAAAAATGGTAGACAAGAGCAAAGGTTGCAGAGTATGGTAAACAAGAAAATAAACTCGGGGACTCGGTTCAGAATGATCTGGCATACTAAATAACCATGTTAAAAATGTGCAAAGTAAAGTACCAAGTGCCAACAATAAAAGCCAAAGGTTTATATTACATTTGCACCCGGCATTCCGGGGATTTGATGATTTGAGTTTTCTGAGTCTAGGCAGCAGGATCCTAGCTACTCGGAGCAGAAGGAGCAGTGTCTGTCTTGGCCGGTTCCTCGGTCGTGTCCTCGGTCGCAGGCGCAGGAGCGGTGCCTATGGCTGTGCCGGGAGGAGTGTCGGCTTGGATCTCCTCGTCGACTTGTTCTTCGTCTTCCTCTTCGCCCTCGTCGGCGTACTCGATCTCCTCCGCTTGAGGAACCCGCTCACCCAGAACAAAGCTATGCACCGGAGCATACTGGATGAGGGAGTGAGCCAGCTCTTGGCGACGCTGGATGAGCTCCGGGTCAGAGATCCACTTTGATCCGTCGCGCACGGTCTTGAGCATCTCGAGGTCGAGTCCCTCGTACCAAGACAGTACATACGTTAATGCCTCGTTTGCGCCGACTCGGGCGGCGGACGATCGCCAATCGTCGAGTCGTTCTTCACTACCCATCAGGCACCTAGCCAGTTCAGCAATGGTCTTGGGATGCTCGCACCCGGGCCAGAGGGCGCTGTAAGCCCGGATCGCAGTGGAGAGGAGTTCCACTCCGACAGACTTCAGCGGTGTCATCCGCACCTTCAAGGCCACTAGGTGGTCATCCATGTCCCACTCAGCCGAGATAGGACCCTCCAGGATCTTGTTCTGCCGGAACTTGTGGGTGCTGTTATCCGCGACAGCCTTGGAGTGGGGGAAGTTTTCTAAATCAAAAAGAGCTAACATCACTGTAAGTCGCATGGAAGAAAAAATGGAATGTCGGGTGATGACAGAAAAAGAAGAAACTTACTGTCCAGCTGGCTATTAATGGAGGCAAACTCCCCCACCCACCGGGTGATTTTGGCCTTCAGGGCTTCGAGCTCACCCTCTGCCGAGGTTAGGCGAGACTCGGACTCCTCAAGGGATTCCTTGAGTTTCTGAGTTTCTTTAGTTCGGAGTTGTTTCTCCTCGGCGGCGGCTTTCTCCAACTCGGCGGTGCGACCCTGAGATTTCTCCAACTCGGCCTTCAGCCGGGACATCTCCTCCTGCTCCTTCTCGAGCTTGGCCTGATGCGCAAACTCGCGCTCCTTCTGTTTGGCTGTGCCGAGATAGCAGAGTCAGTATGCAAAAACTGATGCAAGTGCAAGTTGAAAGACAAAGTGTGACTTACTCTCGATCTCCGAGATCCGCTTCTCCAGCCCTTCAGCCTTGGACTCTGAGTCAGCTACCTGGTTCAGCTTGGCTCGCAGCAGCTTGTACTTATCAGAGAGTTTTTTGTGCTCCAGCAGGAGCCTGCGGTGCACCTGAGTACGCTTAGTCATACAAGCCTGAAAAGAAGGAATGTTAGTCTTATTGGTGAAGATTCAAGCCGAGTAATCCTTACTCAGCCGAGTCTCAATTACTCGACACGAATCTCGGGGACTGGGGATAAGTGATATCTTTTTTAAAGAAGGGAACCGAGTTATCTTTTACTCGATAGAACTTACCGCTGTTGCTTGGTCGGCTGCGAGAAGGGCAGCTTTGGCTGCGGACATCTTTTGAGCCACTAGGCTCGGCCCCGTCAGATGCTCTGAGATCAGGCCCGCTGGTGACTGCGAGCTCACTTCACTCAGGTTGGCAGCGTTCCAGTCCATATTGTAATGCTCAAGGGAGCCCAAGCTTTTCCCGCTAAGGGTTCGCAATGGGACAAACCCCCAACTGGCGGTCTGGATGCTGGTGGATGTCGCTGCGGGTGCACCTTGGCTCGGCGGCACAAACAACTGCCTTTCCGGGTTAGCCGACACTGTTTTTGCCGGTGCCTTCCCAGTTGTTACCCCGGTTGCAGGAACCGGGGCTTTGGAGGTCTGCTGCTGTGGCTGCGGCTGTGCCAGTGGCGGTGGTGGCTTTGCCGTCGGCGTCGATTTTGAAGGTGATGGCTGTTGCTTGTGTTTCTCCTGCTGTTGTGCCGGTGGCTGTTGCTTCTGCTTTTGCTGCTGCTGCGTTGGTGGTGGTTGCTTTTGCTGCTGATGTTGTTGTTGCGGCTGCTGCTGCGATGGTTGTGGTTGCTTTTGCTGCTGCTGTTGTTGTTGCGGCTGAGTCTGCTGCTGTTGCTGCTGCTGACGACTTGGCTGTTCCGAATTCTTTGGGACCTCGGTCTGCTCTACCTCGGGGGCCGAAGAACTGGCACCGAGATTCGTAACTTGGTCGGGCACCGAAGTGTCGGTAGCGACCGAGTCTACATTCCCGGCTCCAGATCCCGGAGCCGATGTCTCTGTAGCAGGACTCGTCCTTGGTGGACTTGGCACCCGAGTGTCGTCGGGCCGAGGCGGCGTCGGTGTCCTCGGAGGGACCCGGTCAGTTGACCCGGTCGGCGGGACCTCCAGAGGAGCCATGCTGCAATGACGTATATCGTTAGTAGGAGGAAAGCGAGTATAAAGATATGTGGCTTATGTCGGCAAAAGGGAATCTTACCCCTTGGAGACAGGGCGTTGGCGCTTCACAATCACCTTGTTCCTCGGCTTCTTCCGCGGAGGACCCGAGGTGGCGGAAGTTCCGGCATTTGCGGATGCGGCCGCTAGGCGCTTCCGAGCCGCACCCTTGGGTCCTGCGGTGAGGGGTGCCACCTCGAGCACATCGTCCGAATCAGCTGGGGGCGGGGACACCGGATATGAGTATGCAACGGGACGAGGGTCATACACCTCTAAAATCCGACAATCGTCATCTTCATCCTCAGACCAGTCTCGGAGGGAGGAAGCACGAGTCTTACCCGTGGCAGGAATTGAGCCGACGTCGGGAATTGGCACGTTATCCTCGTCGTCCGGGTCTTCCGAGTCGGCTTCGACCCGGTCCTTACCCCAGTTGGCAGAGGGGTTCTCTCCGTCCTCCGTCAACTGCCGGCCGAATTGCTACATAATGGAAGCGGGAAATGATTAATACAAAGAATAGAGTTGCACCGACCTAAGAATTTATGTCAGCAAAAAAGTTATATCGGTTGAAGTTACTTACTTTCGGTGGAAGATTACTCCGGCTGTGGGGTTCCTTGCCCCATTCCCATTCCTCCGGCATCTTCGTCCGGGCTATGGCCTTGATGCGCCGTCGGATCTGGTCGTTGTCTAGCTCAACGGTGCTTACCCGGGTCGGATCCAGCGGGCCACTCATGTGGCAAATCTTGTGGACTCGGCGCTGGAGGGGCAGGACCCGGCGGCTGATAAATGTTGCGAGCAGGTCATCGGCTGTCATTCCTTTGCCCTTGAGCTGCTCGACGACCTGGTGGATGTGGTTGACCTCCTTCACATTGTCCCTTGGGTTGTACGTCCAGTTGAGCTGTGCGGTTGGGGGCTCGATGGCAAATGTCGGCAAGTTGATCATGTCAACCTCGGTCGTGTTCTTCACGTAGAAGAAGGAGCGCTGCCATTTCCGGCATGACTTCAGACCGAAGATCCGGGGAAAGATGGAGCCGCGCCGAGGTGTGACGGTGGCGGCCCCGCACTGTGTCATCTCTTTGGGCGTGTCCGGGTCAGCAGGATTCGGGACGACCTGTTTCCGGAAGTGGAAGTATTTGGACCACGCGTTGAGGGTGGGCCAGAGGCCGAGGTAACCCTCGATGAAAGAAACGAAGGCAGAAAGTGTGGTGATGGCATTAGCCGGGAGTTGATGAGGTTGAAGACCGAATTTGTTGAGAAAGGTGCGGAAGAAGGCGCTGGCGGGTAAACCGAATCCTCGCTCGAAGTGCGCGATGAAGACGACATACTCTCCTTCTCGCAGATCCGGCGTGGTCTCTGGACTCAGAAGCCGACACTCCACTTCGGCCGGGATCCGCCGAGTCCGGATCAACCATTCTATGTCGGCTTGGGTGGCGTAGGAGCCTTCCCAGGTGACCCGAGTGGATTCCTCCGCAACTCCTTGTTCTACCACTTCGACCACCTCGAGGTTGGAGTGGTCCGACATATCGGCAAAGGGTTGCCGAGATCTGCAAGAAGAGGTTCACGGGCATTAAGATTAACATCATTGCAGTGAAGAGAGAAAGGAAACAAAAGAGGAAGAGCAGCAAGCGGCAGTAAAAAGGAGAAATAAGAACAGAGCAAGAAAGACAGAAAAAGCAGTACAGCGAAAAAAGAACCGGCGGTGAACCGCAACTGCGGCGGCAAAGTCGCCGGCGGCGCGCGATGCGGCGCGGCGATGAAAAAGAAGAAGAACAGTGAAGAGCAAGCAGGCAACTAATCTAGATGCAAAGTGCGCAAGAGGAGAAAAGGAAAGGAAGAAAGAAGACTTACCGCGGTGCTGCGATGTACGGCGGCGAAGACCTGCGCGCTGTGGGTCTGCGGCATCAGTGTGCTCGTGCGTACGGCGGCGACGCTGTGCGCGGAGGTGTGCGGCGGTGCGGTGTTCTGTGTGCTGGGCTGCAAGAGGAAGAAAGAGAGGAAGGAAGATTGAATGCGGAGGGGAAGAAAGAGCTACCCCCTCCCCCTATTTATGAATGGCCGGAGGAGATCGTGGGCGCGGGATTTTCTGCGCACGATCCCGTAACGAACGGGGAATAGCTGCCCCACGATCTCTGTCGGGGGGCAGCCCCCGAGTAGGGTCAAGATGATGAAATAAGCATGGACTCGGAGTTGACCGAGTCAACGGTATACCGACATACCATACAGGCTTACCCGGAGTCAACCGGGTCAAAGAGAACCGACATACCCTTATGTCGGATCATGCAGGTTATATGTCGGCATCTTCTTTGTTCTTCTTGTGTGCAGGGAAGGAGAAACCGAGTCATGAGGTATCTGGCATGCCTATGCCGGATCGGGAGGAATGAAGCTCTACCTCGGCACCTGGTCAAGGCTCATGTCGTGTCCCAACAATCACGGGGCAGGCGTCCTGCCACTGGCACGATGGGACGCACTGCCTAACCCTTGACTCGGTGGTCATGGGATGGGCAGTCAGTCCTCCATGCTGCTGACCGAAGCAGTACCTGGGAGCAGTGCACAGGAGTTGATGGATTGGACATGCCACGCAGGCATGACGGAAGCAGTCAGAGGCCCAGGCATGGCCATAGTGCTGCCTACGCCAGCACCAACGTCAGCCCTAACTCTGTGCCCTGGGTTTCCCTATATAAGGAGCACCAGGGGCTCCTCTTACGGAGGCGCTGGGACGATTCATTCTGTTCACGCGTAGACACTTAGACTTTTCTCTCAAGAGCCAACAGAGAGCCAGAGAGCCACTCCGAGACTCGGTATTGAGCCCTAAGCTCATTGTTCTCCTCATACAGCTCGAGGAGCAGCTTGTAGCTCTCCTGTAATCCATCATATATAGATCAGACAAGCAGGAGTAGGGGTTTTATCTCCTCACGAGAGCCCCGAACCTAGGTAAAACCGTGTGTGTGTGTGTTAGTGTCTTTCCGTGTGCGTATCTACACGCACCTACCCTCCCCGGTACCTCCAGCGTCCATCAGCCCCAAGATAAGCCTACCTATGGCATCTGTTTGTGTACCACCACGACAGTTGGCGCCCACCGTGGGGCCAGCAGCGGCGCTGGCTGGTGTGTTCATCCGGACGGGCTCCTTCATCGCGTCGGGCGAGCGCGTGCTCAGTGGCCTTGTCCACAGGTTTGGCACGCTCAACGTCGTCGTCGACAATGCAGGCTGTTTCGGCAGCAGGCCGCTGCCCCGGAACGGCTGCCTCATCATGTTCGGCTCGTTCACTGTCTATGTCGCCACCGAGGTCCCTTGCCGGTTTCCCGAAAGGGTGCAGGTTGCTGCAGATCCTCCCGCAGTCTGCGCAGCTCGCGGCCGGCGTACCGCTCGCCCCGCTAGCTGTGCAGAGGTCATGATGACTGCTCCGGTCACCGGTGCCGGAGTAGCCACAGCTGGAGAGGCCGAGGTCAACAACAGGTCCACCCGAACGGCACGCCCGCCACTGGAGAGGCCGGAGAACCGCACGGTGCAGGGCGGTACATTGCGTGTGCCGGTGGCGCCGAGTCCTCTTCAGGACGTAATCGAGAAGCTGGCAACCCCAGTGGCTCCGAGTGCAGATGCTGCTCTGGCTCAGGCGGAGCTGGATCAGCAGCGCAAGGAAATACTCGAGGAGGCTCTAGAGGTGGCCCGAGTTAGGCAAGAGTTTGATATTTCTCTCCGTGAGTATAACAAGGCTCATGGTTTTACGCCGGTAGAGAACCCGGTTAGTCGCATTGATGAGGTACGTGCCAGAGGTAGAGACATCAATGCCGAGATAGCTAGAGATGGTAGAGCCAAATCTAGTAGAACTGCTAGTCATGTGTCGGTGGATAGTACAAAGTACAGTACCCCTGGCAAGAACCTTAGAGCTGCTGAGGCTGCCATAGCAGAGTTACCTAGTTTGTCCGGTGATGCTCGTCGTTGGCAGCAGGACCGGGTAAACGAGTTGGTAGCTGTGGCTAATCGTCAGAATGAGGCATTCCGAAATGCAAACCCGGATGTAGGTGGATCCCGGTACCTCTACTCAACTGGCGGTGCTGGAAGAGCGTCCAAGGGACAGGCCTCTTCGCCACATGTCGGCGGAAGCCGCGACCAGAGTGTAAACTCTGGAAAGAACAAACAGTTGTAGGCGTATGATCCGGTATATGCTGGAAAGCAGATAGCCGGACAAGGTCAACCAGGTCAGGGAGACATTCAGGGCAGGCAAGGAGTCAGCCGGGTTAACCCGGCGAATCCGGATCAGCCACCTCAGTATCCGGTACCCAATCCACCTCGGCAACGACAGGGTGCCGGGTATGCCAAGCAGGCCGCTGACCGATACGATGATGGTTACTCGGCCATGGAGCGGGCCGGGTACACAAGATTCAGGGATCTGACGACCGAGGGTGCACTCGGTCCTAGGCTGGGAGCACGCCAGCTGCCGGCACATGATGTTCGCAACAAGCTTGACAGAATCTATCTGTCTGAGCTCCTGGAGGAGCAATGCCCACCGGGTCCAGCATGTTTTGGACCCCGGATCATGAAGCAGGCACCGGTGCTGAACTTCCAGCTGCCCCGGGGTGCCAAGAAATATGATGGTAGTACTAAGCAAGAGGACTGGCTGACAGATTATGTCACCGCGGTGCATATTGCTGGTGGCAGCCGCCGATGGGCTGTGTGGTATGTACCGCAAATGCTAGAGGGGCCAGCCCAGATCTGGCTGAACAACTTGGAGGAGAACAGCATTGATTGCTGGCTCGATTTCTCCGATGCTTTCGTCAGCAACTTCTCCAGCACGTACAAGAGGCCGAATCGTCCTCAGCAGCTGTCCATGTGTCGGCAGAGGGAAGACGAAACGGAACGGGAGTATCTTACCCAGTGGAGCACAATCTGCAACTCCTATGAAGGGGTAATTGAGTCGCAAGCCATTGCGTGGTTTGCACAAGGATGCCGACATGGCTCCATGCTTTGGCAGAGACTCCAGAGGGAGATGCCGGCCACCTTGGCCGAAACAATGGTAATAGCAGACAGCTATGCTCTGGGTGATCCGACACAGCCTTTACTGGCTCAGGTCGACTCGGGCAGGAGGTACCCTGCGCAAGACCGAGACAGATCGGGCTGGCGTAGCGATCGCTCGGATAACCGAAATAAGAGAAGAGACGACCGGCCGGATTACCGGTACGGGTTAGACCAGGTCGCAGCTGTCGACCAGGATCAAGTGGGTGCCGGCAGCAGCCAGTGCCAGAAAAATGATGGTCCCTCATACGGTCAAAACTCGGAAGGAAAGAGGCTGTGGAACGGTGAGAAGAAGCCGTGGAACGGCGAGAGGAAGCCATGGAATGGAGACAAGAAACAATGGGATGACTCGGAAAGATACACATACGAGAAAATGCTGGATGGCCCCTGCAGCTTTCACACCAAGCACCCCAGCAGACCGGCACAGCACACTACCCGGAACTGCAGTTGGTACCAGCGCAAGCCGGTAACTGCCGGTCCGACATCCAGACCTGCACCTCTCACCGGTGCAAACACTGAACCTCTGAACACCCGGCAGAGGCCGGAAAATGTCAACCAGGTGGCCAACAACAACAACAACTACAACAACAACAACGCCGGCCCGAGTCGGCGGAATGAGTACTGACAGCCCCACCAGAGCTACATGGTCTTTGTGACTGAGCCAACAGATAAGCAGAGTCAACACCGGCGTGCGATGGAAGTGAACGCGGTCATGCCGGCCGTGCCCAAGTTCATGCACTGGTCTGAGGATGAGATCAGCTGGAGCATCAATGATCATCCCAGGGTCATGCCAAACCCAGGGGGTTATGCTCTAGTGGTGAATCCGACATTCGTCGGACCAAGCATCAATGTCAGTTTTAGCCGGGTTATCATTGATAACGGGAGCATCATCAACATCATGTACAAGGACACCATGGTCAAACTCGGAATTACCGAAAACATGATGCAACCAAGCAGGACCACTTTCCATGGTAATGTGCCGGGTGTGTCGCATGCACCCATGGGCACCGTCTGGGTTGATGTCGCCTTCGGTGACAAAGGCAACTGCAGAACTAAGAGTCTGCTGTTCGAGGTTGTGGACCTCGAAAGTCCGTATCACGCCTTACTCGGTAGGCCAGCACTCGCCAAGTTCATGGCGTCCACTCATGTGGCCTACCTGAAAATGAAGATGCCGGGTCCGAATGGTGTCATCACTATCTCGGGTGACTACAAGCGCTCCATGGAGTGTGCCTCAGCTGGCTCACTCTTGGCCGAGTCGTTGGTGATCGCGGCGGAGAAGAAGAGAATCCATGAGGTGGTGGCTCTGGCCCAGTCTGCTCAACTCGGCGTGCTGAGTCTGGTTAACCCGCAGCAGACTGCAACCTTTCAGGCGGCGAAGGAGTCCAAGAAAATCGGGGTCGACGAGTCTAACTCGGACCACACCGTCATCATCGGTGCCGGGTTGGACAGCAAATAGGAAAGCGAGCTCATCCACTTCCTCTGTGAGAATCGGGATATCTTTGCATGGTCCAGCCAGGATCTGCTGGAGTTGGCTGAGCACTCACTGCATCAGGCCAGATGCTAGGCCAGTGAAGCAACCGACACGACGTCTTGCCGAAGAAAGAAGAAAGGTTGTGGGTGACGAATTAGCCAAGTTACTCGCATCAAACGATGTCGTAGAAGTGAGGTACCCGGACTGGTTGGCTAACCCGGTCCTGGTAGAAAAGAAGAAGGAAGACCCGAATGCTACTACTGTCTGGCGCATGTGTGTTGATTACATACATCTGAATAAGGCATGTCCTAAAGATCCATTCCCGTTGCCTCGGATCGATCAGGTGATCGACTCCACGGCCGGGTGTGAGCTATTGTACTTTGTAGATGCGTACTCTGGTTTTCACCAGATACCGCTGAATCCTTCAGATCAAATAAAGACTTCCTTTATCACCCCGTACGGGGCTTATTGCTATCGTGTTATGTGTTTTGGGTTGAGAAATGCCGACGCTACTTATCAGCGCTGTATGCAAAAATGTTTGCACGATCAGATAGGAAAAAATGTGCAGGTTTATGTCGACGACATAGTCATTAAAACTAAAGAGAAACATACCTTGTTGGATGATCTCAAAGAGACATTCGCAAACCTGCGGAAATTCCGGATAAAACTTAATCCGGATAAGTGTACATTCGGTGTGCGAGCAGGAAAGTTACTCGGTTTCCTTGTTTCAAGCCGAGGTATCGAGGCAAACCCGACTAAGATCCGGGCGATAGAAAACATGAAGTTACTGAGATGCCTCCGGGATGTCCAGAAATTCACCGGATGTTTGGCCTCTCTGAGTCGTTTCCTAGGTCGGTTGGGAGAAAAGGCCTTGCCCTTATACCAACTGATGAAAAAATCGGATAAGTTCAGCTGGACTCCGCAAGCGGATACGGCGTTCCATGAATTGAAAAAGATGTTGGCTACTGCGCCAATATTGGCTTCGCCATTACCGAGAGAGCCCATGTTGCTCTACATTGCGGCTACTAACTGAGTTGTTAGTGTTGTAGTAGTGGTGGAGCGAGAAGAAGAAGGAGCTACCGTGCAGAGGCTGGTATATTATTTGAGTGAGGTGCTCTCCGCATCAAAACAAAACTACCCTCACTACCAGAAAATGACCTATGGTGTCTACATGGCAGCCAAGAAATTGAAGCACTACTTCCAGGAGCATCCCATAACTGTAGTGAGTGTGGCCCCTGTGTCGGAAATCCTCGGCAACAAGGATGCCAGTGGCCGAGTCGCCAAGTGAACTCGCGGCTTACGCGCCGCAATATGCGAGAAGAGATACCATCAAATCTCAAGCGGTGGCCGATTTCTTCGTGGATTGGGCCGAGATGCAGTATGAACCATCCCTGCCGGACTCCAATTATTGGAAAATGCATTTTGATGGGTCTAAAGTAAAAGAGGGCCTGGGAGCCGGTGTGGTTCTCACCTCGCCAAAGCGAGACCAGCTGAAATATGTTCTGCATGTCCATTTTGCGGCATCTAACAATGTTGCAGAGTATGAGGCTCTGATCCATGGACTCAAACTGGCCAAGGAAATCGGAATCCGCCGGATCATATGTTATGGTGACTCGGATTTGGTGATTCAGCAAACATCAGGCAACTGGGACGCCCTGGATGCCAACATGGCGGTGTACCGGTTCCATGTGCAGAAGATCTCAGGATATTTCGATGGTTGCGAGTTCAACCACATTCGGCGGACAGAAAATGAAAGTGCTGACATGCTATCCAAGATCGGGTCATATCGGCAGGCCATCCCACCCGGGGTGTCGCTGGAGCATCTTCACAAGCCATCAATCAAGCCCTCACCCGAGTCTGAGTCAGTCTTTATCCCGGATAACCCGGAACCCGACGTCATCCCGATGGACGTAGATGTCGGGAGCATGCTGCAGAACTCGGGGACTGCGCCACAGGACCCGGGGACTCCTATGGATGTCGAGTATATTCAGCAGGACTTGGTTACTATACTCGAAAATTGGAAAGCCGCTTGGCGGAACTCGGGGACTCCTTGGGAGGACTCGAGGACTCGCCAGCTTATATCGGGCGTGGTGATGTCGGTTGATGCAATGGAGATCGACGAGCTGGTACTCGGCACTCGCCCGGTGCCGGTATGGGCACTACCCATTATGACATTCATGTTAGATGGTAGTTTACCGAGTGATGAAGTCTCGACCAGACAGATCCAGAGGCGATCCAAATCCTTCACCATCATCAACCAAGAGCTATACAAGAGAAGTGTGACCACCGTGCTCCAGCGCTGTGTCGAGCCAGAAGAGGGGGAAGATATTCTCCGAGATCATTTTTACAAGATAGTATTGTTAATCATGGAAATGGTGGTGTGATTAATTCATGTGATTTGAATTGTGTGGTCATGGTTGTGATGTGAATATGGTGTCTTTTGATGTGTGTGTTGCCTAGTAAAAATATGGAGAAAAGAAAAGAAACAAAAGCAAAGCATCAACACATAAAATCATGGGACAAGTGTCACACAAATCCAGCTAGAAGTAATGCCCAAAACCCTAACCCTATGCAGCCATGACATAACATGTCCACCACCATGTCCACTTGGTCACCCAGCAAGCAAACCAGTGGAACCCCATGTCCTGGAGCTTACACTTGGCACCTGGAAACTCACCAAGTCGACCCCTTGCCACCAGGGCCCCCTCCCCTGCCCGCATTTGCCGGTGCTCTGCCGGCCGACCCACTGTCGAGCACCCTGCGTGCACGCACTGCACCGGGCCACCCCGGCCGGCACACACCCGCCCGAGGCGTGCCCGACCGCCAGCACGTGCCCACGCCACCCCTTGCACCCCTAGGCACGGCCCCGTGCCTCCCTCGCCCCGCATGACGCCGCCCGCGCACGCCACCTTGCCACCCGCGCCACGCCCGGACCCCCCACACCATCCTCTCACCTCTATGCCTCTCCATGGCTATAAAAGCCGCCCTCGCCCGAGGGCAAGCACCACACCACCACCCCACCACTCTCCCTCGCTTAGAAGCCACCGGAGGAGCTGCCCGAGAGCTCACTCGAGCCGCTCGGCCACGGAGCAGCGCCGCCGCTGTGATGCGTCCCCGGCGACGCCACCGCCACCCAGGAGTAACCCAGGCCACCCTCCCTCGCCACCAAGCCGCCCCGGAGCCCCTCGCCGCCGGTAGGTGCCTCCCCTGGCCCTCTCTCCCTTTCCCTGTTCCTTGCCCCGTCGGGTTGGAGAAGATGGCCGTGGGCCGTCGATCGCGAGATCAACGGCCCAGGTTAGCTCCCGCCCTGTTCAAAATTTTCTGAAAACTGCGAAGTGCTGGAAACCGTATAGAGTAGCCACCTTTGCATGCAAATTCTGGGAAATCTGCTCCATCAAATGTTGAAATATTTGCATGGTTAGAAAGAGCTAGTTTCATAGATTCACAGGCATTATTTAGATCTCCAAAATAATTAGAGTAGCTCAATGGAAAGATGAGGCAAAGTAGCTATGTTCTGACTGTTTTCAGAAACTTCTGAAAACAGATTACTGCTTAGGTTTTTGATCTGATCATAGCAATTAATCTAGATTTATTTAGGAGTTTGTCTTAGAATGTCATGTTAGTATGGTTAGTACACTGCCATGAGCAAGTGTTGTGAACCCCAAAATAAATTCTGTATAAAAGTTAGCATCTAGGGAAAATAGCTAAGCAATAGTTTCTAACACATGGAATAACAGGGACAACCAACTTCCCATGCAATTTACCATTTAACCAGAGGCCTACAAATAGAAAAATAAAATTTTGTAGCTAGTATAACATGCCATCTTCATATAGATGCAGGCCATGATCATTGTTGGACAGGACTCCCATTTGAAATAAAAATGTCAAATGTGTTAGTTTTAACTGAAAACCCAGAAAGATTATTTTGATACCATCTTTGGGAGATGTTTCCTAAAACTTGGTTTATCCAAAAATACGAAACTAAAAATTGTGTCAAAAGTACTTCAACTAGTCTACCCGATGCAATTGGACTGATTCCTTTTGGCATTGTGGTTAAGTCAGTAGAAAAATGACAAATCAGTTAAGTTGTTAGACTTAAAAAGGAATTTCTCTGCAATAGATTTTGTCAAGACTTTGAAAATGAATATCTTGAGATTTAGAAATCCAAATTAAGTTAATTAACATGTTCTGGAACGCTTATGAAATTCTCTAACTCACTAAAGTGGTTTCAACCCATTTAGATTAATGAATAAATAATGATATTCAAAATACCACAGAAGGTATAAAACCTAAACTTGTTTGTTTCTAATACTCTATTAATCCAAATGAGGCCAAACCAATTTTGTCAGCTCACATTTAAGCAATACTAGTTATCCCTAAGAGGATTTAACTTTTGAGTAATATTAACTTTAGTTGTAGCAAAAACAAGAAAACTAACCTTCTGGATAAAATCATTTATATAGGGAGTTTAATAACCTCAATTGAATTAAATCCAATTGGGTTGTCTTCTACACATAAGTAGCTATCAGTAGAATTCTAGGTCATATTTTTGTGATCGACAGAACTTAAGTTATGGAATTAAACATGCACCACTAGTTAACTAGAGGCCTAAAAATAGCAAACTAAAATCTTGTAGCAAGTACAACATGCCATCTTCACATAGATGCAGGCCATGATCATGTTGGATAATTCCCTGATTCAAAATAAAAATGACAAATATGCTAGTTGTTAAACTTAAAAGAGATGATTTTTCTGTCAGAAAGTTGATTAAGACTTTGAAAGTTAATAACTCGAGATCTAGGAATCTAAAAATAGCAAATGAAAATGTTCTGGAAAGCTTATGAAATTATCTAATTCACTAAAGTGGTTTCACCCCATTTAGATTAATACATAAGTAATGATATTCAAAATTCCATAGAAGGTATAAAATCTAAACTTGTTTGTTTCTGATACTCTATTAACTCAAATGAGGTCAAACCAATTTTGTTAGCTCAAATTTAAGCAATACTAGTTACCCCTAAAAGGATTTAATTTTTTAATACAATTAACATGAGTTATAGCAAAAACTACAATATTGACTTACTGGATTAAAACATTTATACAGGGAGTTTAATACCTCAAATTGAATTAAATCCAATTGGGTTGTCTTCTATACATCAGTAGCTATCTGTAGAATTTTAGTTCATATTTTTGTGACCAACAGAACACAAGTTATGCAATTAAACATGAAACCCTAGTTTCTGCCATATTTAAGACCTAATTAAATCATAGTTAATTAAATTAAATTGAAATCAAATTTTGTTGCTTTGTGAGTGTAGTAGCTATGTGTGATGTTTGAGAGTGGTTGTGATGCTTGATTGAATAGTTTGGTAATGGTATGTATTGCTTGTTTATTCTTATGTTAGATCATTTTTGTGTAATAAATATGACTACCTTTCTTGTTAAACTTGGTGGTCTTTAAGTTGAGTATCTAGCAATATCTCTACCATAGCTTGGTAAGATATTTAGAATTACAGAAAGTAATTGGTGGCTTAACTTTTGTCTGAAGTATTTTCTAATTGAATAAAGATGCTTAATCACAACTTTAATCATAATTTTTAAACATGAGTAGTGTTGATGATTGCCAAACTTGTTTGTTAAATAATAATCTTCTCTCATGATTGTTGTTTGTTAGTGTTGCTTGATGTTTGTTGTTGGGGTGTCCTACTGTGTGTTGATTGTGTTCTTTCCTTTTTGCGACGCTAGATATAAACGCTACCTGGGTGATATTGGAAAGGATTTATTGGAGAAGAATCAGAGTTTATTTCTTTGATCAGTGAGGAGAAGTCTAGGGACATTATGCTGAAAACAGGCAAGCTACTTCTCTGAGCTTGCATTTATATACGTCTATTTTGATTTACATGTTTTACCTATAAAGGGCATAAATGACTTAAGTGGTTTTTTGCCACTAAAGCTATGATTTTGAAAACCCTTATTCCAAAATACAAGTATAATATTTTGACACCCTATATGGAGGTATTGGGTGGAAAATTCTTTTAAAACTATAGGATGGGAAAAGAAAAATATTGTTTACTCAAAACTCCTTTGGAAGTACTTGGATAAAATGTGGAATGCCGTGAGATCGGTGTTGAAATGGAGAAATGGTGAATGGTGATGTTTATGAAAAAAATGCACATTGAGTCCTTGTACTTACTGAACAGCCAATAACCTGTGCGACCACAACTACCCACATATGGGAACGAGCGTAGTCATATAGTTTGCTCATATTAGTATGGGACACCTCATCAATGGAGACGACTCCGTTATGCGTGAGGGGATGGGCATTGCGCCCTACCCCCTGACCTGGGTCCCGGCAATCTGATGGATTGAGGGATTGAAGGTCTACATTTGGATCGCCGGGCAAAACTACGAGTCCTTACATCTAGGTTCCTCGACGGGGGATCCTGTACTAGGTGTCGAAGGAATGGTGAATTTCGTAGGGCAGGGTCCTATACTAGCATGAGCAAAGGACAGGCTATGGTCGGTGGCTCAACTTTGCATACACCTTGTATGGCGGGACGTGGCAAACACGATGAGTTACCGGATGGGTGTGGGAAAAGCGTGCTACCTCTGCAGAGGGTAAAACTATTCGAATAGCCGAGTCTTCGGATATGGACAGCTGGAACGAACTGCTCGGTCCTACGTGCAATTTTTGGAAAAGTTTTGAGATTTGAAAGAGAAAATGAAGTGGAGGATGTTTTATGCAACTATGCCAATGTGACGGCATGAGGTTGTTGGGATTGAATGACCATGAAGGGTTATGGTCGAAAAAGGAGGAGTTTTGGAGGGATAAACGAAATGGTGATTTTTCCGGGAAAATGTTTTTAAATGGGACTTCTTACCTTTTTCAACAAACCCCTACTTTCGGGAAAAACGTTTTAAAAGAGATTTCTTACAAAGACCGATTTACGGGAAAAAGATCTAGAAGCCTTCTTTTCTTTTAACAAAGGCTATAGATGTTTTCGAAAATTATACAAGGGTTACGAAAAGTTATAAAATTATCCTTATTTTTCTTCAATGAAAGATATAGAGTTTTCAAACAAAGTTTTATTAAACAAAAGTCTATCCTTCTCTTTTCAATAAGGATAGAGTTTTCAAAGCAAACAAAGTTTTACTCAAACTATAAAAAGGGTAGTGCATGCTCACTCGGGGGGGGGGGGGGGGGGAGTAGTTTGCGAGTACAATCAAATGTACTCATATTGGTTTCGTCCCTGGCTATTGTCTTAGCGAGATTTTAAAGAAGAGCAGCTTGAAGAAGGAGACGAAAATGACGTCACTGCGAACTAGGGCGCTTCCCAGTCAGTTGCCTGTAGGGTTAAGGCGAATGACTTGGGCTCCACGTTGTTTGGTGATTTCCGCTGCAAGTACCTATTGAAGATTATGACTTCAGTCAAGTAAGTAAATTCCTTCGGTATTTATGGATGTTCTTTGATTACCAGTTTGATTGTGCTCAGCGACACACTGATCATGGGATCGCTGATGTAGGCACAAGGGTATTTCGGACGGCTAGTCCGGGGTCCCCACAGACTTGGTATCAGAGCAATCCTGACTGTAGGAGAGCATAGTTAGCATGGACGTTAGTTAGGAAAGCAAATATTTTTGTTAAAAATATATTACTACCAAAATATATTTTTATCTAGAGGAGTCCTAAAATGGCTTCGCTCTTCTCATCTCCTCAAATATTTCAATGTCTTACCCCTCTATTTTAAGATTTTCCAAGGAATCTTCTGTTATCTCTTACCCATTCAAAACCAAGAGTATACTTGACGATGAACCCAAGTGAGACCTAATTAGTTAGCACCCACAAGAAGAAGCTTCCATCACAAGTGCTCAACATTCAACCTCAGGGTGGTTGATTTGCAAATGCCAAGATCATCAATGTCAACAAAGCAACAGACCTCCGAAGACCTCAGCTCAACATCAACAATTCTACTCAAGTTGCAACTTCGACAATCTCAAATTCTCCAGCTGAAGACTAAGGCGATAAAATGAAGACTTCACCAACCATGTTTAACAATGACCCATAGGAAAACTTATGATAGGAACTTTGGTTACCCCGACTACCACGAGTATTAGGCGTCCGTTGGTACTAGACGTACCTTGTGTGCACTTTGCTTGTGTGTACTCTGCTTGTGTGTTGTTTGTGAGATGGAAAAAGGAGTTTTCATAAAAAGAGAAGTTTAGTTTCCTTTCTGCCACCTAACAAGAAAAGTTTAGTTTCCTCTTCGCCATAGTTGTACCTTGTTGCGGATATAAACCCACCAAGGAAAATCTTTTTTTAAAATATTTTCCCTCTCATCTAAACCATCTCCTGTTAAGATTTGACAGTTCCGCAAGATACAAAAGACCCCCGATCCTTAGCCAAATAGCCGGAAATTTTTGTAACCTAACCGGCAAGTCGGACAATGGACTTCATGCACCATCTGGAGCAAGTGCGTCAAGATCTTGAAGGAAACCAACTTTAAAGATCGTCAACATGAAGTTACCCCAGCAAAAAGGACGCCGTCGACGTTATCTGTCGAACAAACATCTTAGCTCCACACGGCTCAACTAGTCGAAACAAGAAAGACAAAGGTACCTTTTTGGGAAACAACTGGTGTGAAGATTCTTCACTAACCTTTTTCTAAAGTCCATTAAGCCGTGACTTTTTGAACAAACTTACCAAATTCTAGATTAGCATCTAACCCCATTTTGTGACGGTACTAACTAGCCCTATCTAACCACAAGTTTTAACAAAAAGTGAGGAATATAGAAAGAATCACATATAGTTGGTAGTGAGAAGATCGGCGTCATCAAGGCCGAAGTCGACCAACACTGAAGACCATCTACGCAGAATTGAACCAGGAAGCAAGCACCATCGACACTACCTATCGAGCAATCATCCGGTTCAACTGCCCTCGATCAATCACACCGAAGGAGGATTCAAGAAAGCCCGAACATCGACTACTAACATGAAGCTCTTTTTCTAACTTATTAAGGCTAAATGAGAACACGACCCTTGTACCCTCGTCGAACAGCAGACCAAACCACTTACCTTTAGGGTCCTTGTACTGACCTTTAGATTCCTTTGGAAGCTCGATAATCTAGGCTGTACTTCTTAAGATTCTTAACAACGCTTCATGAAGCTCGAGAACCAAGGAAGTCAGCAATGAAGTTCCTCCTTTACTCAGCTAAAGAAGGACAAGCATGAAGACAAATAATCAATGGAATACCCAGAAGAAATCAAACGACAAACCGGAGAGAGTTGAGTACGCAGACTCGACGCATCCTGAAAACCACTCATCCCCATCTGCGACCCTCGTAAGGAGAAAATAGTACGAAGTGATATCTACACCGACCCCAAGCGCCAAGGAGTGACAACCGGGACGAAGATCGTCAAGAAGAGCAACGCCTCCAAGTCAACTCCAGCTGTAAACTTCAGCAAGACCATTTAAAAACCCCTTTTTAAAGGGGGGAAGACCTGCAATAGGTATACAAGAACGTGTTAATAATTAGTTCCTTGCGCCTTAGCCTCGTAGAAACTGGAAACAGCCAACCAAGACTATCCATCAGCATCGATCGTCAAGTCAACCCTATCATCCAGGATATGAACCCATCAGAGAAATTTATCGACAAGGAACGACCTCGCAACATCAATTTGTCAAAATCTCACTGGCAACCTCACCGAAGAAGAAACGACCACAGAAGTATAGCCAACCCAAAACCCGTGCCCTCGTACTCCCCTGTATCCCCGGGCAAATCTCGGGACGAGATTTATTTTTAAGGAGGGAAGGATTTGTAACATCCCAAATTTATAATAAGAATTAACAAGACCCAAAATTCAGAACCAACAAAAACTTTTTGAAATTTCTTCACTAATGATTGTGTTTCTCTTTATATTGTTCTGTTTGACCTTGTGTGATCTTGGTTGTGATGATAGTTTGCTTGTTTGCTTTGTCTTGTTGAAATGGTTTGACTTGTGTTGACTTGCTTGTGTTAAATAATGTTAATAACTATTTTCAAAAAGACTAGAGTTGATTATTAAGTTATTTTGTGAACAAAAGTATTTCCTAAAATCTTGAGAAAAATCCCTGGCATGCACATGGTCATGTAAATGAGCATCAATATCACTTTTCCTAATTCAAAATCTTGAAGAACCTTGACCAAAACATCTCTGGACCTATGTTCATTCTTGTTACAAGATAGCATCTTTGGAGCCTCCCAAATTTCACAAATCTTATTAATTTTCACAATGCACCATCTTAGATCCCTTGCATTCCATCTTATCTTGCTATCCAAGCTAGAACCTAAATCTTTCAAACTCTATTGCTTACCTTTCCATGTCCACCTTGTAGCCTAATAAAAACAGTGACCTCCCACTCATGTAATTAATACCATTTTCTCACCTCTATATTTATTCTAAATCTTGGCCTCTGAACCAATGCACCACCACCGCGTCCATCCTTGGTATAATGTCTCTCACCACAATGTTTTGTTTAACCTTTCATGCTTCTAACACCCTTATTTCATGATGGTTTTGTTACCACCATAATAACAGTTTCCTGAAAACTGTTATTTTATTCTCTTTTTATCCTATTGCAAAACCATCCAAATACTTTTGTAACTCGAATCTTTTGTGTTACTTGTGATATCCATAGTTAGTAAATCAAACTTTAACCTTCCTTATTAATTATTTTGATGATTAGATCTCTCGTACTTGATGGTTTTGATGTCACCAAAATAACGGTTTTCTGGACTTGGAAATTCTCCAAGTACCAAACTCTGAATTTTCTGAACCTATTATTTTATACCATTTCTCCTCCTTGCAAAACCACTCATACTTCCTTATTAACAAGTGCTCAGTTGATCTTTGTGATCCCCATATGTAGTGCTTCACCTCTGTATCTTTATTCGTAATAATCTTGGTCAGTTGGTCAACTAAGTTAAACTTTCCAAAAATTCAATATAAAATCATGGGGAGCTTCATTACTATAATGGGAGCCTCCATGATTAATTTCATTATTTTTGGAAATGTTTAAGTGCTCCAAATAAATGCATTTTGCAATTTATCAAAAATGACCATATTTAAAACCTATGAACAAATGTGGGTCAAAACATTTTATTTTGGGGCACCAATTTTTGTGGGGGTTATAAAGGTCAAGGGGAGGCCACTTGAATTTTTGCAGAATTTACAAAATTTTTTAAGTGCCTTATTTAAATCCCTAGAAGTGATTCTAGGTTTTATTTTAAAAGGAAAATAGAAAATGTTTAATATTCTGACTAGTGGGGCCCTCTGTCAGCCTCTCCCTTTCCCTCCTTCCTCACTGTGCCGGCAATGGCACTGGCGCCATGCCGCCCGCCCCTGTGCCGCACGCTGCTGGCCCCCCAACTGTCGCGCTGGAGATCAAGACGACGCCCACGATGCCCTGGACGCCCACCTGCCCCGTTTCCCCTCCACCTGCTCCCGTTCCTCTCCCCTCCTGTTGCTCGCATCGCCGCCGAGCTCGAGCTCGCGCCCGCCACCGTAGTGTCGCCGATAGAGGGTTTCCCGAGCAGATCGACGCTGGCAAACGCCTCCGCCGCATCCTCCTCTTCCTCCCCGCGCCAGGAATCGGGCCGGGGACGCACGAATCGACGCCGACGTCCTCTTCTTCCTCCGCGTCGGATGGGTGCCGACGAGCTCGATTCCGTCGACGCCGTCCACTCCCCGTCGTTGCCGACCGCTGCCTCGTGCTCAGAGTGCGCTCCTCGCCCTCAAAGCCTTCTCCCGTTTCCCCTTTCCCTCTCCTCGCCGCCGGTCCCCTTACGTCATCGCCGACTCGCCGTTCGCCGTGCTCCCGGCCTGGACCCCGGCCGGTCCGACTTGAGGCCGGATGGCTCGGGCAGGTGCCCGGCCTGGTCCCGGCTCGGGCCGGCACGAGGCCGGCAGCCTCGGCCACCCTCCCGGCCTGGAAGCCCAGCCTGGGCCGGCCAAAGGCCGGACCCTTCGGGAGCCTGCCCAGCCTGGCCGGCACAAGGCCGGCCTGTCTGGCTTCTTAGATATCCTTTTTGGAATTAAAAGGCAAATAAAACATTTGACAACTATTTATTTATTGCTTCAAATTTTGCAAATAAAATACCAAATTGTTCAGAAAAACAAACTCTACATGTTAGAATGATTATAATGGTCTTTTGAAATTATATTATTGCTTTTCATCTAAGATTTCCTGAAATGGCATAAATAATATCAAATTGGAAAAAATCATAAACTGTTAAATATTTAAGCAAAAATTATGAATAAAATATCAATGTGATCAGCACTTCGAATGCTATCAAACCATGTTAATATCACATCATGATCACAAATATTTATTTAATGTTATTCTTTAAATGATTAAACGAATTAAATTCAAATAATCAATTATTTCACTAATTATTCTTCGATAATTGGAAAATTACAATTAAGGTACCAAAACGATCAGAAGAACAGTACCTATCCATTCATGTCATGCTCATGTCTAGGTAAGACACTCTTTAACAATGTAGTAAATTATAAGCAACATGGACGTTAAGTTAAATATGGGGTTGTTTCCAAATAATTGCACTAATTATTTGGCACCCTATTTAATTATGTTAGTTAAATTATATGATGATATTAATGCATCAACTTGGCATGTTATCATGATTGTGCATTGCACCTTGTCTTCGTGTGATTTATTTGTTCTTCTATATTTGCTTGGGTATCGATAGATTCCGGAGTTGAGGTCACCCCTACCTATCCCGACGAGCAGTACTACACGCCCCTGCAGCAAGGCAAGAGATAACCTAACCTTCTTGGCATCTAGCATCGTAGTGTTTTATAAACCTATTTTATCCACCCTAATATTGCATTCGATTCTATATCAATCTTGGTCAATACTAGAGTATCCTATGAATTGCATGTTTTTCCCCGAACCAATCCATGTTTTTCCTACCTATGAACCATAGGTGTGATGTGTTGGCCTGAGACAAAGATATACTTGTTGTTTAAATATGCTTAGCTATGCTTAGTCAAATGCTAGTTATGTCCGTTGATTAAATTCCATGATTATGATGTTGATGGAATGTTTCGGACATGGTGGTTACTTGTGGTGCTTAATTAAATTGCTAAGAAGGCTTGGATGAGTTGCCATCGGGGATGGTGTTTTGCCTCATTCTTGTCCCTAGGTGCGAGTTATTTACCTCTTGAACCAAGACCAGCGTGCTTCCAACGGTGGGGACATATGGAATCCCCTTTAACTAAATAACTTGTGCGGGCATATCCAAGGGTCCTCTAGTTTGATATTTCCATTTGCGTGTGGGTGTGTGGGTGGAAAAAGAAACGATGAGGATGGAGGTGTTTAGGACGTGGCAATGTGGGTAGGGCTGAG
The DNA here is from genome assembly GCA_012064385.1 of Puccinellia tenuiflora. Taxonomy (NCBI): domain Eukaryota; kingdom Viridiplantae; phylum Streptophyta; class Magnoliopsida; order Poales; family Poaceae; genus Puccinellia; species Puccinellia tenuiflora. The sequence continues at coordinate 177,623 of QRDG01000027.1, forward strand.
ATAGGCTGGGTAAATTTGTCCTATCGCCACAGATGATCCTTTGATAGTCTCATGCGAGGTAAAGGTTTAACCGCGCCCACTTGCCAGCTTTCCCCGAAGAGAGCTATTCAGGCGACCGGACGGTACCGGTGAGTAAATTAGTACACCCCTGCAGGGTAAATCTTTTCGAAAAGCCGTGTCCGCGGTTATGGACGACTTGGGAATAGACGATAAAATCATAGAGAACCTGAACACTTTAATTAATTTGGCAGCTAGAGGTTGCATAATCAACGTGTGGAAAATGTTCATTTCCTCGAGGGTGATTCGAGGGGGTGCCTTGGTGGAGATGAGTTGGTGTTGGTTACAAATGGTTCGATGAGAACCAAAGATGAAACTTCACTCTCTTATCCCTTTTTGAGAAAACATTCTGAGCAGTCGATGCCATGGGTCTTTTATACCTTTTTAAAATGAAATCTAGCTTTATGCAAAATAGCTACTATACAGCTTTAGAGCCTCCGTCATCATTGGGACTATATCGCCCTAATAAACTTGCGAGTACGTCGTACTCAGTCTCTCTTTGCTGCTTTTATTAATTTGTTTCAGAGGAGGACGACACCGAGCAGCCAGGTGGTTTCTTCTTGGACATCGACGATTAGTTTGGGGTTCCCAGGTGGCAGCTTGGACGTTGGAACAAGCTGGCTGGGTTTATGTTTATGTGTAGGCCTCTTAGGCCATATATTTGGATCTTGTTGTATTAGACAACTACTTCGCTTCCGCATGATGTACTGATGGGTCTGTGACCCCCTTTTGTGTGTAATTTGTATCTTTCTCATATAAGAGTTGCCATATGACCTCTTTGTGTCGTAGAGTCTGTGATGTGCCAGTTGTTCCGCAGTCTTGATCTCTCTACTATACATGATAGCTATGTCTGAGCTTATGGCATGATCGAAGTGTTGCGTTGCCGATGATCCATTCCAAGCACGCCTGCCAAAGGTTTTGGCCTGGGATTGGTAACCCTAGTAACCTTCGATTGGGTAGCATGACCGGTTGCACAAAGCTTCATCGTATAGTTTTGCTATCGGGGCGCTACAAGTTGGTATCAGAGCAGGACTGCCTGTAGGAAACCCTTTCTATTGGTCGATGTCGAGTCTAGTTTGAAAATTATTTATAACCTAAAAATGAGTTGTGAAAACCTTCTTAGGATTCTTTTTACTCCTCATCCAACTCGCTCTATTCTGATCTCTTATCTCTATTTGTTTAGGTGTTGGGTTCTACCGTCCGGTGATCCTGATGCACCGCCGCCACCCTCAATGGCGGAGGTCCTGATGGCCATCGAGAATAACCGCCTGCGCAATGAGCATCTGCTCGAGCAGTTGGTGCAGCAAGGGGCCAGGAGGAACACGGACTGCAACACTCTCACGGAGTTCTTGCGCTCCCAACCTCCTACCTTTACGGAAGCCAGGGAGCCACTGGATGCTGATGATTGGATCCATGCTCTCGAGCGCAAGTTCGCGGCCTTGCACGTTCCGGTGGCGGAACAAGTCAACTTCGCCACCTAGTTGCTGAATGGAGCCGCCGGCTCCTGGTGGGAGAGCTATGTGTCGATGTTCGACGCTGGCCATGTCTTCACCTGGGAAGATTTCCGCACCGCCTTCCACGCGGCGTACATCCCCAAGCCCATCATGGACCTCAAGAGGAGGGAGTTCCTGGACTTGACCCAGGGACGCATGGACGTCCAATCCTATGGGCGTGAGTTCAACCACCTCTCCCGTTACGCCCCTCAGGACGTGACCAACGATGAGGACAAGCAGTACCTCTTCCGCAAGGGGCTCCCACCTCGGCTCCGATACGAGCTACTGCCCTTCAAGTTCCAGTCCTACCAGGAGCTCTACAACTAGGCTCTCACTATGGAGCAGGGTAGGAAGGAGCTGCAGTCATCTAAGAGGCCAGCTCCAGTTGACAACCAGAGCTCCTCTTCTTCTGAGGGCTAGAAGCGCAGGGTCTTTGTGCCCTTCAGTGCTGTGCCTCGTGCGCCCTTCACGCCAAGGACTTCAGGGTACAGGCCACCTCCGCCTCGCCCAGCTACCTCGACCTTGGGTGCGGCTGGAAGTGGTTTCCGCCCTCAGCTGCCTCTACCAGTGCCGAGGCCCACTTGTTTCAGCTGTGGCTAGCCGGGGCACTACTCCAGAGAGTGTCCCCAGAAGGCACCGGCTACCGCAGCCCCTGCACCGGCTCCCTCTACACCAGCCGCCAAGGCCATGACCGTCAGCCGTGGCCGCCTGAACCACGTCTCGGCTGAAGGAGTTGAGAAGGACGCCGGAGTTCTCATGGATACGCTTCGCATAAATGATTACCCAGCTTCTGTCTTGTTTGATTCTGGAGCATCGCATTCATTCATATTCGTAGCTTTAGCACACAACCATCAAATACTGTTTGCGAACATGGACTCCCCCTTAGTGGTCAAGACACCAGGCTCTAGTTGGCACACTAACTGGATTGCTCCGGAGGTCCAGATTACCATAGGCTATTGGTCCTTTCCGTTCTCGTTGATGGCCCTGAAGTCAGATGGTCTAGATGTCATTCTGGGAATGGACTGGCTAGTCAAATATCAGGCCAATTTGAACTGTGCTGCCAAGTCTGTCATGGTGATCCACCCAACCGTCGGGCTAGTGAGTTATTGGTCACCTTCATCCGCAACTCCCTCTGCTGCCACTCCTCTCTTGCCGGAGATCAGCCTATGCTTTATGGAAGGCATCACACTGCCGGAAATGCATGAAGTTGCTGTGGTGTGTGATTTCCCCGATGTCTTCCTTGAGGAATTGCCTGGCATGCCACCTGATCGAAGCGTGGAATTTGCCATCGAGTTGGTTCCGGGAACTGCCCCTATTTCTAAGAGGCCCAACCGCATGCCAGCGGAAGAGCTAACTGAACTGAAGAAGCAACTTGATGAGCTGCTGGAAAAGGAATTCATCTGGCCGAGTAGCTCTCCATGGGGCTGCCCGGTCATCTTTTTCAAGAAGAGGGATACAAATGTTCCTCGGCTGGTTGTTGATTACCGCCCTCTGAATGCGGTGACCATCAACAACAAATATCCTATTCCTAGAATAACTGACCTGTTCGATTAGCTAGCTGGTGCAACAGTATTATCCAAGATGGATCTGAGGTCAGGCTACCATCAGATCAAAATCAGAAAGGAGGATATTCCGAAGACGGCTTTCACTACCTGTTATGGGTTATATGAGTACACCGTCATGTCCTTCGGCCTCAAAAATGCTCCAGACACATTCATGAGGCTGAGGAACTCCATCTTCCATGAGTATCTCGACAAGTTTGTCATAATATACATTGATGACATCCTTGTCTATTCCAAAACCGAAGATGAGCATGCTGAGCATCTTCGACTAGTCTTGACCAAGCTTCGAGATCACCGCCTCTATGCCAAGTTCTCCAAGTGTGATTTTTGGCTAAAGGAGCTCATCTTTCTCGGTCATGTGGTGTCAGCTGCTGGAGTAGCGGTGATACCAGACAAGATTCAGGCTGTCAGAGAACTGTCCCAGGAACTGGGTGTGTCTCACGAAGGATCGAGTAAGGGGCTGAACACGGAATCAAACAACCCTCAACGTGCCTCGGCGACGGTGCTCACCTGGATCGCTGCAGGGAAGCACTGCAAAGAGGAACACACGGTCTTACCCAGGTTCAGGGCCCTCTAGGTGAGGTAAAACCCCTACGTCCTGCTTCGGATTGTATTGCACTTGCTTGGAGAGGTTTCAGTACAGGGCGAGCTTGGCGAGCTCTGGGTGGCTAACAATGGCTACTGCTAACCTCAGATCTAGGGTTTGGGCTTGTGAATCTTGGATTGCGAACGAACCCTTTGCCCGAACGTGCTCCCCCTCCTTTTATAGGCGTCTCGGGCCTCTTCCCCCAAACCATCTTGGCAGGAAGGGCTACCACATGGCGACGAAGGAGGAGGTGCGGTGCACAATAAAGGTAGAGTCCACCATAAAGGTAAGGTCCATGGACGCGGTCCACGGCAGGGGGCAGCGTCACCAAAGCTGGAAAAGCCACCGTCCAAACAGGACGGTGGGCTGGCGCTGCTGAGGTGGGAGGTGACCCACGGTGACGTCGCCCTTGGAGGATAGCTGCAGACGGTTCCCTTATCACCAAAGTGGCAATCCTTGGGGCTCCTTTGCTTGGTGCAGCTTTGTTGACTCCTTTATACATGGAAAAGGCAACTGTGGCGCTGTTGTCACCGCGCGCTGGCGCGGTCGTCACTCTGCGGAGGCAGAGCTGGCTTCGAGAGGAAGGAAGCCCGGCGAGGCAAAAGGCCTCGCCGAGCCTTTCGGCTTGGTCCTTAGCAGAATTGCTGGTGGCGTTCGAGACGCCCTCTCGAGGAGAGGTCCCTCGCCAAGGGAGAAAACCCTCGGTGAGGAGAAAAGGTCCCTCGCGAGGGAAAAACCCTCGCGAGGCCCGCCAGGCTTGGAGAGCCTGGTCCTTAGCGAAATCTTCTAAAGAATCTTGTGGGCCCTGGCAGGCCGGCCCGTGGTACCCTGGTTTCCACTGTGCCGACAGTAGCCCCCGGGCCCGCGATGGGCACGCCGAGGCCCTTGGATGGAGGCGAGGCGTCGAGGGCCCAACGGTGCCTGCCCGGGCCGCGACACGTGGAGCGCAGCGGTTGCACCTGAGGCCACGACCTCCTCGGCTTCAACGGGCGACGTGGCAGGGCCCGCCACGATTCGGGAGCCGGTCAATAAAGCCTGGTCGCGCAGACTGCTCCCATCACTTCTCCCATAACTCCTCCGCACTCTTCCCCCAAACAGCTCCTTCTTCCCAGAGCACTCCAACTCCAGGGTCTTCATCTCCACCGCATCCATGTCGCCCAAGAGAGCAACCGCCGACCAGAGGGGCAAGGCCGCGGTGCAGGCTGGCACGTCGGCGGCGGCGGCGCGGGGCACTGCACCCCAGGGGGCGATGCCGGAAACCCGCATCCGTGCGGCGACGCTCGAGAAGGTGCGCCACCTGGCGGCCGCCAACACCCACGAGCTCGGCGCCACAAGCATGGCGCCCGGCAGCAGCAAGGTCGGCGCGGGGTACTACCCCATCTTCCTTCACACCCTCTACGCCGGCCTCGTTCCCCCCTTCTCCAGCTTTCTCATGGGGATCCTCGAGGCGTACCGGATCCAACTCCTTCATCTCCACCCAAACTCCATTCTCATCCTTGCCATCTTCGCCTATCTCTGCGAGTCGTACGTTGGCGTCCACCCCTCGGTGGCGCTCTTTCGCAGCTTCTACGCCCTCCGGAGCACCGCGTCGAATGAGCGGTTCGGATGCGTCTCCTTCCGCATCGCCGCCGCCAGGAGCGAAGACTACATCCCCATCGCGTGGCTTGGTGAGAACGCCAACACCAAAGTGACGAAGAAGGTGGTTCTTCGTCAGCACCAAGTCGTCGAACCGCCACCTGGAGGTGCCCGTGGCGCCCCCGAAGAAGTGGGCGCATTGGGCGAGCGGCGACTTCGAGGGCCCCAAGCTTGAGGCGGTGTATGAGCGCATTCAGGTGCTCCGTGAGGCCGGGCTCACCGGCCAGATGGTGGCGAAGGATTTCGTGACACGCCACATTGCTCCCCTCTAGTGGCACTCGGAGCCCATGTGGACGTACTCAGGCTCGGACGACAGGATGCGCCTGTGTGTAGACGACTTCACCTCGGACGAGCTGAATCAGGTCATGCGGGTCCTCTTTGTCATGGCGTCCGTTCCGTCCCCAGCCAATGACGATGCCTTGCCGCTGTTCTCCTATGCGGAGGAGAACGTGCGCGAGGCCCGTGAGCTCGTGCCCATCTTTGACGAATGGGGCATCAGGCCTGCAAGGCTCGTCGGGTCCCGCAGCAACCCGTGGGCTGCGGAGCTGGAGCATGTGGGAGACTCGCCGGAGCCGGACGATGTCGAAGATTCTGGCGAGGACGAGGCCTCGAGAGGCGCCAACCCCTCTGGCGAGGACGAGGCCTCGAGAGGCGCTGGCCCCACGGTAGGCGACGCGGGTTCCTCAAGGAACGTGCCGCCTGGCGAGGACCTCCAGGAGTTCTCCTCCAGCGGCGACGAGGATGCCTTCCGCGTCGCCCGCTCCCGACGCATCGTAGAGGAGGAGGAGGGGGAGGAGAGCGGCAACAGGGGAGGACGCCGCGAGCCCCGTACCAAGGCCCTCCACGACAGGAACGCCTCGGCAGGGAGGGACGCCGCCCGAGAGGAGGCAGGAGGGCCTCACGAGGAGGCCAGGGCGAGCAGCCCCCAGCCTCCGAAGGCGAAGAAAAGAGTGTGGAGGATGGCCGACAAGTAAGCCTCGGTTCTTCTTTTTCTTTCAGCATTTTGCTTCTGAGAATCCTCTTGCCGGATCTTCTGCTTGTTTGTCTTCAGGAACCCTGCGGCGCCGAAGAAGCGGCGGCTCCGCAAGCTTGGGGAGGCCGCTGACGCCACCGTAGCGCCGCCGGTGGCCGCTGACGCCACCGCAGCGCCGCCGGTGGCTGACGAGCCGCAGCACGCAGCTGCTCCTCCCACGGGCGAGCGCCGCGAGGAGGAGGACGACGATGTCGTTGAAGTGGTGCCACCGCCCGTCCAGACCACTCTTCCTCCCATACCGCAGAGGGCGACGGAGGAGGAGACGGCGGCCGACACAGCCCGAGCCTCCGCGAGGCCGGACGAGGAGGAGGAGGAGGTGATCGAGGAGATCGTCATGGAGCCACCCCCGGAGGAGGAGGCTCCCACACAGAGGACAGACGCGCCCGCGGCCGCGGCGGGCGCGACCACCACGGAGGGGGCGGGAGGCGCCCCCGAAGGGCAGGAGGAGGACACGCCTCCGGAGCCCACAGATACGGGAGCTGGAGGCGAGAGGGCGCCCAGCCCCCAGCGGGCTCCAGACGCGGGAGGCGATGCTGACGCCCACGCGAGACCCCGGAGGGCCCCTGACGCAGGGGGCGAGGAAGGCGCCCACGCGAGCCCTCAGAGGACCCCTGAGGCGGGAGGCGAGGAGGGCGTCCTCGTGTAACAGCCCAGATTTGGTACCCTAAAATTTGGGCCAAATTTTCACTTTTTCTTTCTCATGATTGCATCATGGCATCTATAATTAAATTGCTCCACATGAAATCATGCTTTGGCTTAAATTATTAAATCAAGTTTTGTGAATATTATTAGACAAACAAAATCCAAATTGAACTATTATATTTGTTCAGGAAGTTCCAAATTACTTTTTATAACCAATGGTAAAGATCCAATTTTTGACAAGCAAATGTTTTAATTGGAGAATTCAAATTAGTGCCAACCAATGCTAAATTTTGAAACCAAAATTGGGCCTTCAAAATCCAAAATAAAAATATGGGGTGCTTAACTAATATAATATGAGCCTCCATAAATATGTTCATAATTTGTGGAGTGGCCAAATCAAATATGTTAGCAATTGCAACCTTGCTTTCTCTTTTTTTTTCCTTTAGCATGGAAATGCAATTAATCCCACATAGTGCCCTCTACCTTATATGAAATGGCAGCCCTAAAGCTTGTCCCCAACATGTCCAGCACACTCTCATGTATCCCCTACACCTGCTGGACACAACCCTAGCACCCCCATGCCCTAAACCCTAGTTCTAACCAGCCATGGCATGGCCATCACCATGCCCACCTTGTCCAAACCAGCAGCAAAACAGGACCCCACCTTGTCCAGGAGCTTGCCCTGGACGCCACGAAGCTCCCCATGCCAAGCCCAAGCACCAGGCCCCTTCCCCTTGCCCGAAATCGCCGGAGCCCTGTCAGCCGACCACCTGTAGAGCACCTTGCGGGCGTGCACACACCGCGACCACCCCGGCCCGACCAGCAGCCGCCCGAGACGCGCCCGACCACCACGGCATGCCCCACGCACCCCTTGACCCCCTGGCGCCGCGCCCGTGCCTCCCCAGCCTTGCACGTTGCCGACCATGGACGGACGCACGCCGCCCGTGCCGCCCGCGTCCATGCCACGGCCACCCCGTGCTCCCCGCTGCCCCGAGGCCGCTGCGCCTATTTAAGCACCACCCCGGGCCTCTCCCTTGCACCACACCACCACCCCTACCACCCCCTTCCACCCAGGAGCAGCAGAGGAGGAGCCGGAGCTCCACTCCGAGCTGCACGGCTGCCGACGCCGTGCCGCCGCTGTGGTGCATCTCCGAGGACAACGCCGCCGCCCGGCTGCTTCCCCGACCACCCGCCGTCGCCCCCAAGCCGCCCCGGAGTCCCTCGCCGCCGGCAGGTGCCTCTCCGGCCGCTCCCCGAGCCCTCTCTCTCTCCCCTAGCTCTCTGCCATCGGGAGGTCGAGGACGGCTGTGCGCCGTCGATCTGGTGATCAACGGCCACAGTTCGCTCCCGCCGATTTTGAAAATTTTGAGAATCTGCCAAGTGCTGGAAACAGTGTAGAGTAGCTACCTTTGCATGCACTTTCTGAGAAATCTGTTCCACCAAATTTATAATCCTTGCATGGTTAGAAAGAGATAGTTTCATATATTTATAGGCATGATTTAGTTTTCCAAAATAAATAGTTTAGCTCACTGGAAAAATGAGGCAAAGTAGCTATGTTCTGTCTGTTTTCAGAAACTTCTGAAAACAGATAAATACTTAGGTTTTTGCTCTGATCATAGCAATTAATATAGATTTATTTAGAGGTTAGTATTGGCATAACATGTTAGTATGGTTAGTGTAATGCCTTGAACAATTGTTGTGAACCCCAAAAATAAATTCTATATAGCAGATACCATCTGAAGAAAATGGCTAAGCAATAATTCCTCCACATGAAATAACAGAAGGTAGCCACCTTCCCATGCAAGTTCCTATTTAATCAGAGGCCTAAAAATAGCAAACTAAAATGATGTAGCTAGTATAACATTCCATCTTCACATAGATGCAAGCCATGTTCATTTTGGACATGTCTCCAATTAGAAATAAAAATGACAAATGTGTTAGTTTTAACTGAAAACTCAGAAAGTTTATTTTGATACCATCTTTGGGAAATGGTTCCTAAAACTTGATTTAACCAAAAATACCAAACTAAAATGGTATCAAAATTACATCAACTAATCTGCCCAATGCCACTGGTTTGATTCCATTTGGTGTTGTGGTTAAGTCAGTAGAAAATTATCAAATCAGTTAAGTTGTTAAACTTAGAAGGGGATTTTCTCTGCCAGAAAATTTATCAAGACTTTGGGAATTAATATCTCGAGATCTAGGAATCCAAATTAAGTAAATGAATATGTCCTGGAAAGCTCATGAAATTCTCTAACTCACTAAATTGGTTTCACCCCATTTAGATTAATAAATAAACAATGATATTCAAAATGCCACAGAAGGTATACAACCTAAACTTGTTTGTTTCTGATACTCCATTAACCCAACTGAGGTCAAACCAAATTTGTCAGCTCACATTTAAGCAATACTAGTTATCCCTAAGAGGATTTAAATTTTGAATAAAATTAACTTGAGTTGTAGCAAAAACTAGAATATTGACTTTCTGGATTAAAACATTTATACAGGAAGTTTAATAACTTAATTTGAATTAAATCCAATTGGGTTGTATTCTACACATCAGTAGCCTTCTATAGAATTTTAGAAATGGCAGAATATAAATGAAATTTAGAAAATTCATAACTTGATAAATATTCAATTGATGTTTTCTTAAATGATTAAACAAATCAATCACAAATAAGGTGCCAAATGATCGGAAGGACAAACCCTATCCATTCATGCCATGCTCATGCATATTTAAGCCACTTCTTTAATAATGAGTTAATGTATAAACAATGTGACCACTAAGGTAACTATGGGGTTGTTTCCAAACAATTACCTTAATTATATGGAACTCCATTTAAACTATGAAATACATTAAATGATGATACCTTGCATAAACTTGTCATGGCATCATGTGATTGTGCATTGCACCTTGTCTTCGTGTGATTTATTTGTTTTTCCATATTGTTTGGTTATCGATAGATTCCGGAGTGGAGGTTAACCCTACCAACCCCGACGAGCAGTACTACGCGCCCGGGCAGCAAGGCAAGAGATAACCTAACCTTCTTGGCATCTAGCATCCAATTGTTTTCTAAAACTATTTTATCCACCATAATATTGCATGCGATTCCAATGACAATTTTTGGTCAATGCTAGAGTCTCCTATGTATGCATGTTTTTCCCCTGAACCAACACATGCCTCCCTACCTATGAGCCCTAGGTTGTTGTGTTGACCGGATACAAAGATAATTATTATATATAGATGCTTAGTGATGCTTAGCCATGCTTAGCTAAGATATATTTTGTCCGGTGATTTAATTCCATTATTATGAATGGTGGTGGAATGTTCGAACATGAAGGTTACTTGTGGTGGATAATTAATTTGCTAAAAGGCTTGGATGAGTTGCCATCGGGGATGGTGTTTTGCCTCATTCTTGCCGCCTAGGATGAGAGTGCTTTTAGCTAGAACCAAGAACCGAGCGTGCTGCCATTGGTGGGTTTATGGGCGCCTTACTAACTGAATAACTTGTGCGGGCGTATCCAAGGGTCCTCTAGTTCGGTTTTCCATTTGCGTGTGAGTGGAAAAGATGATGTTGATGAGGATTTGTGTTTAGGACGTGGCGATGGGGCAGGGGCTGAAATAGGCTGGGTAAACTTGCCCCGTGGCCACAGATGACTCTTGGATAGTCTCTCGCGAGGTAAAGGTTTAACCGCGCCCACTCGCCGGCCTTCCCCGGAAGAGGGCCAATTAGGTGAGCCGGACGGTACCAATGGGTACACCCCTGCAGGGTAAATCTTTTCGAAAAGCCGTGTCCACGGTTATGGACAAACTCTTGGGAAAGGCGGATTAGCTCATAGATAACATTAACCTAATTGATATGGCAGCTAAAGGTTGCATAATCAACTAGTGATAAAAGGTTCATTTCCTCGAGGGTGATTTGAGGGAGTCCCTTTGGTGGAGATGAGAGATGGTTATGGCTACAAATAGGTTCGATGAGAACCAAATATGAAAAGTTTACTCTCTTATCCCCTTTTGAAAAATCTTCTGAGTAGGCGAATGCCTTGTGTCAATTATGTCTCGGTTTATGAAAATTAGCTTTATGCAAAAGAAATACATATATAGCCTTAGAGCCTCCGTCAGCATCGGGCCTATATCGCCCTACTAAACTTGCGAATACGTCGTACTCAGTCTCTCTTTGCTGCCTTGATATTTGTATTTCAGAGGAGGACGACACCGAGCAGTTAGGTGGTTCTTCGTGGACATCGATGAATAGTTTGGGGTTCCCAGGTGGCAGCTTGGGACCGTGGAACAAGCTGGCTGGGATTGTTTGTAGGCCTCTTAGGCCATATTTGGATCTTGTTGTGTTAGACAACACTACTTCGCTTCCTCTTGATGAATTGCTGGGTCAGTGACCTCTTTGTGTAGTATTTGTATCTTTCTCATATATGAGTTGCTATATGATTTTTGTGTCATAGAGTCTGCAATGTGCCAGTTGTTCCACAAGTCTTGATCTCTCTACTATACGTGATAGCTATGTCTGTCGCACAAAGCTTCACTGTATAGTTCTGGGGTCAGGGCGCTACACCTCGCGAGCCCTCGGGCCGCACCGGAGGCGGCCGTGAGCCCTCTGCACCCCGCAGCGATGCGGGGACCTTGGCGCTGCGTGAGCTGCGGCGCCAAGCGGTTCGTCGCCAAGCCGTCCTCGGCCAGGCGCGGAGGACGCTTGAAGAGCTGGAGGCGTAGCTCGCTGAAGAGGAGCTCGCCCAGGTGGAGGAGAGGGCGAGACTCGACGAGGGCTGGGCCCTCCTCCGCGAGAGCGTGGAGAGCTGCCGCCGGCAGGACGCGGCGGCCCTGGCGGCCCGCCAAGAGGCCATGTGCTTCGCCGCGGAGACCCACGACAGCGTGAAGCGGGAAGCGGCGGAGACCATGGAGCAGCTAGACGCCGCGAGGGAGGCGCTCGAGGCGGAGACCGCCTCCAAGCAACAGGAGATAGCGGCCGCAGAGCATAAATTCATTGCGGACTCCAAGGAGATAGCGAGGCGGAGCTGACGCGACGCGAGGGAGAGCTCTCCCTCCGCGAGAAGGAGCTGCGCCAGCGCGAGGAGCAGGTCCAGCTGCTCGAGGAGGACCAGGCCACCCGTGAGGGGCAGCTGCAGGAACGCGAGGACCTGGTGGCCAAGAATGAGGCCACCTACGCGGAGCGCCACGAGAAGGCCAACGCCGACTTTGCGGTGAAGCAGAAAAGAATCCAGGATGAGGCTGACGCCAATGTCAAGCTCATCCGCGAAACTCTCTCCAAGGACTACGACGAGAAGGCCAAGAAGCAGGAGGAGCGCTTCAAGGTGAAACGCAAGGAGCTCCAGGACCGCATCGAGGGGCTCGAGAAGGAGGAGAAGCAGATGGCCTCCCGCCTTCAGAGCGCCAAGGAGGCGCAAGCCCGCGCGGAGGGGAAGGTCGCCGCCTTGGAGAAGGACTTGAGCGAGCTCCACCAGTAGGTCGGGGCCGGTCGTGAACCTTGTGGAGCAGGCACGCGACACCGCGCAGCATGGACGGACCATGACGCGCCAATGCCCGCTCATGCTCCAAGGCTTGGTGACCCGCGCGCGTGCCATTGGGGACGACCTGAGGATCGAGGTTCCCCCCTTTTCCGTGGGGAGCGACAACGAGGCCGCGTACTCGGTCTTCTTTGAGCAATTCCTCGGAAAGCTTGAAGAGACCGCAAAGGGCTTCGATGAGCGCGTCGTGGAGGAGAGCCGCGATCTCCTCGTCATCGCCACCTGCCGCATCTTCAGCAACCTCGCGAGGCTCCAGCCCTCGCTTGACCTCGAGGCCGTGACGGCGCCGGTCAACATCAGCAACAAGGCGCGGGAAGCCGCCGAGGCGTACGCCAAGAAGTTCGACCAAGTCGTGGTCGATGAAGGCGAAGGCGACGATGAGGAGGATGCCCTGGAGGAGGAGGCGGAGGCTGTCGTCGATGGAGCGGGCACTTCAGGAGGCGCGACGGCCTGAGCTCCCTCCTGTATCTGGACGTGCAGGAGCACGAATTATCTTAGTATTTCCTTTGTAATAGCTTTTGTAAAGACTTGCTTTAAGCTTTGTTTGCTTGGTGAATATCCCTCGTGAGGCTTTTGTCATCCCTTTCATGTCTTTTTCGCTCTACGTCTTAGGACCCTCTCTTAGCGCTACACCACCGCCGCTTCGGTATGCGAGAGTCAGGACTCCACAAGGCCGGGGGGTGCGTGAGGCCTCAAGAGGTAAGAGCTCCCAAGTCGCATGAGGCGCATGAGGCGCAGGAGAGAGAAAAGAGGCTCGAGGGATGAAAACCAGCGAAAGGGATTTCAAACAAGTGTTTGGACTTAGCTTCACGAGGCGTTTTGCCTTGGAGAAGGTGTTGGTTCCCTGATGAGGTGTTTTCGCCTTGGAGAGGGTGTTGGTTCCCAGATGAGGTGTATTCGCCTTGGAGAGGGTGTTGGTTCCCTGGAGCTTGCTTTGGACCTGTTTTCCTGCGTTTTGACAGATAGGTGTACCCACAAGCAATACATAGCTAGACGACTCATGCGTGCTCATAGGTTCATTCATGTGTGTCTCGCGAGGAGAACAGGCACCAAGGTCCTTGGTGAGTTGACGTGCACGGGAGCCGGTCCATGAGTTCAGAGCTCCTTGGGAGTTGACATGCATGAGAGCTGACCCGTGAGTTCAGAGCTTGGATTCCTTGGGTTTTAGGCGCTGCTGGGATGCTCCCGAGGCACAGGCACCATGTCCAGCCCCCGCTCGCGAGATACACAGGACGGATCATACGAGCAAGGATGAAACAGCAATAACATAAAAACTTACCAAAGCAACAACATATGCTGGCGCGAAGCGCAAAGGTTCAAAGTGACCTGAAACAGAGGTTAATTACACTGGCGTGTCCAGAAACACAAAAAATCCGCCATGTCAGGCATGGGGTTCCACATGCTGTGGCTGAGACTCTCGAGGGGGCGTGCCCGGGGCGGCGCATGTAGAGAGAGCTCAGAGGGGGCCCCTATGCGGGGGTGGCTTGTAGAGCCTGCGGTCCACCATGGCTGGGCATGGGGATCCACCTCGCCAAGGCATGGTGCCTGAAGAAGTCACCTTGCCGAGGCGCGGTGGCTTGGGAGTCTTCTCGAACGGCCCGCGGCAACGTATAGTAGAGAGGGGAGCCCGAAATTTTTCCTCGTGGAGGATGATGGCGCGAGGCTCTCCCTTGATGCAAAAAATTGCTCGTCGAGGACGATCAGGGGTAGAACTTGCGCAGGTGCTGGATGTTCCAGGGGTTGGCGACAGGGATGCCGTCCTCCGTCTCGAGCCATGCGGAGCCAGGCCTGGCGATGTGGACGGCCCTGTAGGGTCCTTCCCACATTGGCGAGAGCTTGTGGAGGCCTGCCCTGGAGAGGATTCTCCTCAGGACGAGGTCTCCTGCTTCGAGAGTGCGCGGGCGGATGTGGCGGCTGTGGTAGCGACAGAGGTCTTGCTGGTGCCTTGCCGCTCTCAGGGCCGCATTGTGGCGGAGCCCTTCAAGCAGCAGGAGGTCGTTGTTGCGCAGTTCATCCAGCTCAGCCTCCTTGAAGGCCAAGACTCGGGGAGAGCCATGAGTGATCTCGCTGGGGAGGACGGCTTCAGCACCATAGACGAGGGAGAACGGCGTCTCACCCATTGGCTTTGTTGGCGTGGTGCGGATGGACAGAGCACCGAGGGGAGCTCATCGATCCAGTGCTTGCCGCTGGCCTTGAGGCGGTTGAAGCTTCTCGTCTTGAGGCCCTTGAGCACCTCGGCGTTGGCTCACTCAGCCTGCCCGTTGCTTCGTGGGTGCGCCACCGAGGCGTAACAGATTTGGGCACCAAGACTGCCGCAGTAGGACTTGAAGGCGCCGCTGATGAATTGTGAGCCGTTGTCGGTGATGATGCGGTTGGGCACGCCGAAGCGGCAGACCAGGCTCCTGATGAATTTCACCGCTGACTTCGCCGGGATGGTGCGCACGGGTTCCACCTCAGGCCACTTGGTGAATTTGTCGATGGCGACGTAGAGGTAGCGGTAGCCCCCGAGCGCTCGCGGGAAGGGTCCCAGGAGGTCCAGCCCCCAGACCGCGAACGGCCAGGAGAGCGGGATGGTTTGGAGTCCTTGCGCGGGCTGGTGGATCTGCTTGGCGTGGAATTGGCAGGCGTCGCAGGATTGGACGATTGCGGCTGCATCTTGAAGCACTAAAGGCCAGTAGAAGCCACTCCGGAAGACCTTGCCTGCAAGGGTGCGCGAGGACGAATGGTGGCCGCACTCTCCGCTGTGGATGTCATTGATGAGCTGGCGGCCTTCCTCAGCAGGGATGCACCGCAAGGCAACCCCATTGGGGCGCTTACGGTACAGGTCTCCATCGTGGAGGCAGTAGGACTTGGCCTGGCGAGCAACTCTTTCGGCTTCAGCGTCTTCTTTAGGGAGGACTCAATTTTGCAGGTAGTTCTTGATCTCGTCGATCCAACCAGTGTCTTGGCGTACCAAGGTCATCAGCAAGCGATCGCCTGAGGGCGGCCCGCAGTTTGGTGCTCCACTTGATGGGGCTGGTGGGAGCTCCTCATCGATGCTGATATTGGCCACTGGCTGCTTGACTGAGGCCTTGGTGAGTCTCTCCTCAAACACTCCAGGCTTCTGGGCTTCCCTTCTTGCTACTCGCCTGGCGAGATCATCTACTTCTTGGTTTTCTGCTCGCGGGATATGCTTGAGCTCCATGCCCCTGAAGTGCTTCTCTAGCTTGCATACCTCTTCAAGGTAGGCCACCATGTAGGTGTCCTTAGGCGTGTAGCTTTTGTTGGAGAAGTTGACGAGGAGCTGAGAGTTGCCCTTAATGAGGATGCGCTTGATGCCGAGGGCAATGGCAGCTCTGAGCCCGGCGAGGAGGCCTTCGTATTCAGCAATGTTGTTGGAGACCTTGTCGTTGTCCTTGAAGCACAGCTGGACGGCATAGTAGAGCTTGTCGCCTGTTGGTGAGGTGAGGACGGCACCAGCCCCTGCACTCCGGGCCGCGAAGGCGCCGTCGAAATGCATGGTCCAGTAGCCTGGTTCCGTCCCACCTGAGGCTGCGGCTTCCTCCTCTTGAGGCTCTTCTTCATGCATGTCCGTCCACTCGGCCATGAAATTAGCCAGCGCCCTGCCCTTGATGAGCCTGGTGGTGTCAAATTCCAGCTCGAAAGGTTGTAGCTCGATGCCCCAGCCTGCGACGCGATCTGTTGCGTTTGGGTTGCGCAGGACATGCTCCAGGGGGTATGAGGTGACCACCTTGATGGGGTGGCCCTGGAAGTAGTGACGCAGCTTCTTGGAGGCGCTGAGGAGTGAGAAGAGGAGCTTTTGCTGCATGGGGTAGCGCTCGCGAGCGTCCCGCAGCACTGTGCTGACGAAGTAGACGGGATGCTCGACGAGGGTAGTCGTTGGCGTGGCAGCGGTCGGCCCCTCTCCAGGCTCGGTGGAGTCCTCGGCGAGGGTTTCTTGAGGCCCCACTTATAGAGGCTCGACGTGAGGCTGGAGGCTTGACGAGGGTGCTTCCTTGTTGGGTGGTTCTGGGCTTGGCGACATAGAGGTCTGCTTGGCGAGGACTGGCTCTTCCCTTTCAGCCACCAAGACCGCGCTTGCCGTCTGAGGAGTGGCTGCAAGATACAGCTTCAGAGGCTCGCGAGGGCGTGGGGCAACCATGATGGGTGGGCTCACTAGATATTTCTTCAGGTCCTCAAAGGCCTTTGCTGCTTCAGGGATCCACTTGAAATGACCGGACCTCTTCATGATCTTGAAAAATGGCAGCGCCCTCTCGCCGAACTTGGACATGAAACGGCCAAGGCTGGCCGTACATCCCGCTAGGCGTTGCATGTCCTTGAGGCGACGAGGAGGCTGCATCTGTTCTATGGCCTTGATCTTGTCGGGGTTGGCCTCGATGCCGCGGTGGGATACCAGGAAGACGAGGAGCTTACCTGAAGGGACCCCAAAGACGCACTTGGCGGGGTTCAGCTTGATGTTGACCTTACGCAGGTTGGCAAAGGTCTCCTCGAGGTCCTGGATGAGCGTGTCCTTATCGCGGGTCTTGACGACGATTTCGTCGACGTAGGCCTCTGCATTCTTCCTCATTTGAGCCCCCAAGGCGATCCTCATGAGGCGCTGGAAAGTGGCGTCGGCGTTCTTCAGGCCGAAGGGCATGCAGACGTAGCAAAACACACCACAAGGGGTGAGAAATGTTGTCTTCTCCTCGTCCTCCTTCGCCATCTTGATCTGGTGGTAACCAGAGAAGGCATCCAGAAAACAGAGGAGCGCGCAGCCGGCGGTGGAGTCCACGATCTGGTCGATCCTCGGGAGGGGATAGGTGTCCTTGGGGCAGGCCTTGTTGAGGTCGGTGAAGTCGATGCAGAGGCGGCTTCCTCCGGTGTGCTTGGGTACGACCACACCGTTGGCGAGCCAAGTGGGATGGACCACTTCCTTGATGATGCTGGCCTTCTTCAATTTCTCTACTTCCTTGACGATGAAATCTTGCTTCTCTGGCGCCTGGCGCCGCGCCTTTTGCTTCACGGGGCGTGCGTTTGGACACACGGCTAAGTGGTGCTCGATCACCTCCCTCGGTACTCCAGACATATCTGACGGTGTCCATGCGCACATGTCAGAGTTTGCCCTGAGGAAGGCGACGAGCGCGCTTTCCTATTTGGGAGGCAGGTTGGCGCCGATGGTGACGCTAGCCCCCGAGCCATTTGCCTCAAGAGGCACTTGCTTTGTCGCGGCCTTCTCCTGAGAGAACAGCTGCTTCTTCTTCGCGTAGGGCCTCGTAAGGGGCTCCTCATCCTCGTCAGCGGGTGACGCCACCGCGGCAGCCTTGTAGGCCGCTTGCGCAGCGTACAGGGCGTCCGAGACCACGCCGTGGATGACGATGGTGCCACCCGAGCCAGGGAGCTTGACGAGGTTGTAGGCGTGGTGGGTCACCGCCATGAACTTGGCGAGGGCGGGGTAGCCGAGGATGGCGTTGTAGGGCAGGCCGATGTGCGTGACGTCGAAATCGATCAGCTCGGTGCGGTAGTTGGCCTGGGTGCCGAAAGTGACCGCGAGCCTCACCTGCCCCAAGGGGGTGGTGAGACCCTCAGTCACCCCTGAGAAGGGCCTTGTGGGCATGAGCCGCTCGTAGGGCACCTACAGCTTCTGGAATGTCTCGACAGAGATGACGTTGAGGCCTGCACCCCCATCGATGAGCGTCTTGGAGACTGCAATGTTGTTGATGGTGGGAGTGCAGACCAGCGGGATGGTGCCAACAGTTGAGGTGGACTTGGGGTGGTCGGCGGAGTCAAAGGTGATGGGGCACTGGGACCACTTGAGGGGCCTGGAGGCCTCGACCGCGGGAAGGGCAGCCGCGACCTCGCGAGCGAATTGCTTGAAGTGGCGGTTGGAGCTGGGGGACTGAGCCCCTCCAAGGATGCAAGTGGCCCCGCGAGGCACCTGGTAGCCCTCAGGAGTCTCGGTAGGGAGGTTGTCGTTCGTGGGTTGGGCGGCGTTGGCCTGGGGGTTCTGCTGGTAGTTGTCGTCGTAGTTGTTTTTCCAGCGTCGCCCCCTGCGGCCGCCGCAGCCGCCGCCGCGGCCTCCGCGTCCCTGCTGCCGATCGTTCGCCTCGCGAGCCTCGCGAAGCCTCTTGAGGTCGTAGCAGTCCTCGGTGGCATGGGAATGCCTGTTGTGGTAGACGCAGAAGGGCGGTCGTCTTACTTCTCGGTGCCTGCGGCTGGAGCGGCAGTGCGAGGCTGCTTGGCGTCGGGCTCAGCCGCGAGGACCGCAGTGGTCTTGCGCTTCTCGGTGGATTTCTTCTTCTTCTTGGACTCCTCGGTGGGGTCCCCTGGCTCGTTCTTGACGAACAGGCAGCCCTCCTCAGCCTTGGCGCACTTGTCCGCCAAGTCGAAAAGCTTGACGACGGTGGTGATGTTGTCGTGGATGCCAAGCTTCTCGAGCATCCGCACATGCGTGACCCCAGCCTGGAAGGCCGAAATGACCTGCGCGTCGGTGGCGTTGGGGATTTTGTTGCGCACTTGGCTGAAGCGCTGGATGTACTTGCGGAGGGTCTCACCAGGCTTCTGGCGCATAGCGCGGAGATCGTTGTACGTGAGGCCGCGCTCGTACGTGCCCTTGAAGTTGGCGACGAAGCACCGGCAGAGGTCCTCCCAGGTGTTGATGGACTCGGCGGGGAGGTTGGTGAGCCACGAGGACGCGGAGTCCTGGAGGGCCATGGGGAACCAGTTCGCCATGACCTTGTCGTCGCCCCCGGTGGCCTGGATGGCCAAGGTGTAGAGCTGCAGGAACTCCAGGGGGTTGTTCTTGCCGTCGTAGCGCGGAGGTAGATCCGGCCGGAACTTGACCGGCTAGACGACGCGACGGAGGCTGCGAGTGAACGCGACCGTCATGCCGTAGGTGACCGTGCCGTTGGCGAGGGTGGCGCGGAGGTGGCGCCCCGCGGTGGCGACGTCATGGATGGCGCGGTTGTGGCGATCCTGGTTGCGCTCGATGCTCATGCGTGCGTCCTCCAGGGCTCGCTGCACGATTTGGCAGTCGTGCGGCGACGACGCGTGCGACACGGCGCGGTTGTCGCGAGGAGGAGCCCCGGCTGGAGCTGGTTGCGGTGGAGCCGGTGGAGCTGGAGCGGGAGCGGGCGCGGGGTGACGAGGAGGAGCATGCGGCACGCCGTGCGCCACGTCCCCTGCGCGTGCAGAGAGGACCAGCGAATGAGACGGTGTGGGAGCGGCGACGCGAGCGGCGCCGACGAGCTCGGAGAGGCGGTTGAGCCATGCCTCCTGGGCCTCCGGCGTGGGGCGGTACTGCAGCAGCTCCTGCGCCATGAGAAACGCAGTCGCTGGGCTGGGCGTAGGGCAGCCCAGCGAGGAGGCAGCACGGTCCCGCGACGGGTGCAGGGAGGAGGCCTCCTCTTCGCCGAGGTCGTCCTCAGTGTGGTCAATGTCGTCGTCCTCCGGGTGCTCGATGCGGGGCTCGGGGTCGATGTGGCGCTCCGGAGCAGCACTTCCGCGTGGGCGGCCGCGCGGGTTGCCAGCGGGAGCGGTGGCGACGCTAGCCGTCCGGCGAGCGAGACGTTCGGCGCGAGAGATGCCGGCCATGGCGGTGTCGAGGTTGAAGACGCGCCTCAGCCCCCTACCTGGCGCGCCAAATGTCGGAGAACTGTCCCAGGAACTGGGTGTGTCTCACGAAGGACCGAGTAAGGGGCTGAACACGGAATCAAACAACCCTCAACGTGCCTCAGCGACGGTGCTCGCCTGGATCGCTGCGGGGAAGCACTACAGAGAGGAACACACGGTCCTACCCAGGTTCAGGGCCCTCTAGGTGAGGTAAAACCCCTACGTCCTGCTTTGGATTGTATTGCACTTGCTTGGAGAGGTTTCAGTACAGGGCGAGCTTGGCGAGCTCTGGGTGGCTAACAATGGCTACTGCTAACCTCAGATCTAGGGTTTGGGCTTGTGAATCTTGGATTGCGAACGAACCCTTTGCCCGAACGTGCTCCCCCTCCTTTTATAGGCGTCTCGGGCCTCTTCCCCCAAAACATCTTGGCGGGAAGGGCTACCACATGGCAACGAAGGAGGAGGTGCGGTGCACAATAAAGGTAGAGTCCACCATAAAGGTAAGGTCCATGGACGCGGTCCACGGTAGGGGGCGGCGTCACCAAAGCTGGAAAAGCCACCGTCCAAACAGGACGGTGGGCTGGCGCTTGCTGAGGTGGGAGGTGACCCATGGTGACGTCGCCCTTGGAGGGTAGCTGCAGACGGTTCCCTTATCACCAAAGTGGCAATCCTTGGGGCTCCTTTGCTTGGTGCAGCTTTGTTGACTCCTTTATACATAAAAATGGCAACTATGGCCCTGCTGTCACCGCGCGCTGGCGCGGTCGTCACTCTGCGGAGGATGCAGAGCCCATGTGCGCTATGCCGTGGAGGCAGAGCTGGCTTCGAGAGGAAGGAAGCCTCGCGAGGCAAAAGGCCTCGCCGTGCCTTTCGGCTTGGTCCTTAGCAGAATTTGCAGGTGGCATCCGAGATGCCCTCTCGAGGAGAGATTCCTCGCCGAGGGAAAAACCCTTGGCGAGGATAAGAGGTCCCTCGCGAGGGAAAAACCCTCGCGAGGCCCGCCAGGCTTGAAGAGCCTAGTCTTTAGCGAAATCTTCTGAAGAATCTTGTGGGCCCTGGCAGGCTGGCCCGTGGTACCCTGGTTTCCACTGTGCCGACACAGGCAATCCTGGATTGGCCAACTCCAAAGTCCGTCAAAGACATCCGTAGCTTCCATGGATTGGCGGGTTACTACCGCCGATTCATCGAGGGCTTTTCCAAGATAGCCAAGGCGCTGACTGACCTTCTCAAGAAAAACAAACAGTTTGTGTGGTCAGACAAAGCCGAGGAGAGTTTCCAAACTCTCAAAGTCAAGCTCACTACCACCCCGGTGCTTGTCCTTCCGGACACCGACAAGGACTTTGTTGTCTATTGTGATGCCTCTTTGCAAGGCTTGGGCTGTGTGTTAATGCAAGAAGGCCATGTTGTCGCCTATGCTTCCCGTCAACTCAAACCACATGAGCACAACTATCCGACTCATGATCTAGAGCTTACTGCCGTGGTACATGCTCTGAAGCAATGGAGGCCCTACCTGTTGGGCAACCGTTGCGAGATCTACTCTGATCATCAAAGACTGAAGTATCTCTTCACCCAGCCGGATCTGAATCTCAGAGAGAGAAGATGGTTGGAATTAATCAAGGACTATGATGTGACCCTCAACTATCAGCCCGGCAAGGCCAATGTTGTGGCAGATGCTCTGAGCCGCAAGGCGTATTGCAATACTCTGATGATTGAAAAGGCTCAACCTGCTCTCCATGAGGAATTTGCTCAATTAAATCTGGAGATTGTTCCCTCCGGATATCTAGCTAACCTGGAGATCAAATCCACCCTTGAGGATGAAATCAAGGCCGACCAGCAACATGATGCTGGCATCCGCAAGATCAAAAAGAATATTGCAAGTGGGAAGGCCAAGTGTTTTTCCGTAGATGACTCCGGTGTTGTCTATTTTGGGAACCGTCTTGTGGTGCCCAAGAGGGGAAATACCAAGAGGTTGATACTCCAAGAAGCACATGAGTCTCCCATATCCATCCATCCTGGTAGCACCAAAATGTACCAAGACCTCCGCCCCAAATTCTAGTGGACTCGCATGAAGCGGGAAATTGCCAAATATGTTGCTGAATGCGACGTCTGTCGCCGAGTGAAGGCTGAACATCAAAGGCCAGCGGGTACCCTTCGCCCCATAGCCATTCCCGAGTGGAAATGGGATGAAGTTGGCATGGATTTCATTACGGGCTTCCCAAAATCACAAAAAGGTAATAATGCCATTTGGGTAGTCATCGACCATCTGTCCAAGGTCGCCCACTTTCTTCCGGTCCGTGATGATATTCGAGCCAGCCAACTGGCTAACTTGTATCTTGCCTGGATTGTTCCTTTGCATGGGGTTCCTTTGCGGATTATCTCCGACCGGGGAAGTCTGTTTGTCTCCAAATTTTGGCAGAGTTTCCAAACCGCTATAGGAACCCGTCTCAACTTCAGCACAGCCTACCATCCTCAAACTGACGGTCAAACTGAAAGGGTGAACCAAGTTCTTGAGGACAAGCTTCGGGCATGTGTCATCTCCTTCGGTAAGGGTTGGGAAAAGTATCTCCCCCTCGCCGAGTTCTCCTACAACAACAGCAACCAATCCAGTTTGCAAATGGCCCCCTTCGAGGTTCTATATGGGAGAAAATGCCGAACTCCTCTAAATTGGTCTGAAACCGGAGAGAGGCCACTCTTCGGTCCCGATGTTATCAATGAGGCTGAGGAGAAAGTCCGTATCATTCGGGATAACCTGAAGGCTGCTCAGTCAAGGCAAAAGATCTATTATGACAAGCATCATCAGGAGGTTCACTATGAAATTGGTGAGAAAGCCTATCTTTGAGTCTCTCCTCTCCGAGGCGTTCTTCGCTTCGGGATCAAGGGCAAATTGGCACCTCGCTATGTTGGTCCTTTCACCATCCTAGCCAAGCGAGGAGATCTCTCCTATCAACTCGAGCTACCCTCAAACTTTCCGGATGTGCATGATGTATTCCATGTCTCCCAACTCCGTTGTTGCTTCAAAGATCCAATCCGTGGGGTTGATCATGAGGTGTTGGACATCCAGGAGGATTTGACTTACCGTGAGCATCCTATCTGCATCTTGGATGAAGCGGAGAGGTAGACCCGCAACAAGACCATCAAGTTACTAAAAATTCAATGGTCTAACCATTCCGAAGAAGAAGCCACTTGGGAGCGAGAAACTAGTCTTCGACAGGAATATCCCACCTTTTTCACTCAAGCTTAGAATCTCGGGACGAGATTCCTGTAAGGGGGTAGAATTGTAACAGCCCCAGCTTTGTACTGAAAAATATGAAGAATTTTTCCACTTTTTGCGTTCTTGTTTGCATCATGGCATGCATGTGAACTTTGCTACTTCTAACAATCAACATGTGGAAGAAGTTAAAATGGGGAAGCAAATTTCCCAAACATCTAAACTAATGCAATTGCTTAACTTGGCAAACAAATCATTCTTGGACTTCCAAATTGTTTAGGAAGTTCCAAGTTTACATGTTATAACCAATTATTAAAATCCAAATATTGCCAAATAAGAAATGAAATTGAGAATCCAAAATTAGTTCAGTTCAAACCCTAATTTTGAAACAAAGTTAAACTTTCCAAAAATTCAACATAAAATCATGGGGAGCTTCATTACTATATTGGGAACCTCCATGATTAATTTCATTATTTTTGGAAATGTTTAAGTGCTCCAAATAAATGCATTTTGCAATTTATCAAAAATGACCATATTTAAAACCTATGAACAAATGTGGGTCAAAACATTTTATTTTGGGGCACCAATTTTTGTGGGGGTTATAAAGGTCAAGGAGCGGCCACTTGAATTTTTGCAGAATTTACAAAATTGTTTAAGTGCCTTATTTAAATCCCTAGAAGTGATTCTGGGTTTTATTTGAAAAGGAAAATAGCAAATGTTTAAAATTCTGACTAGTGGGGCCCCCTGTCAGCCTCTCCCTTTCCCTCCTTCCTCACTGTGCCGGCAATGGCACTGGCGCCATGCCGCCCGCCCCTGTGCCGCACGCTGCCGGCCCCCCCACTGTCGCGCTGGAGTTCAAGACGACGCCCACGACGCCCTGGACGCCCACCTGCCCCGTTTCCCCTCCACCTGCTCCCGTTCCTCTCCCCTCCTCTTGCTCGCATCGCCGCCGAGCTCGAGCTCGCGCCCACCGCCGTAGTGCTGCTGATAGAGGGTTTCTTGAGCAGATCGACACCGGCAAACGCCTCCGCCGCATCCTCCTCTTCCTGCACGCACCAGGAATCGGGCCGGGGACGCACGAATCGACGCCGACGTCCTCTTCTTCCTCCGCGTCGGCCGGGTGCCGACAAGCTCGATTCCGTCGACGCCGTCCACTCCCCGTCGTTGCCGACCGCTGCCTCGTGCTCAGGGTGAGCTCCTCGCCCTCAAAGCCTTCTCCCGTTTCCCCTTTTCCTCTCCTCGCCGCCGGTCCCCTTACGTCGTCGCCGACCCGCCGTTCGCCAAGCTCCCCGCCTGGATCTCGGCCTGTCCGACCTGAGGCCGGATGGCTCGGGTAGGTGCCCGGCCTG
Organism: Puccinellia tenuiflora; assembly: GCA_012064385.1. Lineage (NCBI taxonomy): Eukaryota > Viridiplantae > Streptophyta > Magnoliopsida > Poales > Poaceae > Puccinellia > Puccinellia tenuiflora. Next base: position 202,310 of record QRDG01000027.1, read on the forward strand.
GTCCCGGCTCAGGCCGGCATGAGGCCGGCAGCCTCGGCCACCCTCCCGGCCTGGAAGCCCACCCTGGGTCGGCCAAAGGCCGGACCCTTCGGGAGCCTGCCCGGCCTGCCCGGCACAAGGCCGGCCTGTCTGGCTTCTTAGATTTCCATTTGGAATTAAAAGGCAAATAAAACATTTGACAACTATTTATTTATTTCTTCAAATTTTGCAGATAAAATACCAAATTGTTCAGAAAAACAAACTCTACATGTTAGAATGATTGTAATGGTCTTTTGAAATTATATTCTTGCTTTTCATCTAAGATTTCCTGAAATGGCATAAATAATATCAAATTGGAAAAAATCATAAACTGTTAAATATTTAACCAAAAATTATGAATAAAATATCAATGTGATCAGCACTTCGAATGCTATCAAACCATGTTAATATCACATCATGATCACAAATATTTATTTAATGTTATTCTTTAAATGATTAAATGAATTAAATTCAAATAATCAATTATTTCACTAATTATTCTTCGATAATTGGAAAATTACAATTAAGGTACCAAAACGATCAAAAGAACAATACCTATCCATTCATGTCATGCTCATGCCTAGGTAAAACACTCTTTAACAATGTAATAAATTATAAGCAACGTGGACGTTAAGTTAAATATGGGGTTGTTTCCAAATAATTGCACTAATTATTTGGCACCCTATTTAATTGTGTTAGTTAAATTATGTGATGATATTAATGCATCAACTTGGCATGTCATCATTATTGTGCATTGCACCTTGTCTTTGTGTGATTTATTTGTTCTTCTATATTTGCTTGGGTATCAATAGATTCCGGAGTTGAGGTCACCCCTACCTATCCCGACGAGCAGTACTACACGCCCTGGCAGCAAGGCAAGAGATAACCTAACCTTCTTGGCATCTAGCATCCTAGTGTTTTATAAACTTATTTTATCCACCCTAATATTGCATTCGATTCTATGTCAATCTTGGTCAATACTAGAGTATCCTATGAATGCATGTTTTTCCCCGAACCAATCCATGTTTCCCTACCTATGAACCATATGTCTGATGTGTTGGCCTGAGACAAAGATATACTTTTTATTTAAATATGCTTAGCTATGCTTAGTCAAATGCTAGTTATGTCCATTGATTAAATTCCATGATTATGATGTTGATGGAATGTTTCGGACATGGTGGTTACTCGTGGTGCTTAATTAAATTTCTAAGAAGGCTTGGATGAGTTGCCATCGGGGATGGTGTTTTGCCTCATTCTTGTCCCTAGGTGCGAGTTCTTTACCTCTTGAACCAAGACCAGCGTGCTTCCAACGGTGGGGACATATGGAATCCCCTTTAACTAAATAACTTGTGCGGGCATATCCAAGGGTCCTCTAGTTTGCTATTTCCATTTGCGTGTGGGTGTGTGGGTGGAAAAAGAAACGATGAGGATGGAGGTGTTTAGGCGTGGCGATGGGGGCAGGGGCTGAGATAGGCTGGGTAAACTTGTCCTATCGCCACAGATGATCCTTGGATAGTCTCATGCGAGGTAAAGGTTTAACCGCACCCACTTGCCAGCTTTCCCCGGAAGAGAGCTATTCAGGCGACCGGACGGTACCGGTGGGTAAATTAGTACACCCCTGCAGGGTAAATCTTTTCGAAAAGCCGTGTCCGCGGTTATGGACGACTTGGGAATAGACGATAAGATTGTAGAGAACCTGAACACTTTAATTAATTTGGCAGCTAGAGGTTGCATAATCAACTTGTGGAAAAGGTTCATTTCCTTGAGGGTGATTCGAGGGGGTGCCTTGGTGGAGATGAGTTGGTGTTGGTTACAAATGGTTCGATGAGAACCAAAGATGAAAGTTCACTCTCTTATCCCTTTTTGAGAAAACATTCTAAGTAGTCGATGCCATGGGTCTTTTATACCTTTTTAAAATGAAATCTAGCTTTATGCAAAATAGCTACTATACAGCTTTAGAGCCTCCGTCATCATTGGGCCTATATCGCCGTACTAAACTTGCGAGTACGTCGTACTCAGTCTCTCTTTGCTGCTTTTATTTATTTGTTTCAGAGGAGGACGACACCGAGCAGCCAGGTGGTTTCTTCTTGGACATCGACGAGTAGTTTGGGGTTCCCAGGTGGCAGCTTGGGACATTGGAACAAGCTGGTTGGGTTTATGTTTATGTGTAGGCCTCTTAGGCCATATATTTGGATCTTGTTGTATTACACAACTACTTCGCTTCCGCATGATGTACTTATGGGTCTGTGACCCCTTTTGTGTCGTAGAGTCTGTGATGTGCCAGTTGTTCCGCAGTCTTGATCTCTCTACTATACATGATAGCTATGTCTGAGCTTATGGCATGATCAAAGTGTTGCGTTGCCGATGATCCATTCCGAGCACGCCTACCAAAGGTTTTGGCCTGGGATTGGTAACCCCAGTAACCTTCGATTGTGTAGCATGACCGGTTGCACAAAGCTTCATCGTATAGTTCTGGGGTCGGAGCGCAACAGGCATCCCCAAGCTTTGACTCTTGATATTCAGAGGGGGTGCCATGGGGGCATCCCCAAGCTTGAGCTTTGATCCATCCTCGATGTCTTCATATTCCTCTCCTTTGGAACTTAAAAACTCCCTTCACACAAAACTTCTCATAATTTGATTAGAGGGTTAGTGCTCATAAATTAAAATGCACATGTGTTAAAATCATGACAAATTGAAAACCAACTTCATTAAACATTATCTACTGTTTACTAAGCCTCAATGTGGCACTCTACCCCTAGAGTATCACATATGACGATGGTAAAGAGACAAATGCAAAATAAAAGCAGAATCTGTCAAAATCTGAATAGTCTGTAAAGATCGAATTTTTTGAGGAAATTCTGCAGCTCAAATAAAAAAACTTAAAACTAACGAAAGATAGATAAAAGCATCAGGCTTGCTATAAACAATTATCATAAAAATATAAAATTCTGGCGATTTTAGGACTTTTGTGAAACAGGCGCACAGAATCTGTTTTTGGACAGCAACACAATACCTCGCACTTTCAATGCATTAGAAGCTAAACTTGGCATAAAAAACCAAAAGAAAAAGATACAATGAAGTTGCTACAGAGGTAATAACTTCATGACTCCAGAAAATCAAAAAAGCAAACTGAAAATAAAAGATGGGTTGCCTCCCAACAAGAGCTTTTCTTTAACGCCTTTTAGCTAGGCCCAGTAATTTCAATGATGTTCACATAAGAATAAGTATTGAAATGCAAGGGAGAGCATCATCAAGAAAGTATAAAACACTTTTAAGTCTAACCCACTTCCTATGCATAGGCATCTTGTAAGCAAATAAATCAATTAAGCACAAAGTATTGAGCATAGGAAGGTAAAATAAGAGCAACTTCAGAACTTTTAGCATAAAGAGAGGCGTTTTAGTAACATGAGAACTCCGACAACCATATTTTCATCTCTCATAATAATTTTCAGTAGCATCGTGAACAAACTCAACAATATAATTATTACTTAAAACAGGCTTTTCATGATCTACAAGCACATACTACAAGCACATAATTTCGGTCCATCTAAAAAATAGTGGGGTTAAACCCACTTTCAATAGCATTATAATTTTTATCATCAAGTAATCTAGGACCATCATCAAGAACTTTATCATAAGAAATTTCTAAACACAACTCCTCATTATCATGCATCTCATTGGTTGTAGCAAATAAAGGATTATCATAAGATTTATCAATATAGCACGGATTATGATATATAACAAGATCATTTTTATCAAAAAGGGATGTTTCGAATGAATCAATGGGATCATGACATTCATTCTCCTTTTGTAAGGAAGGAGGACAATCAAATAATGTATGAGTTAGAGAGTTACTCTCATTAGAAGGTAGAGATGGGTAGCTACTCCATTCTTCCTCCTCTTGTTCGTCACTCTCCTCCTCGTTTTCATCCAATGAGCTTCCAGTTTCAACAATTTCTTCTTCCATAGGCTCCTGCACGGCATTAGTCTCTTCTTCTGTGGGAGATAAACCCTTAAGATATTCAGTAATATAGCAATTTTCATCTTTGTAATTATCCATGCAATAATTGAGTATAGCAAAACTTTCAGATTTACAAGGAGCATCATCATCATTTTCAATCAAAGAAGAAATTTCATAAGCACCCTTCCATGCAATAAATTCTTCAATAGGTTCCAAAACATAAAAATCATAGTTTCCCTTAGCATAGGATGCTAAGGTTTCATTATCATTGCAAGCACATTGTAAAGGAAGGTGTTCAAAATTCAAGCAGCATGAAGATTCATCACAACAATAAGATATGTCATATTTAAAGCACAAGTCTCTAGCATAATTGTTCAGTTGATTTATTATTTTCCATAAGTGTATCCCTTTTTGAGACAAGCGGTATTCCTTATAATATTCTTGTTGATCTTCTGTGAATCCACCTTGCCAATAAGATCTAGTTTCAAAGAAGTTAACCATTGAGAACAAGTAAATAACTAAGCATACTAACAAAACAAAAATAAAGATTACACTAATTTTTTGGGGTTTTAAAATTTTGAAACAGGAAAATAAACTAAACAAGATATAAAGCAAGCAAGACAAAAACAAAGTAAAGAGATTGAGAGTATGAGACTCCCCTTGCCGTAGATCCAAAGTCCTTGGCAACGGCGCCAGAAAAATGCTTGATAGTAGATATTGATAAGTTGGGTAGTGCCCCAAGCGAAGGCGGAATTGTAGCTAGCAGCAGTTTTCCCTCGTTTAACGAACCGAGGTTTATCGAACCAGTACGACTTTGAAATCAACAACGAGGCGAATGTTGAAGATCTATGGCGCTTGACCTTTAACAGACGTGGACCTGCACACACTCAACCAAAATACTTTGCCCCCAACGGCGGAAAGGTTGTCAATCTTTTCGGTCTCGCGGAAAACAAAGCGGTTAATTGTATGATGAAATAGATAAAATATGAAAAGTGACCAGAGGAGTAATGATGATTAAAAGCAAGTAAATGAGGTTGTAAACAATATAAAAAGATGGACCGGGGGCCATGGGTTCACTAGTGGAGTCTCTCAAGTAAATAAAATATGCATGTGATGGGTGAACGAATTACAGCTAGGCAATTGACAAGATCATGACACAAACCCAATTTAGCTATGACAAAAAGGACATGATAATATTTATGGAGGCATCACGACAAGGAACAAAGACCGTTGAGTCCAACTACATCTTTGTCTAAAAAGTCCACCGTGGGATCGCTATCCAGCCTGTCACCCGACGGTATTAAGTTGCAAGCAACAGACAATTGCATTAAGTAAAGTGCATGAAGTAAGCAATACCAATATCAAAATAGACATTAACACCGCTGTTTTACCCTTAGTAGCAACAACACACCCTCGCCCTTAGACGTTTTTGTCACTCGTGCCCAAGAACAAAAGGAGGCATGAACCCACTATCTAGCATAAATACCCTCTCTTAGAGATACACACAATCACTTGGCCAAAGTAACTACGCACATCGGAGAGCATGCAAGAAAATAAATTACTCATATAAGAATCATGCACAATCTGAACATAACTTCATAATCCATCGGATCCCAGCAAACACATCACATAGCATTACAATAGTTGATCTTGATCATGTTAGGCACCTCACAAGATGACATGAAGCACAAGAGAGAGAGACTACCAACTAGCTACTGCCATGGACCCGTAGTCCAAGGTGAGACTACTCACAAATCATCCCGGAGGAAGGCATGGCGATGAAGAGCCCTCCAGGATCGATCTCCCCTCCGGCAGAGTGCCGGGATCAGCTTCAGATTGGACCCCGAACTAGAGTTTCTGGAAAATAATGGCCGCCCCCACGTTTTTAGGTTTTTAGGGATTTTATAGGCGTTGGAGGGGGCTGAGGCGGTGCCCAAAGGGCAGGGGCGGGCCCCACCCACGGGTCAAGGTGGGGCCGCAGCTGCTACCCGCCCCTGGCCCCTGGGTGGCCCCCCAGGTCACCCTTTGGTCCATGTGTGTCTTCCGTCGCATAAAAATCTCCGTAAATTTTGAGGGCAATCCGACGATATTTCCAGTTTTGACTTTTCTGAAATAGAAAAACAGCAAAAACATGGAACTGGCACTTGGCATCTTGTCAATAGGTTGTAACAACCCCAGTTTGGTACCCTAAAATATGAGCCAAATTTTCACTTTTTGTTTTGCATTGCATCATGGCATATTTATTTAAATTGCTTACGTTGAATAAAGCAACAATTGGAAAACAATAAAAGGGACGCAAATCCTTCCCAAAATTTTTCAAACCAAATACAATACTCAAATTGGCAAAACCAAATGTTCTTGAGTTTCCAAATTGTCCAGGAAGCTCAAGGATATATTTTATAAATAATTGTCAAAGGAAAATTCTTAACAAGCAAATAAATAAATTTGAGAATTCAAAATTGGTTTAATTCAAATTCTATTTTTGGAAACCAAGTTAAACTTTCCAAAAATTCAAAATAAAATTATGGGGCCATACATTAATTCAATACAGTTTGGAAATTATCAAGTTTGACCATATTTAGAGCCTGTGAAAAAATGTGGTCCAAAACATTTTAAATTGCAACCCCAATTTTTGTGGAGGTTCTAAATGATATTGAGAGCCCACATCAATTTTTGTAGATTTTATGAAAATATTTAAGTGCCTTAATAAAATCAATAAAGTGCTGGTGGACTGTTTTCCAATTAAACCAAATTGAAGCCAGGGGTTATCCGCAAAATGCCGTCTTCTTCTCCCCTGTAGCGACCGAGCCATGAGCTCTACGCGCTCGACGCTCGCATCCCCGCCGCATCCTCTCGCTGCCTGCTGCCTTGAGGACAAGGAGGACCCCGACGCCTCGACGCTGCTCCCCCCTCTCTCTCCCCTGGTTCACCTGCTCCTTCTCCTGCTCCGCGATCCCCTCCGCTCCCTCTCCCGTGCTCTAACGTTGCCGCCGTTGCTGAGCTCGCCGGCGTTGTTCGAGTGAGTGCGAGGTAGATCGAAGACGACAGCTAGCTCCGCTGCATCCTCCTCTCCCTCCCCACCGGCGGAATCGAGCCGGGGCCGCCGGAGCCGACGCATCCATCCTCGACTTCCCCAACCACGGCCGTCGCGCACCGGCCTGATTTTCATCGACGACGTCCACCCCTCACCGCGCCGACCACGCCTACGTGCACCAGGGTGAGCACCGCTCCCCTCTAAGCCTCCTCCCACTCTCCCTTCCCCTTTGCATCGCTGCCGCGCGTGCCCGTCCTCGCCGTGCCGTGCCGCGGTCACCGCCGCGCGCCGCCCCGGTGCGCCCGGCCTGGGCCGGCCGGCAGGCCCTCTGTCTCTGACAGGCCCCCGGCCTGGGCTCCAGACTAGGCTGGCCAGGAGGCCGGCATCCTCTGGACCGTGACCGGCCTGGTGCCCGGTCTGGGCCGGCCAGAGGGCCGGTCGCCTCAGACACCAGCCCGGCCTGGAAACCGGCCTGGGCCGATTTAGAGGCCGGCCCAAACAGTAAAAACAGTGAATTAAAATAAATTAAATAAAATGATAACTATTTAAATATTGGTTCAAATTTAGCAAATAATATACCAATTTGTTTAGAAAAACCTTACCTATCTATTGGTAACATTGACATGCTGTTTTGAGTAAATAGTTTTGCCTTTATTTAAGAATTCCTAAAATGGTATAAATAATACCTAATTTGGGAAAATTCATATTTTGTCAAATATTCAACCAAAAATTATGAATAAAATATCAATGTGATCAGCACTTCAACTGCTATCAAACCAAGCTAATATCACATCATGATCAGAAATATTTATTTGATGTTATTCTTTAAATGATTAAACGAATCAAATTCAAATAATTGATTATTTCACTATTTAATCACCGATAATTGGAAATTCACAAATGAGGTACCAAAATGATCAGAAGAACAAAACCTACTTAATCATGTCATATTCATGCATATTTAAGCCACTTGAGTAATTTAACAAATGTACGAACAATGTGGTCATTAAGTTAAATATGGGGTTGCTTCCAAATAATTGCACTAATTATTTGGCTCTCCATTTAATTTTGCTATTTAAATGATATGATGATATCTTCGCATAATCTTGTCATGTCATCATGTGATTGTGCGTTGGACCCTGTCTTCGTGTGATTTATTTTGTTCTTCTATTCTTGCTTGGGTATCGATAGATTCCGGAGTTGAGGTCACCCCTAGCTACCTCGACGAGCCGTACTACATGCCCCGGCAGCAAGGCAAGAGATAACCTAACCTTGTTGTCATCTAGCATCCTATTGCTTTATAAACTTATTTTATCCACCATAATATTGCATGCGGTTCCAATGACAAGTTTGGATCAATGCTAGAGTCTCCTATGTATGCATGTTTTCCCCGGAACCATCACATGTTTCCCTTCCTATGAAACCTACGTTTGAAGTGTTGGCCAGAGACAAAGATATAATTGTTGTATTATATGCTTAGCTATGCTTAGCCATGCTTAGTCAAATGCTTTATGTCCGTTGATTAAATTCCATAATGGTTGATTTGATGGAATGTTTCAGATATGGTGGTTACCGTTGGTACGTAATTAATTTGCTTAAAAGGCTTGGGTGAGTTGCCATCGGGCATGGCGTCTTGCCTCATCCTTGCCCCTAGGTGCGAGTTCTTGTCTCTAGAACCAAGACTGAGTGTGCTTCCAACGGTGGGGACATATGGAATCCTCTATAACTAAATAACTTGTGCGGGCGTATCCAAGGCTCCTCTAGATTTGCGGTTTCGATTTGCGTGTGCGTTGCAGGTGGATGATGGCGCGAAGAAGGGGTGTGTGTGTGTGGTGGTGTGTAGTATGTGGCGATGGGGGCAGGGGCTGAAATAGGCTGGGAAAACTTGCCCTGTCGCCACTGATGACCCTTTGATAAATTCACGCGAGGTAAAGGTTTAACCGCGCCCACTTGCCAGCTTTCCCCGCAATAGAGCTAATCAGGCGAGCCGGACGGTACCGGTGGGTAAAATAGTACACCCCTGCAGGGTAAATCTTTTCGAAAAGCCGTGTCCGTGGTTATGGACAACTTGGGGACGGATATACGAGACCATAGAGAACATTAACCTAAATAATTAATTTGGCAGCTAGAGGTTGCATTTCAACGTGTGATAAAAGGTTCATTTCCTCGAGGGGGATTCGAGGGAGTGCCTTTGGTGGAGATGAGTGGTTCTGGCTACAAGTTGGTTCGATGAGAACCGAATGAAAGTTTACACTCTTATCCCCTTTATGAAAAATACTCTGAGTAGTCGATGCCATGGGTCATTCATATCTCGGTTTATGAAAAATAGCTTTATGCAAAAATAACTACTATACAACTTTAGAGCCTCCGTCAAACATTGGGGCTATATCGCCCTACTAAACTTGCGAGTACCTCGTACTCAGTCTCTCTTTGCTGCCTTTATAATTTGTTTCAGAGGAGGACGACACCGAGCACATAGGTGGTTTCTTCCTGGACATCGACGAATAGTTCGGGGTTCCCAGGTGGCAGCTTGGGACCGTGGAACAAGCTTGCTGGGATTGTTTATGTGTAGGCCTCTTAGGCCATATAATTGGATCTTGTTGTACTAGACAACACTACTTCGCTTCCGCATGATGAACTGATGGGCCGGTGACCCCTTTTGTGTCTAAAATTTGTATCTTTCTCATATACGAGTTGCTATATGAATCTTTGTATCGTAGAGTCTGTGATGTGCCAGTTGTTCCACAAGTCTTAATCTCTCTACTATACATGATAGCTATGTCTGAGCTTATGGCATGATCGAAGTGTTGCGTGCCGATGATCCATTCCGAGCACGCCTGCCAAAGGTTTTGGCATGGGATTGGTAAACCCAGTAACCTTCGATTATGTAGCATGACCGGTTGCACAAAGCTTCATTGTATAGTTCTGGGGTCGGGGCGCTACATAGGTTAGTCCGACAAAATGCATAAAAATAATATAAATGACAGTAAAAACATGTGACAATATCACAAAACTAGCATGGATCACCCAAAAATTATAGATACGTTTGAGACGTATCAATGACCAAGAGAAGATCCAAGAAGATGGTCCAGGAGAAGATGAAGAAGGAGGCAGAGCCAGTCTGGCTGGCCTCCAGCCCGGCCTAGGCTGGCTCCTAGGCCGAACACATGCCAGAGACAGCCGGACTCCAGGACGGCCTAGGCCGGCTCCCAGGCTGGAAGGCTGGCCTTCCAGCCGAAGCAACCGGCCTCCCAGTCGGCCTAGGCCGGCCAGCCAGGGAAGCCAGCCCCCAGCCCGGCCAGGCCGGCTCCCAGGCCGGCCTCTCATGTCCTGCACCCCCTTTTGTACTTAGGCTATAAATAGCACTTCCCCTCTTCCATTCTAGGATAGACAGAAGACTAAGGATAGAATTTAGACATTGAGACTTGGGCTTGTGCTCATCCCTCCCTTTGTGGAGAAGATCCCCTTGTGGATTCAAGGATCCTCCTTAGATGTATCTAATGGAGTGAATCAAGGCCCCTCTTTGCGTGGAGTCTCTCTCGTGTGTGATTCTACGCCACCATCTCTCACTCACGGGATTCTATCTCGCGCTCACCGATCTTTCACATAGGGATTCTACCTCGCGGTATCTCCCTTGTGTGATTCTATTGGGCCGGTTGGACCGACCGGTGAGGGAAACACGTCCATTGTATCGGGTTTGTGTTCTCTCGTTCTTCGTGTTCTTGTGTGTGTTCGCCCACTCGTTCGTCAATCCGTGAAGATCGGGCCACCCTAGAGGGCTTGCCCTACACCACACATGTTAGGTCATGACGAGTAGGATTTGGTATACCTGTGGGCACATGACTATACCATTGTGAGTAGGGCATGGTACTACCCGTGGGTACAAAATATGTCTATACCCTACCCATATGGGTAGGGTACCCGTGGGACCCGTACCCATGAATAAAATTGCCATATTTAGAACATAGCACATCTTTTGTCTGAGAAACATCATCCACCAATAAGGATATAATAAAATTGTAAGGCTTGTCTAACCAAATGGATGGTACAACAACACCCCAGCTTGCTAACTCACGTGCAACTCTATTTTTCTCCCTCTGGCAATATTTAAATCTTACGATAATAACACCACAAAAATATTTGTTGGACATACATACGAAATGAAGAAATCTACTACCGGCATAGCGAGGATTATGTCGATCTCTACCCTAAAAATAGGTCGATGATATGACGATGGTGGTAGATTTTGTCCGTGTCATAGAGCGATCGATGATGCCAACGGATCTAGCTGGTGGGGCATTGTTGTGACTTTATGGTACAAATCCTCGACGACATGATTTCCCTCATTGTCGATTTTGTAAGTGTGGTGTGGTGGCATCGGATTGTTGATGTATGCTCGTGCTAGTCCGTTGTTAAAGAAGGAACTCAACTTTCCATCCTTCAACTTATTAGAAAGTTCACATTTCGCCTAAAACTTCTGTTTGGTCTGAAATGAACCCTGAACTCCTGAAAAAGTCCATATCACATCTAAAAGTCTTACATGGGCAAAATGTAGCACAAAAAATGAATTAAACTAGGTTGGATTAATTGTTACTAGATCTTGATCACGTTTCCATTGTAAATCCCTAAACCTTCAGAGCACCCGTGGCATCCGAGTCTACCGTCATCCGGCATGCTGCTCTTACATGACCCTCAAGCTTGTCTAACCCGTCCACGACTCAACTCACCCTGCGTCTCCATACCATGTACACCTTCAGACCTCCCTACTCGCGCAGACTGATTGCAAGTTCAGCGTTGTCGATACACTCGGCGGCGACATCCCGTCATCGCTATGCTCGTCAGAGAGATATCGTGGTCGATTCATTCTGACATGCTCGTTGCCTCAAGTTGCGCGGCGCAACATGCCGGTCAATTTCAGGAGAGTGAAGCGATGGGCCATACACATCCTGTTTTCATTGGGTCCGATGGAATATGAACTTTTTTCAAGAGTTCGAGGATCGCACCAAACGAATAAAATCATTGTGTGATGTCTTGGATCACGGACACCGGGAGTAAAGGATACCCCTTTTTAGGTTCGGCATGGGGCGAGAAGGAGGCTGGGAGACGCCAACTTCGAGAGAACCTCGTCAAGATCTCCGATCTACGTACTAGCAAGCAACACAGAGACACAAGGAGTTACCTAGGTTTAGGCCACCCGGAGGCTAAAAGCCCTACTCCTGCATGTTTGGATTGAGTGGTTCATCATGGTGTGGCTTACAGAGGTGGTTGCGTGTGAGAACCCGGGAGATGTTGGCTAGAGGTTGAAGACGAGCAGATCCTTTCCCGGAGGAGATCACCTCTCGCTTATGCTATTCTTGTCTGGTGCGCTACCTAGCCTAGCCTTCGACTCTCTGGAATTCTCCCCCCTCCTCCGGTGCCTCGGTCCTCCTTTTATAGGCCAAGGGGAACCCACAAGGGCACCTTTCGGGGCGGAGGGGTTTTAGGCGGGAAAACCCCTCCGGGTTCTTCTTATAGGGCGATGTGGCCTCTTCTTGTCCAAGTATTCTTCTGAGGGGGGTTAGGTGCGGTCGCCCACCTTTTGCAGGGCGGGCGGACAAAGGCTAACACCTTTACTGACCGTGGCCCCACGCGGCGCCTCTATCTTCTTGGTTGCCCAAGTCTTCTAGGAGCTTCCAGCAGGAGCTGGCAAGCTTATCCTCTTCGCTTGTACAAAAGTTGGAGCCCGGGGGTGATCCCGGCCCCCTACCGGGCGTCCGGGTCCCCGGGACCTCCGCGTCGTCTGCCGGGTTGTGGGTGACCCCGGAAGGCCACCCGGTCCTTAGCCATGTTTGTCGATGTCGTCCTTGTCTGGTTGCCGTGGGGCAGATGGGGGCCCATCCGCCGGTGTTGAACCCTTGCCTTGTCCGCCTTCTTGGTGGACCCACTGGTGGTGGACCCACTTTGACCGCATTAGGGGAACCCTGTGTTCCACTGTTGCGACAGTAGCCCCCGGGCATAGTCCCGGCGGGCACGTCCTTCTGCTGCCGGGGCTATGAAACAAAAAGTCAAAGTGGGTCCCCGCGTTTTGTCTTGACTGTCCCGTCCCATCCGTCGGGAAGTGGGTGCTTGTAGTTATCTGCTTGGGGGAGTAACTACGCCAGCCTCCTCCATTCTCGGAAGCGGAGAAGGTGAGGTGACCGTCGTCGAAGGCGGGGGTGCCCTTCCCGAATCTTCAATCGTCTTTCTTCTTCTTCCAGCTCCACACTCCAGCAGAGCCGAGTATGCCGATGGCGAGAGCCAGGAGAGGAGTTGGACGCATATGTTCTTCCTCTGCGGTGGCGGAGGTGGCCACGGAGGTCGTGGGGCTGGAGGCTTTCCAGATCTTCCTCCTCGACTCGAGTTCATCGTAGATCTGAATAGCAGGCTTTGCAGCCGGCTCCATCTACCGAACTACTTCGCGGCGGCAGTGGACTGGGACGACGGCAGACCCACCGGCTTCTGGTTGCAGGTGGACGGCTGCCCCAACGTCCCCTTCTGGGTCGAAGTGGAGTACACCGTCGACAACTTCATGCTCCTGGGCCGGGGATGGAAGGCGTTCACGCGCTCCCATCACCTGACCCGGGGGAAGTACTTGGCGTTCGAGTATGACGGAGACGTGATGCTCTCCGTGAAGATATTCCGCGCCGAGGGAGGACGCGTGGACTGCTGCGTGGAGAGTGACAGCAGCAGCCGTAGCAGCGGCTTCGGCGATGAGGATGAAGCTGAAGAAAGCTCCTTCCGCATCAAGGCCGAGGAGAGCTCGCCTTCCTGAGGACGCGTGGGGCGGCTCCGAGGCAGCGGCCCCGAAGATTTCCTCGACCTCCTTCTTGGCAGCCTCGTCGACGTACTTCTGGAAGTAGCTCCTTCCATCATGCGGTGGTGCTCCCTGCTCGCGTAGGAGCCAACCTTTTCTGTAAAAAGTAGGTCCCTTTGTAGCTCTTGAAATGACGGAGAACTTGTATCCTTGATGTCGCTTGGCCTTCGGGTTGAATTGGTGTGAATTGTAGGGGTTCATTGCATAGAAAACAAAAAATTTCCTACGAAACAGGCGGAAGAAACCTAACGGATCTAGATCTATTAGACGAAGGTAGCGAAGATGAGATCCAATCTCTTACCCTCGAAGAACGAACAAAGCCTTTTGTCAATGCAGGGGCTGGTCTGTCGATCCCCGCAACTAGAATCATCTAGTTGCGAGGAGATGTATTATCCGATCCGAGATCCAATCCGATGGAGCGCCGTATGAGCAGCACCTCCGCGGTATCCACACGTACAGCTCGATGAAGACTTCTTCTCCTTGATCCCGTAAGCGAGGAAGAAGTGTCTCGTGAGATCCCAGCAGCACGACGGCGTGGTGGTGGAGATGGTGGAGGATTCCCGCGGACAAGGCTTCGCCAAGCCGTGCACGAGGGAGAGAGAGAAGGGAGGAGGGGTGTTGCCGCTAGGGTTCAGGGTAGGACGCCCCAGCTCTTCCCTCCTCCTTATGTAGGCGTGGGGGGCAGCCTTGGTCCCTCCCCCAAGCCCTAGGGCTGGCGGCCAAGGGGAAACTTAGCCCCCAAGGCAACTCCTAGGGGTTGGGGCCTTTTTTCACATCTTTTGGCCGCATGGGCCATGGGGGGCTGGTGCAGCCAGCCCATGTGGGCTGCTGCATGCCCCCTTGGTCCATGTGGGCCATTAGGGCACGTAGGACCCACTATGGGACCCCCCGGAACCTTCTAGAATATTCCGATAGTCTGCCGGAAAATTCGCGAACTTTTCCAGAACCCTGGAAACCACTTTCCTTATATGAAACTTTATCTCCGGACTCTTCCGGAACTCCTCGTGATATCTAGGATCTCATCCGAGACTCTGAATCAACATTTGTTCATACCATCTAATATCTCAACGTAAGTCCTAGCTACATCGGAGCGTTAAGTGTGTGTGACCCTGCGGGTTCGAGAATATGCAAACATGATCCGATCAATAATCAATAGCGGGACCGGGATGCCTATATTGACTCCTACATATTCAACGAAGTTCCTTGTCGATTGAACCACGATACCGGAGATTTTTAATCTCATATACGATTCCCTTTGTCTCATGATATTTAATTTGCCCGAGATTTGATCGTCGATATCTCCATATCTAGTTCCATCTCGTTACCTGGAAAATTCTCTTTACTCGTCCATAATATAGGATCTACGTGATTACTCCTAATCACATGTTTGCAAACATTCCAAATGCTATATTACCGAGTGGGCCCAGAGATATTCTACTCCATCACATGGCGGGACAAATCCCACTCTTGATACATATCACCCAACAACCTACCATCGGAGATACCTGAAAGCCACCTTTATAATCACCCAGTTACGAAGCGACGTTTGATGTCTACAAAGTATTCCTCCAGTAAGCGGGAGTGATATAATCTCATGGTCTAAGGAAACTATACTTGGCATATACTAAAAGCGTTGGCAATGAAACTATGTGACACGATCAATTGCAACTCTTTATTATTGGGTCTTGTCCATCACATCATTCTCCAGATGATTGACTTCGTTATCAAGTGAGTATAACAAGTCCATGGACAGGAAACCTTAACCATCTCTTGACTAACGAACTAGTCCAGTAGAAACTTACTAGGGACACCTGGTTGTTTATATTCCACACATGTATTATGTTTCCGGTTAATACAATTATAGCATGGATAATAAACTATTATCATAAACATGAATATGCTAATAAACCATTTTATTATTGCCTCTAGGGCAAATTCCCAACAGTCTCCCACTTGCACTAGAGTCAATAATCTAGTTTACATTTTCTCGATCCAACACCCATGGAGTCTCAGTGATGATCATGTTTGCTCGTGGAAGAGGTTTTGTCCGTGTTCTGTACTATACAGTTCTTTATGTTCTTTGCAAAATGTCAATGTCACCTACTTTGACATTACTTTATCATCACATGATAAACCTCGAATCACATGATAAACCTTATCATCATATGACGAATATAATATATTTGGTTAGAGAGTGAGATTTTCGTTTCCCTTTTATGCCTACATGACGTATGATCAGTCGAAAGAACTTTCACATAGTATATGCACCCGGAACTCACTCAATCTTGACACAGAAAATTTCTCAAACCAAAATAGTATGTCTTTTAATCCTTGAATTAATCATATACTCCTATATGTTGTAGACTCAACAAATCGACAGTCCAATACATATCACTTCGATATTTTCGATCACGCTTTCGCTGCGATTCTGTCTTTATGAGATCTCCAATCTAGTTTGGTGTCATGATTTCAACCAAGTCTACCAATCTCTAGATTCAATTATCTCATCGCCATGTTGAAATGACTCCTCATTCCTAACATGTTCTTCTAACCAAGAACTTGGGTAACATTTCGTGAAATACAAAACTATGGTTCTTATATGTTTAGACCTATGAACAATTCATAGCGAATACTAACATATCCTCCAACCATTATTTTGTATTGAAAATAAACTTTATGTTTCACCTATCTTTAACAAGTAATGAACACTTCTTCACTTGTTCCATTTTGAACTCCTTCAAAATCTTATTTAGGTTAAGCATCCTGACTCATTTATCGACAAAATACGCATCTATCTCCATAGATATTTGACATTCAAATTAACTTCACAAGTTATGCGTTTGGTTACTGAAATATTTACAACATTTATGAAATCTCCATTTCATATAAACAAGATGTTGTAAACTCCCACTAAAATATACACCATACACATATTAAATTGTGAAACCACTTTGGCTCCCACTCAGAAATATGTTATCCTTATATTTGACCATGATTAACTAGCTCCCACTCAAACATATGTCACCACATATTTTGATCATGGAAAATAGTTTCTGCTCTAACTTAACATATGTCACCACATATTTTAATTAGATCCCACTCAGTTTCGTATGCACTTTCTCGATATTTTGGACACCTCCAAAATTCAAGAACTCATATACGAAACGCTAGTACTTTACTAGCTTTAAGTTTTATTTATTCTCTACAAAACCCCTTTTGAGGAATAAATATGTGAAACACCACTTTCACAAAATCAAGCAACAATTACTTTGTGATTTAAACTTAACATAGGATGACTCTTAGTCAATTTCGTATTTAAGGCTTCTATTTCTTCTTTGTAGTTTCGTAGGTATGTCTTGTTTCTTAAACATGACAAGTAAATCCTGAATATTATTTTGTAACATAACAAACTTTAATATTCTTGAATCCTACTCCTTTTAGAAAAACTGAATTCGAATTCAATGATTATCATCATTAATTCCTCCTTTCATGTGTCAAGTAAAACCCCAACAGAAACACTTTCCGCTGTGCTACTCGATACATTAAGTAAGATCAACCACGTTGATTAAGTTTCTCAATTTATTCCATCAATCCTTTTTATCAATGAAACCTTTCATGATAAACCACTAAAATGCTTAGCACAACCAACAAATTGGTTTGCCCCTTTTAGTCTCATATTGTGGAATCACATTCATAGTCACACTTATGAATATACTACAACATTATTCGCAATAGTATCTTATTATCTCATAATTACCACGACTTCTCATAACTCACATGGAATCGTTTATGCCAATCAGTAAATAGATCCTTATTTCTAAGCTGAGTGTTTATCCAATAAATCTAAATGCTATTATTAAACCCCGAAGTAAAAACCCTTCTTTGAGACTGTCGTGTCTTGGATCACAGACACCGGGCGCGAAGGAGGCTGAGAAACGTCTTCCGCCAGGGGGACTTCGTCTAAGCCCGAGATCTACGTACAAGCAAGCACCGCAGAGACACAAGGAGTTTACCCAGGTTCAGGCCGCCCGTAGGCTAACAACCCTACTCCTGCATGTCTGGATTGAGTGGTATATCATGGTGTAGCTTTACAGAAGTGGTTGCGGGTGCGAACCCGGGAGGTGTCGGCTAGAGGTTGAAGACAAGCAGATCCTAACCCGGAGGAGATCACCTCTCGACTATGCTACTATTTGTCTTGTGCACTACCTAGCCTAGCCTCCGACTGTCTGGGAATCCGTCCCCTCCCTCAGGTGCCTTGCTCCTCCTTTTATAGTCTAAGGGGATCCCACAGGTGCACCTTTGGGGGGCAGAGGGGTTTTGGCGGGAAAACCAATCCAGGTTCTTCTTTGGGGGTGATGTGGCTTCTTCTCGTCCAAGTATTCTTCTGAGGGGGTTAGGTGCGGTCGCCCACCTTTTCCAGGACGGGCGGACATAGGCTGACACCTTTTCCGTCCCTGTCCCCCCGCGGCGCCTCCATCTTCTTGGTGCCGAAGTATTCTAGGAGCTTCCAGCCGGGGCTGGCAAGCCTATCTTCTCCGCGTGTCCGGAGGTTGGTTCCTGGGGGTGAGCCTGGCCTCCTGCCGGGCATTGGGGTCCCAGGGACCTCCGTGACGTCTGCCGGGTTGAAGGGGGACCCGGGGGTCTCCTGGTCCTTCGCCATGGTTGTCGATGTCGTGCTTGTCTTGTCGCCGTCGGGCAGATGGGGGGCCTATCTGCTAGTCTTGAACCTTGGCCTTGCTTGCCTTCTTGGTGGGCCCACAGGCGGTGGACCCACTTTGACCGCATCAGGGGAACCCCATGTTCCACTGTTGCGACAGTAGCCCCCGGGCATAGTCCCGGCGACTACGTCCTTCAGCTGCCGGGGCTATGACCAAAAAAGAGTCAAAGTGGGTCCTCGGCGTCAGGTCTTGACTATCTTGGAGTTATCCGCTTGGGGGAATAACTGTGTCTGCCTCCTCGATTTTCGAAAGCGGAGAAGGCGAGGCGACGACCGTCAAAGGCGCACCAAGCCTTTTGAAAGGCAAGGGCGCCCCTCAAAATCTTCAAACGTCTTCGTTCCTCTTCCAACCCCAACCTTCCGCAGGACCGAGCGTGTCGATGGCAGGGGCTAGGAGAGGAGTTGGCCGCCCCCGTTCTTCCTCAGCGGTGGCAGAGGTGGCTACTGGCCGCCGTGGGAGGGCTGCCTCCCGAGGTGGAGCGAGGCGCAGTCGCGGCGGTGGCCGTGGCCGTGGTCGAGGAAGTCATGGTCGTGGAGGCCGCAGGGAAGGAGGTTCTCCGGACCCTCCCCCACGGAGGACGACCCACACCGGATTCCCTTCGTTCGAGTTCATCGTGGATCTGGACAGGAGACTGCGCAGCCAGCTCCATCTACCGGACTCCTTCGCGGCGGCGGTGGACACGGACGACGACCGGCCCACTGGTTACTGCCTGCAGGTGGACGGCTGCCCCAACGGCCCCTCTTGGGTCGAAGTGGAGTACACCGTCGACGACTCCATGCTCCTGGGCAGGGGATGGAAAGCGTTTGCGCACTCCCGTCACCTCACCATGGGGCAGTACTTGGCGTTCGAGTACGACGGAGATGAGACACTCTCCGTGAAGATCTTCCGCGCTAACGGAAAACGCGAGGACTGCTGCGCGGAGAGCGACAGCAGCTGCCGCAGCTGCTGCTACGACGAGGAGGACGAGGATGAGGATGAATAAGACTCCTTCCACGTCAAGGTCGAGAGGAGCCCGCTTCCTTGAGGACGTGGGGGATGGCACCAAGGCTGCGCCCCCGAAGATGTCCTTGGCCTCCTTATTGGCGGCCTCGTCGATGTACTTTTGGAAGTAGCGACCTCCGTTGTGCGGCGGTGCTCCCCGTTCGCGTGGGGACCAAACTTTTCTTGTAAAAAGTAGACCCTTTTGTATCTTGAGATGAAGAAAGACTTGTACCCTTGTCGCCGCTTGGCCTTCTAGTTGAATTGGTGTGAATGAGAACGGTTTTTTGTAAAACTCGCCCAGATTACTACACCAGTTGTACCGTCGAGGGGCTAGTGGGGGAGTGGAAGGCCTATAAAAGGCTCTCCAGCCCCCAGCTCCTCAGCAATTCCTAGCTCGTTTCTTCTTCTTGTTCCTTGCTCTCCCTACCCCTCCACAGATCACAGAGCCATGTTTAGGGAGGCAGAGATGTCCTTCTCAGGGACGTCGACGGCGGCGTCCGTGCATCAGGGCGCGGCGGAGGCACCCAGGGGAGCTGGGGCCTATTCCGCTGGAGAGGAAGACGAGGTGGTGTCGCGCTTGGCCCTCGCCATGGGCGTCTCACGCTTGGTGACCATTTCCGGTCCTGCAGCCCAGGAGGAGGCCTGGGTCCGCGCCCTTCGAAGGGCTTAGCTTCTGGCGGCCTTGAAAGAGAAAACCGCAGGGATCCCGGGGGCATCCGTGCTCTGGGCCAAGCTCGATGCCATTGAACATGTAAGCTTCGTAGCTCCTCCGACCCCTCGCTCCTCTTGGGCCTGGTCTAGATCCTGACCGAATTTGCCCTTTGTCACAGGCGGACGACAATGCCATGAGCGAGGTGGCGGCCGAGGTGCTCTCCCTACTTCGCTGCCTGGCGTCCGGATGCGCAGGAAGGCCTTAAGATGCCTGAAAAATCCTTCCGGGTTCCCTCCCTTTCCCCAGGCGTCCTCGAGAATCGAAAGTTCACCCGTTAGGCACGAAGATCTAGCTCCGAGCTGGCCTTAGCAGCATAGGCTTAAGTAGTTGCAGAACCGAATGTAAATTCAGAAGTGTAATTCAGAATGTAAATTCGGATGAATGCAACCCTAGACTCAACTCCCGGGGTCATTTCCCAAATCTTCCTTTGCACTAACGCGCTGTCGGGTTTTCAGAGGAGGCCTCTTAGGTGCCAAGCACTCTACCTCTGCGTGATAGATGTACCCCTAAGTAGGACTATAACTTCCGGGAGTCCTTCTCCACTGTCCTCGGGTACTAGGCCAGAGGGAAACGGGCCGTTCGCCGGGGTGGAGCCTACCCCCGCAAAGTCTCTCATCAACCATCAAGCATGCGCATGTCGACAGTATATTGACTCCGAGCGAGATGTTATGCCTAAGTGCAGGATGCAGATGCAAGAACTTAGCTGTTTTCCTGCCGCGTCCTCGATCCATCCCGTCCTTCCCGGGTATCCAACTTCTTGGTCGCGTTCCGCCGCCTGATCCTGTCCCGGGAAGGAGCTACACATAGCAAACTTTCAGTAGGAAAAGAATGGACCCTCTCTCCTACCATGCTAGCGCGTTATCTGAAGCAAGTCGCAAGCACAGTTGATAGTGCATTTCTATGGTGAATTTCGTCTCACCACAACACTGCCCGATTCCTCCTTTCCTCGGCAGTACGACACGATCGGGCGGCGGTGCCTTGCCCGTGAGGCCACTCATGGCGCTTCAACCCGTCAGCCGACCGGCACATATCAACCCCCTGCTTACGGGTTGCTAAGTATAACACACTTGCATGCGAGAATTGAGGCTCACGAAATTGAAATCACTTATCTTTTATTCCGTTGGTGACGATTCTTACACCCTATTACAGAACACTAGCCCCCAAGGAGTGCTTTAACGGATCTGACGTTTGCGA
The DNA here is from genome assembly GCA_012064385.1 of Puccinellia tenuiflora. Taxonomy (NCBI): domain Eukaryota; kingdom Viridiplantae; phylum Streptophyta; class Magnoliopsida; order Poales; family Poaceae; genus Puccinellia; species Puccinellia tenuiflora. The sequence continues at coordinate 223,760 of QRDG01000027.1, forward strand.
TTCATGTTCGTTATCAGGGGTAGAATTTCCGAAGATTCTCCATCTTCCAGGTGTTGCCCTCCGGCTTGCCTTTCTCGTCCTCCAAGTACACCATTCCGGGTTTCAGGGTATGAGTGACCCGGAAGGGCCCTTCCCACTCGGATGACATTTTGTTCATGCCTTCCATTTTTTGCCTCTTGCGGAGTACCATGTCCCCGGGTTGCAGCTCCCGCGAGCGAACATGACGACTGTGGTATCGGCAGAGTCCTTGCTGGTACCAAGCTGACCGTAAAGAAGCCTGGCACCTACTCTCTTCCAGCAGGTTTATGTCATCGATCCTTTGCTCTTCTTGCGTGTTCTCATCATAGGCGAGCACCCGGGGTGATCCGTACTTTAGCTCTGATGGCAGGACAGCCTCAGCTCCATAGACGAGGAAGAAAGGTGTCTCTCCAGTGGCTCTGCTTGGCGTTGTTCTGAGGGACCACAGTACGCTTGGCAGGTGTTCGATCCACTTTTTTCCCTTGTTCTCCAGCTTGTCAAAGGCTTTGGTCTTCAACCCCTTGAGAACTTCTGCATTTGCTCGCTCCACTTGCCCGTTGCTTCCTGGGTAGGATACCGAGGCGAAACACACCTTGATACCCATTTCTTCGCAGAAGTTGAGGAAGACTCGACTGGTGAACTGAGTGCCGTTGTCGGTGATGATTCTGTTTGGGACTCCGAAGCAGTAGACGATCCCCTCGATGAACTTGATGGCGGCCTGAGCCGTCTGGCGTGGTACTGGCATCACCTCCACCCATTTTGTGAACTTGTAGATTGCCACGAATAGGTACTCATGTCCTCGCACTGACTTTGGAATCACTAGTAGGAAAAGGCTTATAGCCGCCACACTACCACCGGCGAACAAATATATGAGTGCGCCAGTGATGCATGTAAAATGCATACATAAACTTTGAATTATTATACTCATATTTCAATCATATTTGCATCATATAAGGGCTATATCATGATTTTATGTTGATTTTGGGAATATTTCATAGTTTCCCTATTTTTCTGGAATTAACTCTGCACTGGCAGAAAACCCTATTTTCTATATTTTAATGTTTCAGGGACCCAAACGACGTCCAAATGACCTGAAAATTTACGGGGATCAGTTTTTGGAAGGAAGAAAGCGTAGGAGCGAAGGAGGCGAAAAAGTGGAGGCCCGAAGGCCAAAATATATAGGCCCACGTGGCCAGATTCCTTGGCCGCGTGGGACTAGTCATCTGGGCCCTCGTGGCTCTGATGTCGTCGATCTTTGTCCCCCCAGCTTCGTCTTGACCTGAAACTGACTATAAAAATAGTCCCCCGAGGAGTTTCGTGAGAGGCGGGGGAGAAACAGGAGACAGAAGGCTGCCGCCGGAGAAGATTGGAGGGGGGGGGGGAACGCCGCCGGAATCACCTCCGGAGGTCTCCTCCATCCCCCCTCCGAAGTCTCACCATCAACCCATCATCTCGTGATCAACTTCATCCCCCTCATAGTTTGAGATTGTTCGAACCCTAGCTATTGTCTAAGTACTATTCTACATGTTCGTGAATTGCTACTTGTCATTGTTTTGTGGGGAGATAATATTTTCAGATTGTGTTGTATCACTTGTACCACTTAATCATATCATATCTTGGCGTTGTGAGTAGTTCTCTCATGTTCCTGGAGGCTTAGGATGAATTGGCAATGATTTTTATATGACATGTGTTGGTATTTCGTCTAGTTTTTATCTTTGATGTAATTCTATGATGGTGTTGTGCGAACGTCGACTGCACATCACTTCACCTATATGGGCTCATAGGAGAACACCGTAATGTAATGGAGTGAGGAAGATTTGGGAGGACACGTAAACCTGAGACCGAATCATGGAGTTGCATTATGAGGGTATTAGTATCGGGGACCTTAAAGATTAATGCTATGGTGGGACTTTTTGTCTTAATAATTCTTGTGCAGTCATTTACTTGGCCATATGATCCATCATAATAGGTTTAGTTTATTTATTTAGCTATACCTAATTATGGCTCCGTCAAAGAAGATTAAAACTTGACAAAATGTTTACCTTGTTGTTCTAGAAATATTTATGCCATGAAGTCTAGGTAGCCCTTGGGAACTCTCTCCACCTATAAGAAACACACACTTGAGCTTATCCTCTTGATGCATAGAGGATTGGGCTTTCTCTCTTTGAGAGCTTTCACTTGTCATATTTCATTTTAGCATTTTACTTTATTGCAAACTCTACACCAAAAACCCAAAAACACTTGCATCATTTAATCATTTTAGTTTGTCTAGTGCATAGATAATAAGGGAAGTGACACTCTTATTTGAGAGGATAAATACTTATACCTTCTACTCCTCGTGGGATCGATACTATACTTACACATCGAAGACTTCAACGATCCCCTATACTTGTGGGTATCAAGACGTTTTCTAGCGCCGTTGCCGGGGAGCGTAGCACTTAATTTTTATTCTTGTTTGCACTAGATATTTATTTTCAGTTTTGCATATACTCTACTTTACTTTCAGTTTTGCATTTAATTTAGTTTTACTTTCAGTTCCATATATAAGAAAACCCAAAATAATTCAGAAAATGGAAAGCTATTATGAAAACGCAATGATAGCTGCTAAGATCCAAGGAATATAGAGAATCATATGAAGGGAAAATATTAGGAGGCTTCATAGAGCTTCTAAATGAAATTGCTAGTAGGCTGCTTAATTATCATAAGGAAGAAACTTGTTGCTCTGAATACGTTAGACACTTTGAATTCCAATGCCCTTCCAATAAAGAACATGTTATTGCCACTTATAATACAGGGAATTATGCTCATTTAGGGATGGAAGAAGTAGAGCAATTTGTTATTTTTATGGCAGCCTATGAATTATACACCTTCATTGATGAACATGAAACCTGCCCTATAGCTTCTCAATTTAAATTTTTTATTGCCAATCTCCTTGATCTCTGCATACTTGAATTTAATGAAAATATCTATGTTGTTGACACAAGGAAGAGAGCTGCCCAAGAAAGCTCTAATGTTTTGCAGGAAGAAGATGATGAAAACATAAGCTTGGAAGAGGAAGTATGTGAAGAAGAGGATAAAAACCTAAGCTTGGGGATGCCCATGCAGCCCCAAGAGGAGGACAATGAAGAGAAAAAGGATGATGGAAATAGTGAACAACTAGAGAATGAAGAGAGGAAACTTCCACCTTCACCACCTATGGATGAGGGTAACACTCAAATTTTTATTGATGATAAACTTTGCTTTTATGATTCTGATGATGAGGAGGACTATCATCCTATGCCTAATGAGAACATTATTGATAATAATTTTAAAAATGATGAGGAGTATGGTTTAGACATGTTTTATGATAATGCTCTAGATGATGGTCCTATTTTTCTTGATAATCCTCCATGTTTAGAACTTGTTACCAAATTATGCGAGGATAAAAATGATATACTTGCTGCTTGTGATAATACTCTCACTCATGAGAGTCCTACTTTATTTCTGAACTCTCCTATTCACACCATGGAGGAGAATCTTTTATATGTTGAAAAGTAGTTATGTGGGCTGAAATTATGTTACACTAATAACCATTTCACCCATAACCATCATGTTTATGGTGCTTCTTGCAATTATTTTGAGAGAGGAAAACATACTAATAGCTCACATGATAGTTTTAGTAATCCTCTATATGTCCCTAAGTTTGCAAAGTTGCACCAATCTAATATTTGTTTTATCACATTTGCTTCCACTACTTGTAATTATTATGAGAGAGGAAGAAAGACTTATCTTTATGTTTCTATGTTATTTAAAATGCAATCTACTGATCATTACATGCATTGGTTACCACAATATTGCTGTTATTTATTCATATATAGAATGCCAATGCATAGGAAAAGAGTTAGACTTAAAAGTTAGTGGTTTAATATTTTGTGGTGTGCTCTTTATGCTTTTATTTCAAATTCAGTTTGGGCACACCCTTATATCTTGAGAACTTGCAAAATAACTTTACCTACTATTTTCTAAAAATTAGTTTAAGATTTTCACTTTATATTAGATTTGGGAAAGTAAACGAGAAGGATGAGTAATGGAGATGTTGGGGTCGACCTTGAACATGTGTTGTTCATGCCAATGGAATCGTTGCAAAGTATCTATCATTAGAACTTTTCCCAAATCAAAAACCAAATAAAAATAGTGTTTTATCTTGTATATATTTGCTTCTTCTTTTGCCTTTTTGCTAAATCAAAAACAACAAAAATATTTTCTTTCTTCTTTGTTTGTTTCTCTTGAATTTTCTTGGTTCTTTTTGCTTCTTTTTGATTTCTTCAGTTTTATTTTTGAGTCAAGGTGCTTGTTTACTACTGTAACATCACCTTTGTATCTTATTTTCCATCTTAATGGCAAGAATAACCTCTTTTGAGAGGTAGGATTAAGCAATAGTGATTTGCTGTCCAGAAAACAGATTCCTGAACTTCACTGAGAAAAATGTTAAAACTCACAGATGAGAATTTTTGACCTAATATTTTACGACAACAATATTAAGTTATTAATACACATTTCATTAGTTCAAAGTTTTCTGATTTGAGCAACGTAAGTGCCTCTGAAAATTCACTCTTTACGGGATGTCCAGTTTTTGACAGATTATGTCTTTATTTTGCATTACTCTCATTACTTGTGTTTTGTGTGGTTCTATTGATCAAAGAGCAATACACAACCATAGTAATATTAGCTAAGATGTATAATAAACTCATGATATGTCTTTGCTGTACCTATGAGGATTTAATTTATGGAGACACTAACCCCTCTAATCAAGTTTTATGTTGAGTTTTGTGTAAAGAGAATTTTTCAAGTGGAAGAGTTGAGGGTGATAAACAAAGATCAAGAGGGACAACCACTCAATCTTGGGGATGTTACCCCTAGGCTCACCCTACATATATAAAAAAAGTACAAGAATTTAAGCTCGGGGATGCCAAGCCACCTCACTCCAACCATCTTGATAACAAGTAAGAAGCCTAGCTATATGGCTAAAAAGAAAGCGCTTTACGGGAGGCAACCCCATTGTTTTTATTTCTGATTTTCTTTGTGTCCTCTTGCTATAACAAGAGAATTAGTTTTTTATCTTAGTTTTTAGAATTATTAATAAAGTGCCAAGTTTTACCTATTTTGGTATGAAAAAGTTGCTATTTGCATTCGGACATTTTATTCCAGCACGAATCTGTGCATGCTTTGATTTTTCATTCCTATTCTGTAACTCCGAATGAGCTGAAATTTTTACTGTAACTGAATCTTTTCATCCTCTGTATGCCTGAATTTGTTCAGAATTTTTAGACTTGTCTAAGTCAGGTAGAAAAATGCGTTTCGCTACTGCTAATTTTCTGGACAGATTCTGTCCCATTTTGTTTGATGCATTCTTTGAACTGTTAACTTGAATCTTTTTGATCCAATTAAGTTTATAAGTAGTCATACAACATTATACACTCTCTGGACATTAATATGAATTTTTGTCTAAGGATTCTATGCAGCAAGTAATTCATTTGTCTATCACTACTAATGTCACCCCACAGAAAAGAAATGGGAGAAACAGTGTTTTGAAGTTTTTTCACAGGGGTTAGAGTAGATGCACCAAGAGCTATCCAAGGATGGTGAATACCACAAGCTTGGGGACGTGAAGACAACCCCACTGGACCTACACACTCTCGGTTTGCACACGTCTAATTTTTGTTTCGATCAATACACTTTATCGCATAAAATTGGAGCGTCCTTTGTTTGCTTGTTATGTTAGTTTAGTTTTTGTTTTGAGACCACCACTATCATTTATATATAAGAGAGCTACTGAAAGTTTGGGTTGAATAAAGTTGGATGCTATTAAAAATATTGGGATAGGGATGTTTAAGTTGATTTAAAAAGATACATATAGTTGCATAATTCATATGTTTTTAATGAGTATCAATTTGCAAGTGTTTTATCAAGAGCTATCTTATATTCATGTTTAGATGCTGACTGGTACTTTACTTGGTTTAACATGAATTGATTAGTTCAATGGACACTTGTGCATGCATTTAGACGGTCAACTTTCTCCCTTTTGCTAGCCCAAAAATCCCAACAAGTAAAAACTTGTTTTCCAACACCTTCAACCAAAGTTTTTCCTGCGAGTCCACCATATCTACCTATTAGCTTTATGCTATTCCGAGTATGTTTATCATGTTACTTTGTATTATATATACCTCTGAATTAAAATGCTTATGTTATTGATTGTTATGGGAAAAGTTGGTTAAATAGCTCTCACACCTTATTATTGCATTTAATAAACATGAACCATTGTGATTAAAATTATGAAGTTGTGAGATTGACAAGAGACTTGGTTGGTAGTTAGCCCAAATGTGCTGCCACATGGCAAGCTTTCAACAAGCTCTTAATTGTATTAAGTTGATATCATGTAATTTTGTTTATGGATGCCTATCATAGTGCCAAATAAATGTGGAAACTAAGTAAGTTTAAGTTGTTTGTATAAATGGCTAGAGAGACACCTGGGCCGCTAATCTAAGCCATGCATCATTCATGGTGGAAATTTACTTACATGCTATTGTTAACCTTCAGTGATGCACCTCATAATAAAAAGCTATACCAATAGTAAATAAAAAAGGGTGTTGAGATTGTTCATTATGTTTGTTTGTCTTGTCATTTTTACATGGGCTTGTTCCATGTCCTAGGACAAGAGGTACCCCAGTTGACCCTCTTGATGACGCTATTTTTACAATGACTTTTACTTGAACTTGCTTGGTAGCCCAAATTGAGTAACACCGTGGTGTAGGTACTCATATTCACGGGGCATGAAGCTTTCAACCCATACTTTGTCAAGCACACTACTCATATTTGGTTTCACTTTAAACTTTAACCATTCAAGATGTTATGATGGGGTAATGAGAGCTTGACACCAATACCACATTGCAAACATTAACTTAAGTAGAAGCATTTGGAAGTTAGATGAAACTCAAGTAGAAGCATTTGGAAGACATAGGCCCACACGGCCAGATTCCTTGGCCGCGTGGGACTAGTCATCTGGGCCCTCGTGGCTCTGATGCCATCGATCTTCGTCCCCCCAGCTTCGTCTTGACCTAAAACTGACTATAAAAATAGTCCCCCGAGGAGTTTCGCGAGAGGCGGCGGAGAAACACAAAACCACGAAACAAGAGACAGAAGGCTGCCGCCGGAGAAGATCGGAGGGGGGAAACGCCGCCGGAATCACCTCCGGAGGTCTCCTCCATCCCCCCTCCGGAGTCTCCATCAACACCACCGTCAAGACCAGCACCATCTCCATCACCATCTCCATCACCATCTTCGTGATCCACTTCATCCCCCTCATAGTTTGAGATTGTTCGAACCCTAGCTATTGTCTAAGTACTATTATACATGTTTGTGAATTGCTACTTGTCATTGTTTTGTGGGGAGATAATATTTTCAGATTGTGTTGTATCACTTGTACCACTAAATCATATCATATCTTGGCGTTGTGAGTAGTTCTCTCATGTTCCTGGGGGCTTAGGATGAATTGGCAATGATTTTTATATGACATGTGTTGGTATTTTGTTTAGTTTTTATCTTTGATGTAATTCTATGATGGTGTTGTGCGAACGTCGACTGCACATCACTTCACCTATATGGGCTCATAGGAGAACACCGTAATGTAATGGAGTGAGGAAGACTTGGGAGGACACGTAAACCTGAGACCGAATCATGAGGTTGCATTATGAGGGTATTAGTATCGGGGACCTTAAAGATTAATGCTATGGTGAGACTTTATGTCTTAATAATTCTTGTGCAGTCATTTACTTGGCCACATGATCCATCATAAGAGGTTTAGTTTATTTATTTAGCTATACCTAATTATGGCTCCGTCCAAAGAAGATTAAAACTTGACAAAATGTTTAACTTGTTGTTGTAGAAATATTTATGTCATGAAGTCTAGGTAGCCCTTGGGAACTCTCTCCACCTATAAGAAACACACACTTGAGCTTGTCCTCTTGCTGCATAGATGATTGGGATTTCTCTCTTTGAGAGCTTTCACTTGTCATATTTCATTTTCAGCATTTTACTTTATTGCAAACTCTACACCAAAAACCCAAAAACACTTGCATCATTTAATCATTTTAGTTTGTCTAGTGCTTAGATAATAAGGGAAGTGACACTCTTATTTGAGAGGATAAATACTTATACCTGCTACTCCTCGTGGGATCGATACTATACTTACACATCGAAGACTTCAACGATCTCCTATACTTGTGGGTATCAGCCAGCGGTACCTACCACTGGCGAACAGGAAAAATTGTTCGCCAACGGTAAAATAGTATTGCTGGCGCACACACATCCATGTTTGCCAGCGGTAACAGAGGTTCAGCGGCGCTAACTTACCGCTAACGAACAGAAACTGTTCGTTAGCAGTAAAAAAGTACCGCTGGCGAACACAGATTCACGTTCGCCAGCGATATGGCCGGCCCAGAAATGCTAACTTAGCACTGGCGAACATGAATATGTGTGCGGCAGCAGTACCCAAAATACCGCTGGCGAACTAGTGATGGTATTCGCCAGCGCTAGTTATTTATTCATATACCTACACTACTTTCTCTCTCTCATCACATGCATGCGCTGCACTATTTTCTCTCTCATCAAATCAATCCATCCATCAGACGGCTACCGGTGACTTACAAAACCACACGATCTGTGGGTTCCAACATGATTGGTTGAGAAGACTGCCATGACCCACGTCTGTGAACAATCTAGTATGGGAAGAGAAGAACTTGCAAGTTTGGATCGGCCGCATCAGCCTGGCGGCGTGGGCGCGGGTGACCAAGCGATCGCGGCTGCTACTGCCTGCTGCATGGCTCCGTGCAGCACCATCAGCGGACAGCATAGAGTAGCATCCTCGAGCTCGTCGGCGCCCTTGAAGGCGATCCTCACCATGGCGTCCTTGAAGGCGATCCTCACCACGGCGTCCTCGAGCTCGTTGACGCCCGCGCCCACGCCGTCTGCGCTTTCTACTTCCACGGTGAGAGGAGGATCCGAGGAGGAGGAGGACATGGACTCCACGGAGGAGTGGGGAAGGAGATCGTCGACTTCCATGGCGAGAGGAGGATCTGAGGAAGAGGATTTCCTCCGAGCCATTAGCGTGGCTCCCGCTGCCTCCACCATCTTTGCAGCCGACTAGCGCGCCCCGTTCTCTCTCACCCCCGGAGGAGGATGTGGAGATTCCTCCTCTCGCCGGAGGATGAGGCTGCGGGAGGAGGCCTAGGACGGGGACGACGCCGGCGCTGGTCAACGCAGTGTTGCCGGCTTTTTTTTTAACCTGAAAATCATACCACTGGCGCACATATATTCTTATTCACCAGCGGTAAGCTGGCTTACCGCCGGCAAACGCCTGTTCGCCAGCGGTAAGCTGTTACCACTGGCAATAGTACGGCTGGCGAACCACCAGTTCGCCAGCGGTAACTTATTTAGGTTCGCCAGCAATAGGCATTTTCCTACTAGTGAATCTTGCCGACGATGTCCAGCCCCTAGACCGCGAACGGCCAGGAGATTGGTATCAGCTATAGTTCTTGAGCCGGTTGGTGCGTGTTCTTTGCGTAGTACTCATAGGCTTCGCAGGTCTTGACCAGCTGCTCCGCGTCGTGAAGTACTGTTGGCCAGTAGAACCTTTGGTGGAAGATCTTCCCCGCCAGTGACCTTAACGCCACGTGACTTGAGCATGTCCCCTCGTGTATGTCCTTCAGCAGTTCTCGGCCTTGCTCTTGTGCTATGCATCGCAGCTAGACTCCATTCTCGCGTCGCCGGTAGAACTCGCCGTCAATTCAGACGTAGAGCTTGGCCTGGCGGGCCACCTTCTCGGCTTCGTGGTCGTCCTCCAGGAGGGCGTGCTCCACCATGTACTTGACGATGTCCAGGGCCCAGGGTGGGTGGATCTGTTCCACCAGCAGTACCACCTGGCCAGAAGGAAGCAGAGCTTCTTCCGCCGCGGGCACTGTCAGGTCTTGAGCTTCCGGGCTCGCTACCTGTGTTGTTCTTGTAGAAGGGTTGCCATCCTCCTATGTCGATGAATACCTTGGCTTGAGTCTCTCGGGAGAGACTGAAGGCTGCCTGAGCACCTCGATGTAGATCCCGGGAGGTACCGGCTCCCGCTTGGACGCCAGTTGCGACAGCTCATCAGCAGACGTGCTTTCCTCCCGCGGGACGTAAACAACTCTGAAGCTGGTGAAGCACCGCTAGAGTTTCCACACTTCCTCGACGTATGGCGCCATCTGAGGACAGGCGTACTCCTTGCTGACTTGCTTGATGACTAGCTGAGAGTCACCCTTGATGATGATCTTGCCGATGTCGAGCCCGATGGCAGCACGAAGTCCAATGAGCAGACCTTCGTACTCCGTCGTGTTGTTGGAGATGTTTCCTTTGTAGTGCATCTGGACGACGTACTTCAGGCGGTCGCCGGTTGGCGAGGTGAGGACGACCTTGGCACCTCCTTGCCCCTTGGTGTAGGAGTCGTCGAAGTGCATGGTCCAGGTGTCGGGATCCTCCTTCCCGGGAAGGCTTGTCTCCTCCTCCGGGTCGTCGAATGCCGTCTCGGTCCACTAGGCCGTGAAGTCAGCTAGTGCTTGGCTCTTGATGTTGTCCGTGTGCTCGAACTTGAGTCCGAAGCCTTGAATTTCCATGGCCCACGCCGAGATGCGTCCAGTGGCCAGCGGGTTCTCCAGGGGGCTTCTCAGATTGTACTTGGACACCACTGTGATCGGGTGCCCCTCGAAGTATGGCCTCATCTTGCGGGAAGCAATCAGGATTGCTAGCAATAGCTTCTACATCATGGGATATCGCTCCCGGGCGTCGCGCAGCACCGAGCTGGCGAATTAGACCGGATGCTGCACCTTGCGGGTTGCCGAACCTTTGGCGGGCTCGGTGTCCTCCACGTCCTTGGCGCTCCGGGTTTTTGTTGGAGTAGCCCCCGGCTGCGTCGCCTCAGAGTGGATCCCTTCGCCTCCTTCAATGCGGGGTTCGATGATGACGGGAGGGCGCGGGGTGCTGGGATCTTCGAACCCCTGGTCACCTGGCCGCCCCTTCTTGCTTGATTGCCCTAGGAACGGATCCCCGGGACGCATGCCCTTGCTCGGCTTCTTTGGAGGTGTGTCGCGTTCAGCTACCTGCATGGCGCTGATCTCCTGGTTGGTTGTTGCGATGTACAGCAGCAGAGGCTCCTTCTCCGCTGGGGCCACGAGGATTGGTGGTGAGGCGAGGTAGCGCTTGAGTGACTGGAGGGCTTCCTCGGCCTCGGGGGTCCATTCCACGGGGCCCGATTTCTTGAGAAACTTGAAGAACGGCAAAGCCCGCTCTCCAAGCCTTGAGATGAAACACCCGAGTGCGGTGATGCACCCGTTGAGGTGCTGCACGTCCTTGACCCGCCGGGGTGCCTCCATTCGTTCGATGGCCTTGATTTTTTCGGGGTTCGCCTCAATCCCCCCGGTGGGAGATTAGGAAACCCAGCAGCTTGCCGGACGGGACCTCGAACACGCATTTGTCGGGGTTGAGCTTGAAGTTGACCCGGTGGAGGTTGTCGAAGGTCTTTGTGCAGGTCCTGGACGAGGGAGTCCTTGTACCGGGTCTTGACCATGATGTCGTCGATGTACGCTTCAACGTTGCGGCCCAGCTGAGGCCCGAGGCATGCCTGCATCGCGCGTTGGAAGGTGGCGCCAGCGTTCCGGAGGACGAGAGGCATCCGAGTGTAGCAGTAGCATCCCTTGGGGGTGATGAAGGCCATCTTCTTCTGCTCCTCAACTGCCATCAAGATCTGGTGATACCCGGAGAAGGCATCCAGGAAACACAGCGACTCGTAGCCGGCCGTGGAATCCACGATCTGGTCGATGCGTGGAAGAGGAAACGGGTCCTTGGGGCAGGCCTTGTTCAGGTCTGTGAAGTCGATGCAAAGTCGCAGCTTGGAGTTCATCGGTTTTGGCACCACCACAGGGTTAACTACCCAAGTGGGATGGGGCACCGCCTTGATGACGCCGGCTTCCAGTAGCTTGTCGGTCTCGGAGACGATGAACTCCAACTTCTCCTTGCTTTGCCTTCACAGAACTTGCTTCACGGGGCGGGCATCCGCGTTTACCGCCAGTTTGTGCTCGATCACCTCCCTTTGTACGCCGGGTAAACCTGACGCTTTCCACACGAAGACGTCAGAGTTTTCCCGAAGGAAGGCGACGAGCGCGCTTTCCTATTTATCGGTGACGTGGGAACCAATGGTGATGGTGCGGGAACCGTCACCCTTGAGTGCCACCTTCTTGGTCATCTGCGGGTCACAGTGGAAAGGCGCCCTCTTGGAGGAAGTCGGCGCCAATCCCCCGGAGAGTGCGTCGGCACCAGCGTCCTGCGCATCTTGTCGGGTGTCCGCTCTCATGGCCACCGCCTGGTTCAGCTTCTGGACGCAGTAGATGGCGTCATCGATGTCGGCCTTGATCTTGATCACACCCCAAGCCGCCGGGATTTTCATCACGTTGTAGGCGAAGTGGGAGACGGCCATGAACTTGGCTAGCGCAGGCCAGCCGAGTATGCCGTTGTAGGGGAGCGACCTATCGGCGATGTCAAAGATGATCTCCTCGGTGCGGAAGTTCTCGGGGCCACCGAAAGTGACCGGGAGAGTGATCTTCCCTAGAGGCCGTGTGATGTTCCCGTTCATGCCTTGGAACACGCCGGTGTCTTGCAGGCGGGAGAAGGGGATTTGCATTGTGGCCAAGACCTTTGCCGTTAGCAGGTTGAGGCTGGAGCCTCCGTCGGCCAGCATCTTGGTGACCTTGAAGTTGTGGATGATGGGCGACACGATCAGGGGTAGTGTCGCTACCCCGACAGTGCTGTCAGGGTGATCTTCCGGGTCGAAGGTGATGACCTGATTGGACCACTACAGGGGCTTTGGCGGCGCCGAGGCGACCGCATTCAGCTCCCGGACGAGTCTCTTGCCGGTGTTTGTTGGAGGGAGGCAGGGAGGCTCCCCCGTGGATACACCCGACGATGCTGTTGATCTCTTGGAACTGTCCGTTGCCGCCACCTTGAGGAGCCGGAGCGTCCCCATTGTCGGCGAACTCTGGGTTGTTTGGTCCGCGTCCGCCTTGGCCTTCGCGCCCTCCACCACGACTTCCGTGACCTCCACCTGATACCCACAAGTATAGGGGATCGTTGAAATCTTCGAAGTGTAAGTATTAGTATCGATCCCACGAGTAGTAGAAGGTGAGTATTTATCCTCTCAAATAAGAGTGTCACTTCTCTTATTATCTATGCACTAGACAAACTAAATGATTAAATGATGCAAGTGTTTTTGGGTTTTTGGTGTAGAGTTTGCAATAAAGTAAAAAGCTGAAAATAAAATATGACAAGTGAAAGCTCTCAAAGAGAGAAAGCCCAATCCTCTATGCAGCAAGAGGACAAGCTTGAGTGGTGTGTTTCTTATAGGTGGAAAATGTTCCCAAGGGCTACATGGATTTCATGGCATAAATATTTCTAGAACAACAAGGTAAACATTTTGTCAAGTTTTAATCTTCTTTGGACGGAGCCATAATTAGGTGTAGTTAAATAAATAAACTAAACCCCTTATGATGGATCATGTGGCCAAGTAAATGAATGCACAAGAATTATTAAGACATAAAGTCCCACCATAGCATTACACTCTAAGGTCCCCGATATAAATCCCCTCCTAATGTAACTTCATGTATTAGACCAAGGTTTATGTGTCCTCCTAGGTCCTACCAATTCCATCACACTAGTGTGATAGCACATTCATGCATTACTCAATATACGGTGCACTTCATACATTGTACACAAGTTAAGTGAAAATTATTGCCAATCCATTCTATGCCCCCAGGAAGATGAGAGAACTACTCACAACACAATCTGAAAATATAATCTCCCCACAAAACAATGACAAGTAGCAATTCACAAACATGTAGAACAGTACTTAGACAATAGCTAGGGTTCGAACTATCTGAAACTATGAGGGGGATGAAGTGGATCACGAAGATGGTGATGGAGATGGTGCTGGTCTTGATGGTGGTGTTGATGGAGACTCCGGAGGGGTGATGGAGGAGCCTTCCGAAGGTGATTCCGGTGGCGTTTCCCCCCTCCGATCTTCTCCGGCGGCAGCCTTCAGTCTCTTGTTTTGTGGTTTTTTGTTTCTGCCCCGCCTCCTCGCGAAAGCCGCCGGGAGGCTATTTTTATAGTCAGTTTTAGGTCAAGACGAAGCCACGGAGACGAAAACAGATGGCATCGGAGCCACGAGGCCCAAGATGGGGGGTCCCACGTGGCCAAGGAATCTGGCCGCGTGGGCCCACCTCTTTTGGCCCTCGGGTCTCCGTTTGTTCGCTTCCTTCACTCCTACGCTTCGTTCCTTCCAAAAAATGATCCCCGCAAAATATTAGGTCATTTGAACGTCGTTTGGGTCCCTGAAACATCAAAATATAGAAAAGAGGGTTTTCTGCCAGTGCAGGGTTAATTCCAGAAAAATAGGAAAACTATGAAATCTTCCCAAAATCCTTATAAAACAATGATATAACCCTTATATGATGCAAATATGATTGAAATATGAATATTATAATGCAAATTTCATGTATGCATTTTACATGCATCAGCATCCCCAAGCTTAACCTATACTCGTCCTCGAGTATAAAGGTGATAAAACCAACATGGACTTTGCATTTTAATACTATCAATGGATATCAAAGATGATTACTATTGCTACATAGAGTCAAATGATTCATTCTTCAAAGGAGTAGCAATATACAAGATGGATTATAAAGTGATATCAAATATTCAATGAAAGGATGTTCAATGATAATTCACAAAGTGTAACATAGAAGAAAGCACTATGGACCAAATGTATGCATAATGAAGAGTAAAAACATCCTATAATGGTCATAGAGTACTCTTATGAAATCTGAATATAAAAGATGGACACTTTGGAAAGATATATAAATGAGTAGAGGTAAAACACGAAGCTGGGGGGACGAAGATCGATGGCATCAGAGCCACGAGGGCCCAGATGACTAGTCCCACGCGACCAAGGAATCTGGCCGCGTGGGCCTATGTCTTCCAAATGCTTCTACTTGAGTTTCATCTAACTTCCAAATGCTTCTACTTAAGTTAATGTTTGCAATGTGGTATTGGTGTCAAGCTCTCATTACCCCATCATAACATCTTGAATGGTTAAAGTCAAATATGAGTAGTGTGCTTGACAAAGTATGGGTTGAAAGCTTCATGCCCCGTGAATATGAGTACCTACACCATCGTGTTACTCAATTTGGGCTACCAAGCAAGTTCAAGTAAAAGTCATTGTAAAAATAGCGTCATCAAGAGGGTCAACTGGGGTACCTCTTGTCCCAGGACATGGAACAAGCCCATGTCAAAATGACAAGACAAACAAACATAATGAACAATCTCAACACCCTTTTTATTTACTATTGATATAGCATTTTATTATGAGGTGCATCACTGAAGGTTAACAATAGCATGTAAGTAAATTTCCACCATGAATGATGCATGGCTTAGATTAGCGGCCCAGGTGTCTCTCTAGCCATTTGTACAAACTACTTAAACTTACTTAGTTTCCACATTTTTTTGGCACTATGATTGGCATCCATACACAAAAGTACATGATATCAACTAAATATAATTAAGAACATGTTGAAAGCTTGCCATGTTACAGCACATATGGGCTAACCCCCAACCAAGACTCTTGTCAAGCTCACAGCTTCATAATTTTAATCACAATGGTTCATGCTTATTAAGTGCAATAAAAGTAAAGTGTGCATCAAGTTCGTGAGAGCTTTTTAACCAACTTTTCCCATAACAATCAATAACATAAGCATTTTAATTCAGAGGTATAGATAATACAAAATAACATGATAAACATACTCGGAATAGCATAAAGCTAATAGGTAGATATGGTGGACTCACTGGAAAAACTTTGGTTGAAGGTGTTGGAAACAAGTTTTTACTTGTTGGAATTTTGGGCTAGCAAAAGGGAGAGAGTTGACCGTCTAAATGCATGCACAAGTGTCCATAGAACTAACCAATCCATGTTAAACAAAGTAAAGTAACATTCAGCATCAAAACATGAATAAGAGATAGCCCTTGATAAAACACTTGCAAATTAACACTCATTAAAAAGCACATGAATCATGCAACTATATGTATCTTTTTAAATCAGCTCAAACAACCCTTTCCCAATATTTTTAATAGCATCCAACTCAATTCAACCCAAATTTCCAGTAGCTCTCTCATAAAAAAAATGATAGTGGTGGTCTCAAAACAAAAATCAAACCAAAATAAAAAGCAAATAAAAGACCCTCCAAGTTTATGCGATAAAGTGCATTGATCGAAAAACAGAAGTTAGATGTGTGCAAACCGAGAGTGTGTTGGTCCAGTGGGGTTGTCTTCACATCCCCAAGCTTATGGTCTTCACCATCCCTGGATAGCTCTTGGTGCATATCCTAGAATCCCTGTGAAAAAACTTCAACACAAAATTGTCTCCCATCTCTTTTCCGTGGGGTGACATTAGTAGGTACAAAAGATAGAATGCTTGCTGAAAGAAATTCATGAACATATATTCATATTAAGTGTCCAGCAAGTGTTTAATGTTGTATGCTTATTCATAAACTCAAGTTAATCAAGAAGATTAAACTTAAAAGTTCAAAGAATGCATCAAACAAAATAGGACAGAATCTGTCCAGAAAAACAGCAGCAGCAAGACACATTTTTCTACCCTACTTAAGTATGTCGAAAAATTCTGGGAAAATTCAGGCTTACAGAGGATCAAATGTTGCAGTTACAGTTAAAATATCAACTCATTCAGAGTAACATAATAGGAATGAACAATCATACCGTGCACAGATTTGTGCTGAAATAAAATCTCCGAATACAATAAGCAACTTTTTCAATCCAAAATGGGTAAAACTTGGCACTTTATTAAAAATTCCAGAAACAAAACAAAAAACTAAATCTGTTGTTACAGGAAGAGGACATAAATAAAATCAAAAATAAAAAAAACCGGGTTGCCTCCCGTAAAGCGCTTTCTTTATAGCCATATAGCTAGGCATGATAGTTTTAATGATGCTCACATAGGAATAAGAATTGAAATACAAAAGAGAGCATCAAGAGAAAAATATCAAACGCATTTAAGTCTAACCCACTTCCTATGCATTGGTATCTTGTAAGAAAATAAAATATTGAAACACAAAGCAGGTAGCATAGGAAGATAAAACGAGAGCAATTTCAAGACTTTCAACTTAAAGAGAGGAAACGTAATAATATTGAAATGTTTAGAACCATGTTTTCCCCTCTCATAATAGTTACAAGTAGTGGAAGCAAATTTGATAAAACAACTATTAGATTGGTGCAACTTTGCAAACTTAGGAACATATAAAGGATTATTAAAACTGTCATGTAAGATATTAGCATGTTTTCCTCTCTCAAAATAATTGCAAGAAACATCATAAACATGATGGTTGTGGGTGGAATTGTTATTAGTGCAAGATAATTTCAGCATGTAACAGCCCCAGTTTGGTACCCTAAAATATGGGCCAAATTTTCACTTTTTGCTTTGCATTGCATCATGACATACTTATTTAAATTGCTAAGTAATAAAGCAACACTTGGAAATTTAGAACAAAGGAAGCAAAACCCTTCCCAAAATTTTCAAACCAAATACACTTACTCAAATTGGCAAAACCAATTGTTCTTGAGTCTCCAATTTGTCCAGGAAGCTCAAGGATATATTTTATAAATAATTGTCAAAGGCTAAATTGTTAACTAGCAACTAAATAAATTGAGAATCCAAAATTGGTTCAAATCAAATACTTTTTTTGGAAACTAAGTTAGACTTTTCAAAAATTCAAAATAAAATATGGGGTGCTTCATTGTTATAATATGAGCCTCCATAAATATTTTTACTATTTTTGGAATTGTTTAAGTACTCCAAATAATTACATTTTGGAAATCATTAAAAATGACCTTATTTAAACCTATGAATAAATCTGAATCTAAACATTTTATTTTGGGGCACCAATTTTTGTGGAGCTCCTACATGTCATGGAGAGGCATTACAAATTTCTGCAGAATTTATAGAAATAGTTTAGGGCCTCAATTAATGGCACTAAACGGCTGCTGGACCTTTTTGCAAACAAAGAAAATTGAGACAGGGAGTTTTTCGCTAAAGGATCATCTCCCTCCTCACTGTCGCCACAGTGGGGCGCCATGCCGCCACCTCCTCACTTGTGCCGCACCATGCCGTGGCCCCCGGGAGACTAAGGTGGCCGCCACCATCGCCACCTGCTCCCCTCCCCATTTCATCCCGATTTTTTCGGATCGCATTAGGTCTTCTTCCTCCTGAGCTCCTCCTCTCACCGCCGCTCGCCTCCGCGCGTCGCCGCCGTCTGGAGCAGCCCCGCACGAATCGAAGCGGACGGGAAGCTCCGCCGCGTCCTCCTCTCCCCCCCCCCACCAGCGGAATCGAACCGTGGTCGCCAGGGCCGACGCGTTCATCCACGACTTCCACAACCACGGTTGTCGCACGCCGGCCGGATTCTCGTCACCGCCGTCCACCCCTCGCCGTCTCCGACCCCTACCACGTGCTAGGGTGAGCACCGCGCCACTTTTGGCTTTCTCCCTCTCCTGCTCCCCCTCCCTCTCTTCCTCACCGTCGTCACCGTAGCGCCGCCGCCGTCGCTGTCTCGGTCTTGCTGGCTAGGAAACCGGCCTGGGCCGGCCTTGGGGCCGGCTGGCTCGGGAGCCTGCCCGGCCTGGCATCGGTCTGGGCCGGCCACGAGGCCGGCTGCCTCCGAAAGGAGCCCGGCCTGGCCCCGGTCTGGGCCGGCCAGGAGGCCGGCTGCCTCCGACACAGGCCCGGCCTAGAAACCGGCCTGGGCCGACGTGGAGGCCGGCCCAAACAGTAAAAACAGTTTTTATTTAAAATAAAATAGTTCATAACTACTTGAATATTGCTTCAAATTTAGCAAATCAAATATCAAATTGTTCAGAAAAACAATACCTATCTATTGGTAACATTTCCATGTTCTTTTGAGTAAATATTTTTGCCTTTATTTAGGAAATCCTAAAATGGCATAAATAATACCAAATCTGGAAAAATTCATAACTTGAGAAATAATTAACGAAAAGTTGTGAATAAAATATCAAAGTGATTGGCATGTTAAATGTTATCAAACCATGCTAATATTATATCATGATCACAAATATTTATTTGATGTTATTCTTTAAATGATTAAATGAATTAAATTCAAATAATTATTTAATTCTCTATTTATTCATCGAAACTCGGAAAATTACAAATAAGGTACCGAAATGATCGGAAGAACAAAACCTACTTAATCATGTCATGTTCATGCATATTTAAGCCACTTCTTTAATAATTTAATAGTTTATAAACAATGTGGCCAGTAAGATAAATATGGGGTTGTTTCCAAATAATTGCACTAATTATTTGGAACTCCATTTAATTTGTTAGATAAATTAAATGATGATATACCTTCATCAACTTTTGATTGTGCATTGCACCTTGTCATCATGTGATTGTGCATTGCACCTTGTCCTCATGTGATTTATTTTGTTCTTCTATTATTTTGGGTATCGATAGATTCCGGAGTGGAGGTTAACCCTATCTACCCCGACGAGCCGTACTACACGCCCCGGCAGCAAGGCAAGAGATAACCTAACCTTCTTGGCATCTAGCATCCTATTGCTTTATAAACTTATTTTATCCACCATAATATTGCATGTGATTCCAATGACAATTTGATCAAGATGTAGAGTATCCTATGAATGCATGTTTTCCCCGAACCAATACATGTATCCCCTCCTATGAACCCTAGGTATTATGTGTTGGCCGGAGATAAATTATGTTATTATTGTAGTTAAATGCTTAGCTATGCTTAGCCATGCTTAGTATAATGCTTAGCTGTCCGTTATTTATTTCCATGATTTATGAAATGGATGGAATGTTCGGACAAGGTGGAGGATGCTAGTGTACTTAATTAAATTGTTTAAAGGCCTGGATGAGTTGCCATCTGGGGATGGTGTTTTGCCTCATTCTTGCCGCCTAGGCTGAGAGTGCTTTTAGTTAGAACCAAGAACCGAGCGTGCTTCCAAAGGTGGGGACATATGGAATCCCCTGTGACCGAATAAGTTGTGAGGGGCTTGTCAAGGGTCCTCTAGTTTGCTATTTCCATTTGCGTGTGAGTGTTTGGGTGGAAAAAGAAACGATAAGGACGGTGGTGTTTAGGATGTGGCCGCGGGGCAGGGCGTTGGAGGCGCTGAATCTGTCCTTCTCCACACTGATGGTGCTTGAGTAAGCCTCATGCAATGTAAAGGTCTAACCGCGGCCACTCGCCGGCCTTCCCCGGAAGAGGGCCAATCAGGTGAGCCGGACGGTACCGATGGGTAAATTAGTACACCCCTACAGGGTTAAATCTTTTCGAAAAGCCGTGTCCGCGGTTATGGACAAATCTTGGGAAAGGCGGATTAGCTCATAGAGAACCTAAACCTTAATTAATTAATTTGGCAGCTAAAGGTTGCAACTCAACGTGTGTTTAAAAGGTTCATTTCCTCGAGGGTGATTCGAGGGAGTGCCTTTGGTGGAGATGAGAGATGTTCTGGCTACAAGTTGGTTTGATGAGAACCGAAGATGAAGTTTACCCTCTTATCCCTTTTGGGAAAAACAATTCTGAGTATTCGATGCCATGGGTCTTTTATACTCTTATAAATGAAAACTAGCTTTAGGAAAAAATAGATACATACAGCTTTAGAGCCTCCGTCAGCATTGGGCCTATATCGCCTTACTAAACTTGCGAGTACGTCGTACTCAGTCTCTCTTTGCTGCCTTTATTACTTGTTTCAGAGGAGGACGACACCGAGCACACAGGTGATTTCTTCGTGGACGTCGACGAGTAGTTCGGGGTTCCCAGGTGGCAGCTTGGGACCGTGGAACAAGCTGGCTGGATTGGTTTATGTGTAGGCCTCTTAGGCCATATATTTGGATCTTGTTGTATTAGACAACACTACTTCGCTACCGCCTGATGTACTGATGGGTCTGTGACCCCTTTTGTGTGTAATATTTGTATCTTTCTCATATATGAGTTGCTATGTGAATCTTTGTGTCGTAGAGTCTGTGATGTGCCAGTTGTTCCACAAGTCTTGATCTCTCAACTATACATGATAGCTATGTATGAGCTTATGGCATGATCGAAGTGTTGCGTGCCGATGATCCATTCCGAGCACGCCTGCCAAAGTTTTTGTCCTGGGATTGGTAAACCCAGTAACCTTCGATTGTGTAGCATCACCGGTTGCACAAAGGTTCATTGTATAGTTCTGGGGTCGGGGCGCTACACAGCCCACATATGTACTTTTCAACATATAAAATCTTCTCCTCCATGGTGTGAATAGGAGAATTCAAAAATAAATTAGGACTCTCATAAGTTAGAGTGTTGTCATAAGCAGCAAATATATCATTTTTATCCTCACATAATTTAGTAACAAGTTCTAAACATAGAGAATTATCAAGCAAAATAGGACCATCATCTAGAGTACTATCATAAAAAATGTCTAAACCATACTCCTCATCATCATCAAAATTATTATCAATAATGTTGTCATTAGGTATAGGTTGATAGTCCTCCTCATCATCAGAATCATAAAAACAAAGTTTATCATCAATAAAGTCTTGAGTGTTACCCTCAACCATAGGTGGTGAAGGTGGAAGTTTCCTCTCTTCATTCTCTAGTTGTTTATCATTTTCATCATCTTCTTGGGGTTGCACGGGCATCCCCAAGCTTAGGTTTTTATCCTCCTCTTCACATTCTTCTTCTTCCAAGCTTACGTTTTTATCATCTTCTTCCTGCAAAACATCAGTACTTTCCATGGAAGCAAGAATTATTTCTTTAACATAAACATTGTCACTAAATTATTTTTTTCAAAGTTGGAGAATAATAGAAATTTGTCCTTTCATTACACGAGCTTCATGACTAGTTGTAAGAAATTTATCAATAAGAGAGTCTATCTCATTGGCTCTAACATAAGCAATATATTTCTCAACTTGTTCTATATCAGGGCATGAAAATTTATCTTCACGATAACAAGCAATTATAGGATCACTATTATACTTGCATTGATAGTGGGAATGTTTAACAGCTCTTCTATTGCAACAAGTTACATCATGTAATTCACAAAACTGAATAGACATTTTGTGAAGAGCTTCATGTTGGAGATATGCCCAAGAGGCAATAATAAATGTTATTGATAATCATATTTCCCGTTCATGATAAATGTTTATATCCATGCTAGAATTGTATTAAGCGGAAACAAATACATGTGTGGAATATAAACGGTAATGTGTCCCTAGTCTTTCCTTTTATGACTAGTTCGTTTGATTAAGTGATGGTTAGATGTTTCCTAACCATGGATTTATGAATCACTTAATAAATGAAGTTTGTATCATGGGTGATGATATAATGGACAAGACTCAAATTAAATAGATGTCAAATATAGTTTCCTTAGACCATGAGATTATGTCACTCCCACCTATCAGAGGAGTGCTTTGTGGACATGAAACGTCACTTCGTAACTGGGTGATTATAAAGGTGGTTTTCAGGTTCTCCGATGATAGGTTGTTGGGTGGCATATTTCAAGACTAGGATTTGTTCGTCCAACAGTTGGATAGATATCTCTGGGCCCTCTTGGTAGTATAGCATCCAAACGCTTGCAAGCATATGACTAAGTGGTTAGTCATAAGGGATCCTATTCTATGGGAACGAGTAAAGAGAACTTGTCGGTAACGAGATTAATCAGATATGGAGATATCGGTGGATTGAATCCCGGACAAGTAATATATCGTGAAACAAAAGGAATCGTATATGGATTAATTGAATCCCGGACATTGTGGTTCGACTGGTAAAGTACTTCGTCGAATATGTAGGAATTAATATGGGCATCCCGGTCCCGCTATTAATATGACATATTCGCGAACCCGCAGAGTCACACACTTAACGTTCGATGTAGTTAGGGTTCGAGATAAATGATGGTGAGAAAGAATATTGATTCGGAGTCCCGGATAGGATCCCGGACGTCACGAGGAGTTCCGGAGTGGTCCGGAGAATAAGATTCATATAAGGAAAGTGGTTTCCGAAGGTTTGGAAAAGGTTCGGGAATTTATCGGTAAAGTACCGGAAAGTTCTAGAAGGTTCTAGAGGGGTCTAGAAGTGGGGCCCATAGGAGTATGGGGCCCACATGAATTAAAGGGGTGGTGGACTGGCCTTTGGGCCAGCCGCACCATGCCCTTGAGGGGCCCATGCGGCAGGGGCTTAAAGCCCAAGAGGGGAGGCGGTCGGCCAGCGAACCCTAACCCTAGGGCAGCTGGCTTGGGGGCCAAGCCTCCCCTTGCCGCCGGCCCTAGGAGGGGTGTGGCGCAATCCCCCTTGGCCCCCTATATAAGGAGGGGTAGGGAAGGGGGTGCGGCACCCAAGGACCACCCCATAGGTGCCCTAGCCGCACCACCCTCCAACCCTAGCCGCCGCCCCCTTCCTCCTCCTCTCTCCCCGACGGTCGCTTGGCGAAGCCCTGTCGGATCTCCACCATACACACCACACCACCGTCGTCGTGCTGTTGATCTCGAGCCTCTCCACCACCTCTTGCGGGATCAAGAACGTGGAGTCTTCATCGAGCTGTACGTGTGGATCTCTCGGAGGCGTTGCTCGTGCGGCGCTTGGATAATACATCTCCTCGCGACTAGACGAGTCTAGTTGCGGGGATCGACTAGCCAACCCTTGCCTCGACAAAACACTCACGGTTTTCTTCGAGGGTGAGATTCGATCTCCTTCTTGCTACCAACCTCTCGTAGATCGGATCTAGATGTTGGGTTTATTCCGCGATCTTTGCGTAGGAAATTTTTTTGTTTTCTATGTTGCGACCCTTCAGTGGTATCAGAGCCTAGATCTATTCGTAGATGTTGGTGCGATTAGACACAAGTGTTGTGGGCGTTGATATTTTATGTTGCTACCTTTGAGCATGCACTTTGCATCTTTGCGGTACTGTGAGATTGAATCGGCCTGGACCAACCTTACTCGTCCACGCACGAGAGACCGGTTCCACGACTGACATGCAACTTGTTCTGCATAAGTAGCTGGCGGGTGTCTGTTTCTCTTGCTTTAGTGAATGTGCAATTTTCAATGGAAGGCCTTTCAGAAGGATGAGTAAATAAGCAACTATTTTATCACCGTTGTGGCTTTGCGTAGATTAGAACGGTTCTATCTATTGACCCATTAGAAGCCACGTAAAAATTGCATAAACAAAGTAGAGGACGTCTAACTTGTTTTTGCAGGGGTTGTGATGTGGTATAGCACAAGATATGATTATGTGTTGTATGCAATGATCATGTTTTGTAATTGTCACGACTTGCATGTCGATGAGTACGGCAACCGGCAGGAGCCTTATGGTTGTCTCATATTTATTGTATGACCTGCGTGTCACTTTAAAACGCCATGTGATTGCTTTACTTTATTGCTAAGGTAGCCATAGTAGTAGTTGCAATAGTTGGTGGAGGCAATCATGGTGATGGTGCCACGAGCTGGTGATGATGGAGATCATGCCGGTGCCTTGGAGATGGAGATCAAAGGCACAAGGAAAAGGCTATACCATGTCACAATTTTTGAATTGCATGTGATGTTAATCCTTTTATGCACCTTATGGTTTATGCTTAGATACGATCTCGACGGTAGCATGATAAGGTGATCTCTCACATTAATATCAAGAAGTGTTCTCCCCTAGTATGCGCCGTTGCCAAAGTTCATCGTTTTGAAGCACCACGTGATGATCGGGTGTGATAGATTCTACGTTCACATACAACGGGTGCAAGCCAGTTTGCACATGCAGAAATACTATGGTTTCCTTGACGAGCCTAGCATGTACATACATGGCCTCGGAACACAAGAGCCGAAATGCTAAACACGAGTCATATGAATGATATGATCAACATGGAGATGTTCACCTTTTGAAGCTGCACCACTTCACGTGATGATCGGTTGTGGTGTAGTGGATTTTGGATCGTGAGTCACTAAACAACCAGAGAGATGTTGAGTTTAGTGGGAGTTCGTTTTATAATTAGATTATTTCTCGAACAATCTATCATGAACACAGTCTAAACACCTTGCAAATAATGTTGTAGATCAATGGCCCTTCCCAACATCACCATGAATTTTAACGCGTTCCTAGAGAAAGACAAGCTGAAAGACGATGGAAGAAATTTCTCAGATTGGTTTATGAATCTGAAGATTATCCTCAAAGCTGCCAAGAAACTGTATGTCCTAGATGCACCGCTGGGTGAGGCTCCAGCAGAGGGAGCGGCTGAAGATGTTAGGAACGTCTGGGCAGCCCGCTCTGAGGACCACGAGATAGTTAAGTGCGGTCTGTTGTACGGCTTAGGACCTAAGCTTCAAAAGCGTTTTGAGCACCATGGCGTTCATCAGATGATAGTTGATCTGAAAGCTATGTTTCAGACTCAAGCCAAGGTGGAGAGGTATGAAGCCTCTTCTAAGTTCTTTAGCTGTATGATGGAAGAGAATAGCTCCGTCAGTGAACACGTGCTCAAGATGTCTGGGTACGGTGATCGCTTGGCGCAGCTGGGTGTTGTGATTCCCAATGAGTTGGGGATTGACCGTGTTCTCTAGTCACTTCCACCTAGCTACAAAAGCTTTGCGATGAACTATAACATGCAAGGAATGGAGAAAACTCTTCCTGAGCTCTTCGCGATGTTAAAGACCGCGGAAGTGTAAATCAAGAAGGAGCATCAAGTGTTGATGGTCAACAAGACCATTAGTTTCAAGAAAAAGGGCAAAAGAGACCACCTCAAGAAGGATGGCAAGCGAGCTTCCGTGCCTGCGAGGAAGTCAAGGAATGGCCCTAAGTCTGATACTGAGTGCTTCTACTTCAAGGGAACTGGTCACTAGAAGCGGAACTGCCCCAAGTATCTGGCAGACAAGAAGGCTGGCACCGTCAAACAAGGTATATATGATATACAAGTTATTGATGTGTATTTAACAAGTGATCGTAGTAGCACCTGGGTATTTGATACTGGTTCGGTTGCTAATATATGTAACTCGAAACAGGAGCTGCGGAATAGTCGACGCTTGGCAAGGGACGAGGTGACGATGCGCGTTGGAAATGGATCAAAAGTTGAAGTCATCGCTGTCGGCACACTCCCTCTGCATTTACCTTCGGGATTAGTTTTAAATCTTTATAATTGTTATTATGTGCCTGCGTTAAGCATGAACATTGTATCTGGATCTTGTTTATTGCGAGACGGTTATTCATTTAAGTCTGAAAACTTTGGTATTTCTATTTATATGGATAATACCTTTTATGGTCATGCACCTGAGAGGAATGGTTTATTTCTATTGGATCTCGATAGTAGTGATACACATGTTCATAACATTGATGCCAAAAGATGCAAAGTGAATGATGATAATACCACATATTTGTGGCACTGCCGTTTGGGTCACATTGGTGTAAAGCGCATGAAGAAACTCCATTCTGATGGACTTTTGGATTCACTTGATTTTGAATCATTTGAAACTTCCGAACCATGCCTTATGGGTAAGATAACTCGAACACCCTTCTCCGGCACGATGGAGAGAGCAACAGACTTGTTGGAAATCATACATACCGATGTGTGTGGTCCGATGAGTGTTGCAGCACGTGGTGGATACCGTTACTTCTTGACCTTCACCGATGATTTGAGTAGATATGGGTATATTTACTTAATGAAACACAAGTCTAAAACGTTCGAAAAGTTCAAAGAATTTCAGAGTGAAGTCGAGAATCATCGTAACAAGAAAATAAAGTTTCTTCGATCCAATCATGGAGGCAAATATTTGAGTTACGAGTTTGGCATGCATTTAAAGACGTGTGGAATTGTTTCACAACTTACGCCACCCGGAACACCACAGCGTAATGGTGTGTCTGAACGTCGTAATCGAACCTTATTGGATATGGTGCGATCTATGATGTCTCACACAGATCTGCCACTATCATTTTGGAGCTATGCATTATAGACAGCCGCATTCACTTTAAATAGGGCTCCATCAAAATCCTGTTGAGACGACTCCATATGAGTTATGGTTTGGCAAGAAGCCAAAGTTATCGTTTCTCAAAGTTTGGGGTTGCGATGCTTATGTGAAAAAGCTTCAACTTGATAAGCTCGAACCCAAATCAGAAAAATGTGTCTTCATTGGATACCCTAAGGAAACTATTGGGTATACCTTCTACCACAGAACCGAAGGCAAGATTTTCGTTGCCAAGAATGGTTCCTTTCTAGAGAAGGAGTTTCTCTCGAAAGAAGTGAGTGGGAGGAAAATAGAGCTTGACGAGGTTATCGAACCTTTTCTTGAGATGCCGAGTAGCGCAGAACTAGAAGTTGTTCCAGAATAGCCATCGCCACCTGAAGAAGGAGAAAATGATGTTGATCATGCTACTCCAGTCAAAGTTGCTATTGAGCCTCGCAGATCAACAAGGGAACGTACTGCCCCTGATTGGTACAACCCCATCATGAGTGTCATGTTGTTGGACAATGATGAACCTGCGAATTATGAGGAAGCAATGATGAGCCCAGACTCCGATAAATGGCTAGGAGCCATGAAATCCGAAATGGAATCCATGTATGAAAACCAAGTATGGACTTTGGTGGACTTACCGAACGACCGTAAGGCCGTTGAGAACAAATGGATATTCAAAAGAAAGACAGACGCTGACGGAAACGTCACTGTGTATAAAGCTCGACTTGTCGCAAAGGGTTTCCGACAAATTCAACGAGTTGACTATGATGAGACATTCTCACCCGTAGCGATGCTGAAATCTGTTCGGATTATGTTAGCAATTGCCGCTTTTTATGATTATGAAATTTGGCAAATGGATGTGAAAACCGCGTTCCTTAATGGTCATATTAAGGAAGAGTTGTACATGGTCAGCCCGAAGGTTTTGTTGATCCAAAGGATGCTAACAAGGTATGCAAACTTCAGAGATCCATCTATGGACTGAAGCAAGCATCGCGGAGTTGGTATCTCCGGTTTGATGAAGTGATCAAAGGGTTTGGATTTGTCCAAACTTATGGAGAAGCCTGTATTTACAAGAAAGTGAGTGGGAGTTCAGTTGCATTTCTAATACTATATGTGGATGACATATTATTGATTGGAAATGATGTTACACTGCTTGAAAGTGTAAAGTCTTATTTGAATAAGAGTTTTTCAATGAAAGACCTTGGTGAAGCGGCATACATTTTAGGCATAAAGATCTACAGAGATAGGTCAAAGCGCCTAATAGGGCTTTCACAAAGTACATACCTTGACAAGGTTCTGAAGAAGTTCAGAATGGAAAATTCAAAGAAGGGGTTCTTACCAATGTTGCAAGGAAAGGTTCTTAGTAAGACTCAGAGTCCTGTTACGGCAGAAGATAGAGAGATAATGAACAATGTTCCTTATGCCTCTGCGATAGGCTCTATCATGTATGCCATGCTATGTACTAGACCAGATGTGTGCCATGCTGTAAGTTTGACTAGCAGGTACCAAAGTGATCCAGGAGTGGAACACTGGACAGCTGTCAAGAATATCCTTAAGTATCTAAATAGAACTAATGAAATGTTTCTCGTGTATGGAGGTGACCAAGAGCTTGTCGTAAGGAGTTACGTCGATGCTAGTTAGGACACATATCCGGATGATTCTAAATCTCAGTCCGGATACGTGTTTATTCTGAATGGTGGCTCTGTGAGTTGGAGGAGTTCCAAGCAGAGCGTGGTGGCGAAATCTTCAACAGAAGCGGAGTATGTTGCGGCCTCATCGGCAGCAAGTGAAGCAGTCTGGATGAAGGAGTTCCTCTCAGAGCTGAGCGTGGTTCCAAGTGCGTCAAGACCTCTGGCCCTGTACTGTGATAATACAGGTGCAATAGCTCTTGCCAAGGACCCGACTTAACACAAGAATACCAAGCATATTAAGCGCCGCTATCACAATTTGCGTGAGAATGTCAAGGATGGTGACATAGAGATTTGCAAGGTGCATACGGATCTGAATGTGGCAGACTCGTTGACTAAACCTCTTCCACGAGCAAACATGATCAACACTGAGAGGCCATGGGTGTTAGATTGCTACAAATGTAAACTAGATTATTGACTCTAGTGCAAGTGGGAGACTGTTGGAGATATGCCCAAGAGGCAATAATAAATGTTATTGATAATCATATTTCCCGTTCATGATAAATGTTTATATCCATGCTAGAATTGTATTAAGCGGAAACAAATACATGTGTGGAATATAAACGGTAATGTGTCCCTAGTCTTTCCTCTTATGACTAGTTCGTTTGATTAAGTGATGGTTAGATGTTTCCTAACCATGGATTTATGAATCACTTAATAAACAAAGTTTGTATCATGGGTGATGATATAATGGACAAGACTCAAATTAAATAGATGTCAAATATAGTTTCCTTAGATCATGAGATTATGTCACTCCCGCCTATCGGAGGAGTGCTTTGTGGACATCAAACGTCACTTCGTAACTGGGTGATTATAAAGGTGTTTTCAGGTTCTCCGATGATAGGTTGTTGGGTGGCATGTTTCAAGACTGGGGTTTGTTCGTCCAACAGTTGGATAGATATCTCTGGGCCCTCTCGGTAGTATAGCATCCAAACGCTTGCAAGAATATGACTAAGTGGTTAGTCATAAGGGATCCTATTCTATGGGAACGAGTAAAGAGAACTTGTCGGTAACGAGATTAATCAGATATGGAGATATCGGTGGATTGAATCCCGGACAAGTAATATATCGTGAAACAAAAGGAATCGTATATGGATTAATTGAATCCCGGACATTGTGGTTCGACTAGTAAAGTACTTCGTCGAATATGTAGGAATTAATATGGGCATCCCGGTCCCGCTATTAATATGACATATTCGCGAACCCGCAGAGTCACACACTTAATGTTCGATGTAGTTAGGGTTCGAGATAAATGATGCTGAGAAAGAATATTGATTCGGAGTCCCGGATAGGATCCCGGACGTCACGAGGAGTTCCGGAGTGGTCCGGAGAATAAGATTCATATAAGGAAAGTGGTTTCCGGAGGTTTGGAAAAGGTTCGGGAATTTATCGGTAAAGTACCGGAAAGTTCTAGAAGGTTCTAGATGGGTCTAGAAGTGGGGCCCATAGGAGTATGGGGCCCACATGAATTAAAGGGGTGGTGTACTGGCCTTTGGGCCAGCCGCACCATGCCCTTGAGGGGCCCATGTGGCAGGGGCTTAAAGCCCAAGAGGGGAGGGGGCCGACCAGCGAACCCTAACCCTAGGGCAGCTGGCTTGGGGGCCAAGCCTCCCCTTGCCGCCGGCCCTAGGAGGGGTGGGGTGCAGCCCCCCTTGGCCCCCTATATAAGGAGGGGTAGGGCAGGGGGTGTGGCACCCAAGGACCACCCCATAAGTGCCCTAGACGCACCACCCTCCAACCCTAGCCGCCCCCTTCCTCCTCCTCTCTCCCCGACGGTCGCTTGGCGAAGCCCTGTCGGATCTCCACCATACACACCACGCCACCGTCATCATGCTGTTGATCTCGAGCCTCTCCACCACCTCTTGCGGGATCAAGAACGTGGAGTCTTCATCGAGCTGTACGTGTGTATCTCTCGGAGGCGTTGCTCGTGCTGTCGTGGTATTGTCGAATCTAGCCGGGATAGGGGTGCCATCCGGCTAGGTATACACGCCGACGGCAGAGAGAAGATGTGGGGGGAGGAACGTAGCGGGATTCCGATGACGGGATTATACACAGTTTACCCAGCTTCGGATCACACGACGGTGGCGTGATCCTACGTGCTGCTATAAATCACTATAAGGCAATATCGCCGGGTTACAATGATGTGTGTATAGCCTTGGTTGCATGAGGCTGTGGAGATTGTCTCTGGATCTGCCCTAAGGTGTCCCGTAGGCCGGCTTATAAAGGTGGCCGGACCTAGGGCTTACAAGGAAAGTCTACCGGCATAAGGAAATAGGAGTCCTAGACTAATACGGCTTAGTTGTCTTCGTCTTGTGCTCCAACTCGGATGGTTACTGGGCCTTCGTCTTGGATCCTCCTTAGCCGGCTGGGCCTTGTCCTTGCGCTTCAGCATATTGGGCCGCCCGGTAGGCCGGAATTCGGCTTACCACCACTATGGGCTACCCTATTATACTGGAATATGTACATGTCGAAGATACCCCTATTTGGTATATCCCCGACACTAGCCCCCGGAAAGTTTTGAGTTCTCCAGCGGTCGGCTTCTTCGACGGGCTTGAAGTAATTTCGCCTTCGTCTGTCTTGTCTTGGTTTAGACCGATGTAGAACTTGAAGCTTTGCCGAAGAATTTATCCGACATGTACTGCCGAACTAACATCGTCTTAATTGCCATTTAAGACGGATTGATCAGGACGTCCGGACTGATC
>QRDG01000027.1:262245-373879 GCA_012064385.1 Puccinellia tenuiflora
GTGCACGTCGATCCGCATACACTAGGCTTTACTCGGCCCGCGCTCTTCACACTAATCCACGCTCCGGATCGAGACGCTCTGGATCGACTGAATCGAGACGCTCTGAATCGAGGCGACATTGCGGCTGCGTGCGACGTGCGAGGCGCGAATGCATGCATCGTGGCGCATCGTGGCGCGGCTGCGCGCGTGGACGGCATCGTGGCGGCTGTAACAGCCCTAGCTTGGTAACGAAAAATACGAAGAATTTTTCCACTTTTGTTCCATGTTTGCATCATAGCATCCATATGCATTTTGGCCATTTTAAGCTTTCGCTTGGAAACCAATTGAAATGGGAAGCCAGCCTTCCCCAAAATCTCCAACCACATGCAATGCCCAACTGGCAACCAGTAAATGAATTTCCAAATTGATGAGGAAGTTCCAACTTTGCAGTTTATAACAATTCCTCACTTTTCAAATTGTGTCAAATAAGAAATAGCATGGGGGTTCAAGTTGGCTGAATTCTTTCTCCATTTTTGAAACCCAGTCAAACATTTCCAAAATTCAAACTAAAATCGTGGGGAGCCCCATTATGATTGTGAGAGTTTCCATGAATATTTTCACTATTTTGGAAATGGTTAATTACTCCAATTGAATGCTTTTTGCAAATTATCAAAAAATGACCAAATTTAAAAGCTATGAACAAGTGTGGGTCAAATCATTTTATTTGGAGCCCAAACTTTTTGTAGAGGTTCCAGCTGTGAATTAGAGCTTGTATGAATTTTTGCAAATTTTATGAAAGTGTCCTTGTGCCCCAAATAAATTGTCAAAGCTGTTCTGGGGACCTGTTTGCTTTTGTTTCAAACTTTCCAGGGACCTTTTCGCGTTTTTCTTTTTCCCTCTCTCACCTCTCCACTGTGGGCATGGTGCACTGGCGCCATGCCTCCGAGCTGGCCGGCGCCAGGCCGTTTGCTGCCGTGGCATGGATGCTTAGGAGGCTCCCCACCGTCGTTCACCTGCTCCCCCCCCTCGGTACCATTCCTTTTTCCACCGCAATTCCCGGATCGGACGTTTTCCTTTCTCCCCTTCCCGAGCTCCTCCTTGTCGTCGTGTGGCCGAGCTCGCCGCCGTCGTACCAGAGCACGCGAGGTGGATTGAAGGCCAGCACCCGCTCCGCCGTCTCCCCCTCTCCCCTGCACCGGATTAATCGAGCCGGGAGGCCCTGCGTCGACGCGTTCGTCGTCGACTGCCTCCACCTTTGCCACCGCACGCCGGAGCCGATTTGGTCACCGTCGACCCACCCCTCTCCGTAGCGACCGCACCAGCAAGCTCACGGGTGAGCAAGCTCACTTTTGCTTTCTTCCCCGCCCCCTATTTTCCTCTCCCGCCGCCGATTCCTGGTCGCCGTCGCCGCCGGCGTCACCGCACACACGCCCCAGCCTGGGCACCGGCCCGACCGGCCTGGAGGCCGATTGGCTCGGGTGCGTGGCCGGCCTAGCGCCCGGCCTGGGCCGACCGTGAGGCCGGCTCCCTCGGGCCACAGCCCGGCCTGGCTCCGGACTGGGCCGGCTCTGAGGCCGGCCTCCTCGGCCACCGACCCGGCCTGCTAACCGGCCTGGGCCGACCTGTGGGCCGGCCGCACAGTAAAAACAGTTTTTGTTTTTATTTTGGAATAATTCATAACTATGTGTACTTTGGTTCAAATTCAACAAACAAAATACCAATTTGATCAGAAAGACAAACTCTAGCTAATAGACCAATTGAAATGTTTATTTGAAACCATATTTTGATATTAATTAAGAATTCCTAAATGGGTTAAATAATCCCAAATTAGGAAAACTCATAACTTATTAAATATTTGTCAAAAAAATACGAATTAAATATCAAAGTGATCAACTTATCAAATGCTATCAAACCATGCACTTATCACATCATGATCACAAATATTTATTTGATGTTATTCTAAATTGGTTTAAAAGAATTAAATTCCTTTAATTATTTAAATTGCTATTTATTCATCGGTGCTCCAAAAATTACAAATGAGGTACCAAGATGATCGGAATAACGAACCCTACCCATTTCATGTCTTGTTCATGCATATTGAGCTACTTATCTAATAATTCAATAATTTATGAAGAATGTGGTCACTAAGATAAATATGGGGTTGCTTCCAAATAATTGCACTAATTACTTGGCTCCCCGTTTAATTTTTCTCTCTAATTTATATAATGATATATTTGCATCAATTGGACATGTCATCATGTGTTTGCGCATTGCACCTTGTGTACTTGTGATTTATGTGTTCTTTGTATTTCTCTTTTGGGTATCGATAGATTCCGGAGTCGAGGGTCTCTCTACTCACCCCGACGATCAGTACTACGCGCCAGGGCAGCAAGGCAAGAGATAACCTAACCTTCTTGGCATTCTAGCATCCTGTGATTTTATCAACTTATTTTATCCACCATAATATTGCATGCGATTCAAATGTCTCTTTTGATCAAAATATAGAGAATCCTATGATTGCATGTTCTTCCCCGAGCCAATCACATGTATCCCTACCTATGAACCGTAGTGTTGATGTGTTGGCCATGCTTAGAAATGCTTAGTTGAAATACTAGTTATGTCCGTTATTGAATTCCATAATTAATGATGTTGATGGAGTGATTTTGGGCATGGTGGATAATTGTGATGCTTAATTAAAATGCTGAGACGGCTTGGGTGAGTTGCCATCGGGGATGGTGTTTTGCCTCACTCTAGCCCCTAGGTGCGAGTTCTTTACCTCTTGAACCAAGACTGAGCGTGCTTCCGGAGGTGGGGGCATATGGAACCCCCTTTGACCGAATAAGTTGTGAGGGGCTTGTCAAGGGTCCTCTAGTTTGCTATTTCCATTTGCGCGTGAGTTGTGTGGGTGGAAAAGAAACGAGGATGGTGGTGTTTAGGACGTGGCCGCGGGGCAGGGCGCTGGGAGCGCTGAACCTGTCCTTCCGCACACTGATGGTCCTTGAGTAAGCCTCATGCAATGTAAAGGTCTAACCGCGCCCACTCGCCGGCCTTCCCCGGAAGAGGGCCAACTAGGTGAGCTGGACGGTACCGATGGGTAAATTAGTACACCCCTGCAGGGTTAATCTTTTCGAAAAGCCGTGTCCACGGTTATGGACAACTTGGGAATAGACGATAAGACCATAGAGAATATTAACCTAATTGATATGGCAGCTAAAGGTTGCATAATCAACGTGTGTTAAAGGTTTATTTCCTCGAGGGTGATTCGAGGGGGTGCCTTGGTGGAGATGAGTGTGGTTGGTGACAAAAGGGGTTCGATGAGAACCATTGATGACAAAGTTGCTCTCTTATCCCCTTTATGAAAAGTATTATGAGTAGACGATGCCTTGTGTCATTTATATCTTTTATTGAAAATTGGCTTTATGCAAAAGAAATACATAAACAGCTTTAGAGCCTCCATCAGTCATTGGGCCTATATCGCCCTACTAAACTTGCGAGTACATCGTACTCAGTCTCTCTTTGCTGCCTCTATGATTTTGTATTTTAGAGGAGGACGACACCGAGCAGCTAGGTGGGTTCTTCGTTGACGTCGACTACTAGTCTGGGGTTCCTAGGTGGCAGCTTGGGACCGTGGAACAAGCTATCTTGGGTGATGTTTATTGTAGGCCTCTTAGGCCATATATTTGCTGCTTGTTGTTAGACAACACTACCCGCTTCCGCTTGTTGAATTGTTGGTCTGTGACCTTTTGTTGTGTAATATTTGTATTCTTCTCATTATATGAGTTTCTATATGTTTTGTGTCATAGAGTCATGCAATGTGCCAGTTTGTTCCACAAGTCTCGATCTCTGTGTTATACCTTAATGGTTGTGCCAATTACATAGCCTCTCTGTATAATTCCGGGGTCGGGGCGCTACAAGTTGGTATCAGAGCAGGACTGCCTGTAGGAAACCCCTTTCTTTTGGTCGATGTCGAGTCTAGTTGAAAATTATTTATAACCTAAAAATGAGTTGTGAAAAACCTTCTTAGGATTCTTTTACTCCTCATCCAACTCGCTCTACTCTGATTCTTACCTCTATTTTGTTTTATGCTTGGTGTCGATGTTTAGGTTCTCGGGGTTTGGGTTCTTACCGTCCAGTTATGTCTCGAGACCTTGTATCAGTTTATTACAGCCGCGATGACGTGATGTCACCGTGGTTGCCTAAATCTGTCTTGTGTTATTGCTTTCTTAAATCTCTATAGTTGCAAGGTCTCTAATGATCTATCCTATCTGTCGGAATTTGGTTACTAACTATGTCCTTGGTCCAAATCTTCAGAATGGCTCCAACCCGTTGTGGGGAACATAGCAACCCTGATCCACCACCGCCACCCACTATGGCGGAGGTGTTGATGATCATTGAAGAGGGCCGCGTGCGCAACGAGAATCTTCTTGCGCAGTTGGTTCAACAGGGTGCACAGAGGAACACGGACTGCACCACTCTCAACCAGTTCTTGCGGTCCCAACCTCCCACTTTCTCCGAAGCTAAGGAGCCGCTTGATGCGGATGATTGGCTTCGGGCTATAGAGCGCAAGTTTGCCGCTCTTCACGTTCCGGCGGCGGAACATGTCAACTTCGCCACCTACCTACGAGAAGGAGCCGCCGGCTCCTGGTGGGAGAGCCACGTGGCAATGGTTGCCGCGGGCCATGTTGTCACTTGGGAGGAGTTCCGCGCCGCTTTCCGTGCGGCGTACATCCCCAAGCCTATCCTCGAGCTCAAGAGGAGGGAGTTCCTGGACTTAACCCAGGGACGCATGGACGTCCGGTCCTATGGACGGGAGTTCAACCACCTCTCCCGTTACGCCCCTCGGGACGTGACGAATGACGAAGACAAGCAATACCTCTTCCGCAAGGGGCTCGCACCTCGTCTCCGATACTGAGCTCCTACCCTTCAAGTTCCAGTCCTACCAGGAGCTCTAGAACCAGGCTCTCACCATGGAGCAGGTAGGAAGGAGCTGGAGGCTTCCAAGCGGCCCGCTTCCACCGACCACCAGAGCTCCTCTCCTCTGAGGGCAAGAAGCGCAGGTCGTTTGTGCCTTTCAGCGCTGTGCCAAAGGACACCCTCCGCTCCGAAGACCACCGGGTACTGCCACCTCCGCCTCGCCCAGCTACTTCAACCTTGGGTGCGGCTGGAGGCGGTTTTCGACCTCGGCTGCCTGCACCACCGGGGGTCACTTTGTTTCGCTTGTGGCCAGCCTGGGCACTACTCCAGGGAGTGCCCCCAGAAGGCACCGGCTACCTCAGCACCTGCACCAGAACCCTCTACCCCAGCCGCCAAGGCTACCACCGTCAGCCGTGGCCACCTGAACCACGTCTCGGCTGAAGGCGTTGAGGAGGATCCCGGAGTTCTCATGGGTATGCTTCGAATCAATGATTACCCTACTTCAGTCTTATTTGATTCTGTAGCATCACATTCATTCATATCGATAGCTTTTGCACACAACCATCAAGTTCCCTTTGTGAATATGGACTCCTCTTTAGTGGTTAAAACACCCGGTTCTCGTTGGCAAACCAAGTGGGTCACTCCAGAGGTGCAGATTTCGATAGGTTCAATCCCTTTCCCATTTCAGTTGATAGCCCTGAAGTCAGAGGGTCTGGATGTTATTCTAGGCATGGACTGGTTAGTCAAGTATCAGGCCAACCTGGACTGTGCTGCCAAGACTGTCACAGTGATCCACCCACACTATGGGGAAGTGCGTTACTGGTCACCTTCGTCTGCAGTCCCATCCCCTGCCACTCCTCTCTCTCCGGAGATCAGTTTGTACTTCATGGAAGGAACCACTCCACCTGAAATGCATGAAGTAGAGGTGGTGTGTGATTTCCCTGATGTTTTCCCAGAGGAATTGCCCGGCATGCCACCTGATCGCAGCGTGGAGTTTGTGATAGAGTTGGTTCCGGGAACCGCCCCAGTTTCCAAAACTCCCTACCGTATGCCAACGGAAGAGCTAGCTGAATTAAAGAAGCAATTGGATGAGCTGCTAGAGAAGGATTTAATCCGGACGAGTAGCTCACCTTGGGGCTGCCCGGTCATCTTTGTCAAGAAGAGGGATACAAATGTTCCTCGTTGGTCGTTGATTACCGCCCTCTGAATGCGGTGACCATCAAGAACAAATATCCAATTCCTCGAATAACTGATCCTATTCGATCAACTGTCTGGGGCAACGATATTCTCCAAGATGGATCTGAGGTCAGGTTACCATCAGATAAAGATCTAAAAGGAAGATATTCCGAAGACGGCTTTCACTACCCATTATGGGTTATACGAGTACACCGTCATGTCTTTCGGCCTCACAAATGCTCCGGCTACATTCATGAGGCTGATGAACTCCATCTTCCACGAGTACCTCGACAAGTTCGTCATCATTTACATCGATGACATCCTTGTCTACTCTAAAACCGAAGAAGAACATGCCGAGCATCTTCGGCTAGTCTTGGCCAAGCTCCGAGACCACCGCCTCTATGCCAAGTTCTCTAAATGTGAGTTTTGGTTGAAGGAGCTCATTTTCCTCGGTCATGTGGTGTCAGCTGCTGGAGTAGCGGTGATACCAGACAAGATTCAGGCCATCCTAGATTGGCCAACTCCCAAGTCTGTCAAAGATATCCGAAGCTTCCTTGGATTGGCGGGTTATTACCGCCGATTCATCGAGGGCTTCTCCAAAATAGCCAAGGCACTGACTGACCTCCTCAAGAAAGGCAAACAATTTGTGTGGTCAGACAAGGCTGAAGAGAGTTTCCAAACCCTCAAGGTCAAGCTCACCACCACTCCGGTGCTTGTCCTTCCCGACACCGACAAGGACTTTGTCGTATATTGTGATGCATCTCTCCAAGGCTTGGGCTGTGTTTTGATGCAAGAAGGCCATGTGGTCGCCTATGCCTCCCGTCAACTCAAGCCACATGAGCAAAATTACCCAACTCATGATTTGGAGCTTGCCGCCGTGGTACATGCTCTGAAGCAATGGAGGCCCTACCTGTTGGGCAACCGTTGTGAGATCTACTCCGACCATCAAAGCCTAAAATATCTCTTCACCCAGCCGGATCTGAACTTGAGGCAGAGGAGATGGCTGGAATTGATAAAAGACTATGATGTGACTCTCAACTATCAACCCGGCAAGGCAAATGTTGTGGCGGATGCTCTGAGCCGTTGCAACACCTTGATGGTTGAAAAGGCACAACCTGCTCTTCACGAGGAATTTGCTAGGTTGAATCTAGAGATTGTTCCTTCCGGTTTTCTAGCTAACCTCGAGATCAAATCCACTCTCGAGGATGAAATCAAGGCCGCCCAGCAAAATGATGCTGGCATCCTCAAGATCAAGGAGAATGTCGCAAGTGGAAAGGCCAAGTGTTTCTCTATCGATGACTCCGGTGTTGTCTTTTTCGAAGGACGTCTTGTGGTGCCCAAGAGTGGAAATACCAAAGGTTTAATTCTCCAAGAGGCACATGGATCTCCCATATCCATCCATCCCGGTAGCACCAAAATGTACCAAGACCTCCGTCCCAAATTCTGGTGGACCCGTATGAAGCGGGAGATTGCCAAATATGTTGCTGAATGCGATGTCTGTCGCCGGGTGAAGGCTGGACATCAAAGGCCAGCTGGTACCCTTCGCCCCATAGCCTTTCCCGAGTGGAAATAGGATGAAGTTGGTATGGATTTCATCACCGGTTTTCCAAAGTCACAAAAGGGCAACAATGCTATTTGGGTCATCATCGACCGTTTGTCAAAGGTTGCCCATTTCCTTCCGGTCCGTGATGATATTCGAGCAAGCCAACTTGCCGACTTGTATATGGCCCAGATTATTCCTTTGCACGGGGTTCCCTTGAGGATCATCTCTGACTGTGGAAGCTTATTTGTGTCCAAGTTTTGGCAAAGTTTCCAAACGGCTCTTGGAACCCGTCTCAATTTCAGCACCGCTTATCATCCTCAAACTGACGGTCAAACTGAAAGAGTAAATCAAGTTCTTGAAGATATGCTTCGGGCGTGTGTCATCTCCTTCGGCAAGGGTTGGGAGAAATACCTTCCCCTCGCCGAGTTCTCCTACAACAATAGCTATCAAGCCAGTTTGCAAATGGCTCCTTTTGAGGTCCTTTATGGGAGGAAATGCCGGACTCCTCTCAATTGGTCTGAAACCGGAGATAGGCCACTCTTCGGTCCTGATGTGATCAATGAAGCCGAAGAGAAAGTCCGTGTCATTCGAGAAAATCTCAAGGCGGCTCAATCTCGTCAGAAAAGCTATTATGACAAGCACCACCAGGAGGTCCACTATGAAATTGGTGACAAGGCCTATCTTCGAGTCTCTCCTCTCCGAGGCGTTTGTCGCTTTGAATCAATGGCAAATTGGCACCCTCGATATGTTGGCCCTTTCACCGTCCTAGCCAAGCGAGGAGATCTCTCCTATCAACTGGAGTTGCCCTCCAATTTCCCGGATGTCCATGATGTGTTCCATGTTTCCCAACTCCGCCGGTGCTTCAAGGATCCAATCCGTGGGGTTGACCATGAGGCACTGGACATTCAGGAGGACTTGACCTATCGCGAGCATCCTATCCATATCTTGGATGAAGCGGAGAGGAAAACCCGCAACAAGTCCATCAAGTTCCTCAAATTTCAATGGTCCAACCATTCCGAGGAAGAAGCCACATGGGAGCGAGAAACTAGTCTTCGTCAGGAATACCCCGCCTTCTTTACTCAAGCCTAGAATCTCGGGACGAGATTCCTGTAAGGGGGGTAGAATTTTAACATCCCAAACTTGGTAACGAAAAATACGAAGAAATTTTCCACTTTTGTTTCCATGTTTGCATCATAGCATCCATATGCATTTGTCATTCCTAACAAAACACCTTGTTTTGGAAACACATTGAAAATGGGAAGCCATCCTTTCCCAAAACCTCCAACCCAATGCAATGCCCATCTGGGAAAGCAACTAATTGAACTTCCAACTTGTTTAGGAGGTTCCCACTCGACAGTTTTTAGCAATGTCTCACTTTCAAATTGTGTCAAATGAGAAATGAACATGAGAGATCAAAATTGGCTGAACTCAATTCCTATTTTTGGAACCAAGTTAGAACTTCCAAAAAAAATTCAAAATAAAATCATGGGGAGTCTCCATATGGTTGTGAGAGTCTCCATGAAAATTCTCATGATTTTTGGAATTGTTAAAATGCCCCATTTAAGTACACTTTGGAAATTGCTCCATTTTACCCTAATTAAAAGCTATGAACAAATGTTGGTCAAAATAAATTATTTGACCTCACCAATTTTTGTGGTGGTTCTAAAGGGGAATTCNCGCGAATCTTTTTCCCTCTCTCACCTCTCCACGGTGGCCATGGCGCACTGGCGCCATGCCTCCAGGCTGGCCGGCGCCATGCCGCGCTGCCCCCCTCTCTCTGGTGGTCAAGGTCCTGGTGAGGACGCCCACCTGCCCCAGCGACCTGCTTTCCCCTTTCTCCTCCCCGCGAGCTAACCCTAGCCCTAACCTGCGTCCGCCGCTGTCGCCGCTGTCGGCCCCCGCGTCCCGCCGTCGACTCCGGCCACCCCGAGTCGAACCGTCGCCGCCATCAGCTCCGCATCGCCGAGCCACGCCTCCCCGCCATAGGAATCGGGCTAGGGAGCCCTGAATCGAGCCGTCGTCGCCGTCGTCTTCCTCCTGGTCCGGCGGCCGACCGGCACGATTGCCTCCGCCTCAGGCCTCCCCTGCCTCCGACGAGCAGCCCTACGTGTCCGTGGTGAGTTCGCCGTCCTGTTGGACATCCTTACTCGCCTCCTCCCCCTCTGCATCTCCGTTTCCGTGCGGAGGCCGCCGGCCGTTCGCCGCGGCCTTGCTCTGCCGAGCACGCGCACGACGTCCGGTCCTTTCCCTGCTCCCGCAAGCACACGCACCGCATCGGCCCCGCATCCGCACGTTTTTGTCGCACTCGCGCAACCACGGCGCGCCGCTCCATCCTGGTCGCCGCCGGCCGCCGTCCACTGTCGAACACCTTTGCCGCACGCGCGCCCGGCGCGGTCACCCTGCCCCGGCCTAGGCGTCGGCCAGAACCGGCCAGCAGGCCGGTTGCTTCCGAGGGGTGCCCGACCCTCACCCCGGCCTGGGCCGGCCACGAGGCCGGCCTGTTCGGGCAGTGGCCCGGCCTAACGCCCGGTTTGGGCCGGCTCTGAGGCCGGTCTCTTCTGGCACCTCCCCGGCCTACAAACCGGCCTGGGCCGACTTACGGGCCGGCCTGCACAGTAAAAGCAGTTTTTGATAAATTCAAATAATTGATAACTTTTCAAATGTTGGACCAAATTTAGCAAATCAAATACCGTTTGAATCAGGAAAACAAACCCTACAACATGAGATCTTTGTGACTTTCTTTTGAAACCATATTTTTGTTGTTTAGGTAAGAATTCCTAAAATGGGTTAAATAATCCCAAATTTTGGAAAATTCATAACCTATTGAATAATTGTCCAAAAATTATGAATTAAATATCAAAGTGATCAACATGTCATATGCTATCAACCCATGCACTTATCACATCATGATCACAAACTTTTCCTTGATGTTATTCATAATTTGATTAAATAAATTAAATTCAATTATTTATTTAATTTGCCATTTATTCCTCGGTGCTCCGAAAATTACAAATAAAGTACCAAATTGATCGCAATGACAAATCCTATCCATTCATTTTATGTTCATGCATTTTGAGCCACTTCTATAATAATTTGCTAATTTATGAAGAATGTGGTCACTAAGATAAATATGGAGTGGTGTCCAAATAATTGCACTAACTATTTGGAACTCCATTTAATTTGTTAAATAAATTAAATGATATTATCCTTGCATCAATTGGACATGTCATCATGTGTTTGCGCATTGCACCTTGTGATCATGTGATTTATGTGTTCTTCGTATTTCTCTTTTGGGTATCGATAGATTCCGGAGTCGAGGGTCCCTCTAACTACCCCGACGAGCAGTACTTCACGCCCGGGCAGCAAGGCAAGAGATAACCTAACCTTCTTGGCATCTAGCATCCTATGATTTTATCAAATTATTTTATCCACCATAATATTGCATGCAGTTCATTTGTCTCTTTTGATCAAATTATAGAGAATCCTATGATTGCATGTTTTTCCCGAGCCAATCACATGTATCCCTACCTATGAACCCTAGTGTTGATGTGTTGGCCGGATACAAATATAATTGTTGGTTATATGCTTAGCCATGCGTAGAAATGCTTAGTTGAGATACTAGTTATGTCCGTTATTACATTCCAAAATTGTCGATGTTGTTGGAATGATTCGGGCATGGTGGATAATTGAGATGCTTAATTAAAATGCTAAGACGGCTTGGGTGAGTTGCCATCGGGGATGGTGTTTTGCCTCACTCTAGCCCCTAGGTGCGAGTTCTTGTCTCTAGACTCAAGATCGAGCGTGCTTCCATTGGTGGGTGTATGGGCGCCTCGCTGACCGAATAATTTGTGAGGGGCTTGTCAAGGGTCCTCTAGTTTGCTATTTCCATTTGCGCGTGTGTGGTGTGAGTGGAAAAGGAACGAGGATGGTGATGTTTAGGACGTGACGGTGGGGCAGGGCGCTGGGAGCGCTGAACCTGTCCTTCCGCCACTGATGGTCCTTGAGTAAGCCTCATGCATTGTAAAGGTCTAACCGCGCCCGCTTGCCGGCCTTCCCCGGAAGAGGGCCACTCAGGTGAGCCGGACGGTACCAATGGGTAAAATAGTACACCCCTGCAGGGTTAATCTTTTCGAAAAGCCGTGTCCGCGGTTATGGACGACTTGGGAACGGATATATGAGACCATAGATAACTTTTAACCTAATTGATATGGCAGCTAGAGGTTGCATAATAAACTTGTGTTAAAGGTTCATTTCCTCGAGGGTGAGTCGAGGGAGTGCCTTTGTGTGAGATGAGTGGTGATGGTTGCAAGTAGGTTCACCGAGAACCGAAGATGAAATTGTTACTCTCTTACCCCTTTATAAAACTATTCTGAGTAGACGAATGCCATGTGTATTTTAAGTTTCGGTTTATGAAAGTTAGCTTTATGCAAAAGAACTACATTATACAGCTTTAGAGCCTCCGTCAGTCATTGGGCCTATATCGCCCTACTAAACTTGCGAGTACATCGTACTCAGTCTCTCTTTGCTGCCTCTATGATTTTGTATTTCAGAGGAGGAAGACACCGAGCAGCTAGGTGGGTTCTTCGTTGACGTCGACTACTAGTCTGGGGTTCCCAGGTGGCAGCTTGGGACCGTGGAACAAGCTGGCTTGGGTGAATGTTATTTGTAGGCCTCTTAGGCCATATATTTGCTTCTTGTTGTTAGACAACACTACCCGCTTCCGCTTGTTGAATTGTTGGATCTGTGATCCTTTTGCTGTGTAATATTTGTATTCTTCTCGTTATATGAGTTGCTATACTTTTATGTCGTAGAGTCATGCTTTGTGCCAGTTCTGTTCCACAAGTCTCGATCTTTGACTTATACATTGATGGTTGTGTCGGATTCATAGCCTCTCTGTATAATTCCGGGGTTGGGGCGCTACACTAGACTAGATCCTACAAGAGTTCTCACTCATTCCAACTTCTCTAATTAAAATTTGATGGGTGAACCAAAGGGTAGGAGCACTGGTATCTATCGGTGTCCAATGATTGTTTATTTTTGTTTAAAAATTGTTTATCAAATTGATAGGATAAAATTGCTTTTATGCAAAGAGCCTTCAAGTCCACCTAGCCCAAATTGCATGTAGTTGCTAGGTAGACTAGAGTATAATTAATAACTTGCTCACTTGCCAGTACAAATCCCAATGTACTGACCGTATTCGCGAACGGCTGCAATTGCACTATTGCAGGTACGATTTTACGTAGGTCTTGAAGCTACACCCGGCACGTACGCCTGTGGCACGAGTTGATTGGAGCTTCATTATCGTTTAATTTCCGCTGTGTGCTTATATTTCAATAAAGTTATTTTGTGCTAGCGTCAATGCTATGCAAAGATGTAAGGACTTTGTTATTCTGGATCATTTCGATGTAATAAAGACGCATTGTGCTTTGATATTTCATTTGTAATGAGTGTGCTAGCGAGTCGATCTGGGACTAGCACTATACTCATAGACGAGATCCATATTATTGGGTCGAGTCGCTACAGATGGTATCAGAGCCTTGTGTTGGCTATAGTATCGAGACCTAGGA
The DNA here is from genome assembly GCA_012064385.1 of Puccinellia tenuiflora. Lineage (NCBI taxonomy): Eukaryota > Viridiplantae > Streptophyta > Magnoliopsida > Poales > Poaceae > Puccinellia > Puccinellia tenuiflora. Next base: position 275,425 of record QRDG01000027.1, read on the forward strand.
TTGGATTAGGAAGCCATAGGTTTAAAATTACTTCACCTTCCGTCTTTAAGCTCTTCGCATTCTTCTATTACTCTTACCACTTCTAATTCCTTTACTTAACCCCTTTATATAGATGGGAGAACACCAAGCACTGAAGGATGGATTGGAGTCCGGGAGGCTTATTGCAAGGCAACTAGCTCAAGTGTCTGAGGAGTTGGCATCAGCACGCAAGCTCGAGAAGACCTTGAGGTCTGATATAGTGTTCATGGCTATTGAGCTCTGTCACCAGGATGATCGAATTCTTGCAAAGGATAATCAGATTGCCTTACTACGGAAGGAGATTGCAAGTTTGCGAGCTCAACAAACCCCAACCCCACCAGAAGACGAGGAAGATGCCAAGACAAAAGAGGAAGATGTGGAGGAGTACAATCCCGAGAAAGTGATCCCCTACGACTACGAGGAAGAAGGAAACTAGATAGTCATGCCCACCTTATAGTCTTCGATAGATTATCGTTTTGCGTGTTAGGTGTTGATCATACCAAAACGTGTGGTATGGCAACTTTAGTCGAGAGCTTTCTTTTGTTTTCTTAAGTTTGAAACCTTGTAATTTTCGCAGGTTTCTAGACCCTATTTTGGAAAAGTATTTTAAAGAGTGTGGTTTGACTATATGTTGCTTGCTAAGTGTTGCTTGATCATAATAGGTATGGGTAGTTATTTCCCTAGTCCTATCTATCTAAAACTTGTCTATTCCCAACCAATAGATGCCTCCCCGTCGCAACCCCGAGAACAACAACACCAGGAACAACGACATGTAGCAAGTGATGATTCAGCTCATGCAAGTGATGACGCAGTTCATAGCCGCCAATGCCAACAACAACAACAACAACCCACCGCCACCACCACCTCCACCGCCTCAGGTTCTTGAGGTTGAGGCCTGAGAAGTTTTCCAGTGCACCTGAGCCAATGGCAGCACTTGATTGGCTGCGCTCTGTGAACAAGGACTTAGTAACCGTGGGGTACAATGAGGCTGAGAAAGTGAGGTTTGCAGCCCATTTGCTTGAGGGACCAGCTGCATCATGGTGGGACAACTTTCAGATCACTCACCCAATAGACACTGTCACTTGGGCGATGTTTGAAGAAGGATTCCGCAATGCTCATGTCTCATCAGGCATTGTGAGTCTGAAAAGGAGGGAGTTCCGTAATCTGCGACAGGGCAACCACATTTTGAAGGAGTACATTGATGAGTTTGGGAATTTAGCCCGCTATGCACCAGAAGATGTGGACACTGATCTCAAGAGGCGTGAGAGATTCCTCGATGGGCTGAACGATGAGCTGGCTGTTCAACTGTCGGTAGTTCACATTCCAAACTACCAAGCACTCATCGACAAAGCTATCATTCTCGAGGGCAAGCAGAAGCAGGCAGAGACCCGCAAGAGGAAGTACAATCATGGTGGCCATGGTTCTGGATCTCACCAGAAGGTCCGAACTCACCATGATGACAATGGAGGCTCTCACTACAACAAGCATGGGGGCAATAACCATCGTGGAGGAAATGGACACTAGCACAATGGAGGAAATGGCCACAATCATAATGGTCACAGGGGCAACAATCACCACAATGGTGGCAATGGACGCAACCACAATCCAGCACACAAGAAGGACCTCAGTCAGGTGCAGTGCTACAGATGCAAGAAGATGGGGCATTACTCAACTGATTGCACTGAGAAGAAGCCTGAAGAAGGAGCCAAGCCAAACCCATTCCAGAAGGCAACTGCAAACCATGTGAACGTGGAGGACGTCTATGACGAACCCGACCTTTTGATGGGTAAGCTCTTGATCAATCCATGCATCGCCCTTGTTCTTTTTTATACTGGTGCATCGCATTCATCCATATCAAGGGTATTTGTGGATAGAAATAAGTTACCTACCAGGAGCCTTAATAGATCACTTAAAGTAAGTTCTCCTGGAGGAGAGATGATAGCAAACACTTGGTCTCGTTATTTAACCTTAGCGATTGGATCATATGAGTTTCCCACAGAGCTCATCGTCCTAAATTCGCAAGGAATAGATGTAATACTAGGCATGGATTGGATGTCTAAGTATGAGGGACAGATCGACTGCGCTCAAAGGGCCATCACACTCACTACCCCAGAGAACAAGAGGATTAGATACAAGTCTAAACTGAATCTCGGAGAGGTCAAGTTAAATTCTCTTAAGGGGGTTAGCATAGAGGATGTACGTATAGTGAGAGAATACCCGGACGTGTTTCCGGAGGAATTACCAGGTATGCCACCTGATAGGGATATCGAGTTCATCATCGACTTGATACCGGGAGCAGGACCTATAGCCAAGAGACCTTACAAGATGGATGTTGACGAGTTAAAGGAACTAAAGAAGCAACTCAAGGAGCAGTTGGATAAAGGATTTATTCAGCGTAGTTCATCGCCTTGGGGAGCACCAGTTCTGTGGGTAGAGAAGAAGGACAGGACACAACGTTTAGTGATGGATTATCGCTCACTTAATGAGGTGACGATAATGAACAAGTACCCACTCCCCAACATCAACGACTTGTTTGACCAGTTGAAGGGAGCTTGTGTATTCTCCAAGATCGATCTTCGATTGGGATACCACCAGCTGAAGATTAGGAAGGAGGATATCCCTAAGACCGCTTTCACTACAAGGTATGGTCTATATGAGTACACGGTTATGTCTTTTGGACTAACCAATGCGCCGGCATACTTCATGACCATGATGAACAATGTCTTCATGGAGTTCTTGGATAAGTTCGTAGTGGTATTCATCGATGACATCCTTGTGTACTCCAAGAATGAAGAGGAGCATGAAGGACACTTGCGCCAGATATTGGAGAAGCTCAGGGAACACAAGTTATATGCTAAATTTAGCAAGTGTGAGTTCTGGCTAAACACTGTGGGATTCCTAGGACACATAGTGTCAGCGGAAGGCATTGCAGTGGATCCAGCCAAGGTGTCAGCTGTGACCGAATGGGAGTCACCAAAGTCAGCAAAGGATATCCGGAGTTTCCTAGGACTGGCGGGATACTATCGGAGGTTCATTGAGAACTTCTCCAAGATTGCAAAACCAATGACGGAGTTGCTAAAAGAAGGAGAAGAAATTTGCTTGGACCAAGGAGTGCGAAGATAGTTTCCAAGAGTTGAAGCAACGATTAGTGACAGCACCAGTTATGTGTCTGCCGGATCTTCAGAAGGATTTCCAAGTTTATTGCGACGCTTCTTGCCAAGGACTTGGAAGTGTGTTGATGCAGGATGGAAGGGTAGTATCCTACACATCAAGGTAACTCAAAAATCATGAAAGAAATTATCCCACACATGATTTAGAGCTTGGATCTGTCGTCCATGCACTCAAAACATGGAGACATTACCTCATGGGCAAGCATTGTGAGGTGTTCACTGATCACAAGAGCTTGAAATATATTTTTACTCAGAAGGAGTTGAACATGAGGCAAAGGAGATGGTTAGAGTTAATAAAGGATTACGACATGAATCTCCAATACCACCCCGGGAAGGCCAATGTTGTAGCAGATGCATTAAGCCGTAAGGTGTATGCAAATGGGATTTCAACAGGAGAATTACCACCAGATCTGTGTGAGCAGTTTAAGCATCTCAGATTGGAGTTAGTACCCGAGGGTTATGTGGCAACACTGGAGGTAGAACCAGTTCTAGTGAACAGAATTAGAGAGGCCCAGAATGGAGACGAGGAAATAGCAAAAATAAAAGGAAGTATGAAAGAAGGCAAAGCTGAAGAATTCCAGGAAGATGAGCAAGGAACAATATGGTTTGGGGACCGTATTTGTGTGCCAAAGGATCCGGAAATTAGGAAGCTGATATTTCAAGAGGCACATGATTCACCATACTCCATCCATCCAGGCAACACGAAGATGTACATGGATCTGAAGGAAAGATTTTGGTGGCCCAATATGAAGCGGGATATCGCCGAGTATATCGCTAAATATGATGTGTGTAGCAGGGTGAAGGCCGAGCACCAGAAGCCAGCAGGGATGCTACAACCCTTGCCGATACCCGACTGGAAGTGGGACAAGATTGGTATGGATTTTATCACAGGATTACCAAGGACTAAATCTGGTTATGATTCTATTTGGGTAGTGGTCGATCATTTGACCAAGGTCGCACATTTCATACCAGTGAAGACCACCTACACCAGCGCCAAGCTAGCCCAGCTCTACATGAGTAGGATTGTCAGTTTGCACGGAGTTCCCAAGGGAATTGTGTCGGATAGGGGAACACAGTTCACTTCTCACTTTTGGCGTCAACTGCATGAATCATTGGGAACTAGATTGGAGTTTAGCACAGCTTTTCATCCGCAGACAGATGGACAGACTGAGAGAGTCAATCAAATACTAGAGGATATGTTGAGAGCTTGTGATCTAGACTATGGATCAAGTTGGGATGAAAACCTACCTTATGCCGAGTTCTCATACAACAATGGGTATCAAGCTAGCACGGGAATGTCACCATTTGAAGCACTATATGGTAGAAAGTGCAGGACCCCACTACTGTGGAGTGGAGTAGGAGAGCGTAGTCTGTTCGGACCTGACATTATCAAGGATGCTGAGGAGAAGGTCAGACTAATTCGAGATAGGCTAAAGATAGCACAATCAAGGCAGAAAAGCTATGCAGATTCGAAGCATAGAGAGGTCACGTACGAGGTTGGAGATAGAGCGTATCTTCGCATTTCACCACTACGCGGTGTTAAGTGTTTTGGCATCAAAGGGAAGCTAGCACCGAGGTTTATTGGACCCTAAAAGATTCAGGCACGAAAGGGAGAAGTAGCTTATCAGCTAGAGCTACTAGAGGTCTTGTCCAATGTACACAATGTGTTCCATGTGTCCCAGCTGAAGAAGTGTCACCCAGAGATGGCGGATACACCATTGAGGGATACAGTTCCGCTTGAGGAGGTCCAATTGGAGAGTGATCTCACCTATGAGGAGAAGCCAGTCAAGATCCTAGAGACAGCAGAAAGAATTACTCACACCAAGACGATCAAGTTCTACAAGGTCCAGTGGAATCATCACACTGAAGAGGAAGCCACATGGGAGCGAGAAGATGACCTTTGAGAAGATCATCCGAACCTATTTGCTGGCCAAACCGATTCTCGAGGACGAGAATCATCTTAAGGGGGTTAGTCTGTAACATCCCAATCTTTTATTTGGATGTTTTGCATTTAGATCATATGCATTTCATCATGGCATACTTTTAAAAATTTGCATTTGTTTGTTTTGCATATTTTCCAAAAGAATTAAATCTAAAACCCTATTTTGATTTAATCAAAATTCAACAAGCTATATATATGCTTGGAGTTTTGTGAAAAAGTAACCTTTTATAGTCAATTATGACAAAGGGGAATTTTACAAATTTTTCAAAATTGGTTTGACCCAATTTGGAGTCCTAAATCAAAAGTTATTTGAAAAACAGTCTTCTGAAAAAGAATAAAGGAAAAGATAAAAAAAAACAGAACCGCGAGCTACTGGGCCGCAGCCCAGCTAACCCGCGCGCGCAGCCGCACCTCTCTTCCCTCTCTCTTCTCTTACTCCCGGCGGGTGGGCCAGCCCAGCAAGGGGGCAGCAGCCCAGCCGCGTGATCGGTCGGTTCGTTCGATCAATTATGTTCCAGAAAATTCGTTTTTGAAACCTATCCCTATTCAAACACATATATATTCATCTAGATGACTCCAAACTCGAATCCGTTTGTTTTGCCTTGTTCCCTGTACTACCTCTCCACCGACCTATTCACCTATATAAACCCCAGACCCGAGACAGAACTCGTACCAAACCCGAAACCCTAGTTTGCAACCTCTTTTGCAATCTTTCGCTTCTCACGGTTCGAGCTTTTCTCGGATGCCGTTTCTTCCTTCGCGAGAGTTGTAGATCTCGTCGAGATCTTTCCATCCCGATAAACCTCACCACTTTTTATCCAACGTAGCCGGAGAATTCTGCCTCGCAAGTTTTCAGATCTGATCGAGTAAATTCTCGATTAATCGTCAACCGTCCAACCAAATCCGGTGCAATTTTTACACAAGGTAGATCCCATCGTTCGCCACAACTTTAGTGTTCAAAGTTTTTCGTTTTGATGCACGGTTTTATTTATAAAAATCCGATCTATTTTTCGAGTTACAGACGAATCAGAAGTCGCCACGTGTCATCCTCGTCACCACCTAGTCACCATCCGCATGGTATCCACGTCATCGCCACATCGGCATCCAGTCAGCAGCGGAGTCTGCACTGCATCACGCTGACATCTTCAAGGTCAACTCCCGGTCAAAGATCTTTTCTGAAATTGCAGAAAATCATTAAAACTTGTAAAATTCATATCTCTTTAACCGTAACTCGGAAAATTATGATCTTTATACCAAAATTCATAGAAAAATAAGATCTACCTAGATCTAAAATAATATTTAACTTTTAAATTATTTTTATTATCTGTATTTTCAAAACTTGTTAATTGATATTGTGGGAATAACTTTTCATCTATAACTCTAATTAAAATATTTCCTTCGGCTAAAAGTTTCTAAATTAAATCTTCCGTCCAGAAAAAATTAAACCTAATTTTTATGAACAAAGTTTTGAATTAATAGTGTAGATCCAAGTTCAATCTTTTAAATCGACTTTAACTTGTTCTTTAATTGTCTTGTTGCATTAAAAATATTTTTCATGCATCATATAATCCTGAGAACTAAAGTTAATGTTTTGTGCCCAATTAACATTTCATGCATGCATATGAGTATGTTTGCTTTGTTTCTTATGTTGTGTATCGCGTTCCATCGTGTAGACAACGACGTTGGTTGCAGCTGTTGCTGTGACTGCAACGAGTGCGTGAACGATTACTCCGACAACTGAAGGCAAGTGATGCAACCATACCTCCTATTATTTTCCTACTATGCATCTAGTCCTATTTTTGTAGACTTGCATGTGTAGGAGTTGAATTGTATGCTATGCTGGTAGGTGATTCACTAAACCCCAAGTGAGTTACCATATGTATCCTTTCCACCATGAAACCACCGTTAAACTTTGCTTAGTTGCTTAGACGTGGTTAAGGGATCACATTATTGAGAATAAAGTTGTATTCATAGTTATTCTTTTGCAAATCTAATAAAACAACATTAATTTAACTTGATGTCTGGGTGGTATTGGTATGCTTTGGCGGTAAATAGTTGAGTGGCTGCTCGGGTCCGTAGTATCCGAGTAGGTGCACTTGTGAACGGCCACCTAGGTTCCTGAGAATAAATGTGGACTCTTTGTTTAGTAGCTTACGAGTACAGCCGTAGGTCAACAATGATATGGGCGTTGACTTAACCAAGTAAGTTGTGGTTCCTGTACCTACCGTGACCAGCAGATGTAGCGTAGTAGGTTTGAACAGGGTGCGGAGAGGACTCAAGGATCGCTTCCCAAAGGTTTCGGTGTGTTTCTCTCCCAACTGCGATACAAATTGGGTGTCGTGGTAAATGGGGTTAAATGCATTCTACGGGTAAAGTGTACAACACTCTCGAGAGTTAAAAATCTAAGTACTTAGCCGTGTCCCCGGTTACGGACAACTTGAGCCAGCTAGACTAGATCCTACAAGAGTTCTCACTCATTCCAACTTCTGTAATTAAAATTTGATGGTGAACCAAAGGGTAGGAGCACTGGTATCTATCAGTGTCCAATGATTGTTTATTTTTGTTGAAAAATTGTTTATCAAATTGATAGAATAAAATTGCTTTTATGCAAAGAGCCTTCAAGTCCACCTAGCCCAAATTGCATGTAGTTGCTAGGTAGACTAGAGTATAATTAATAACTTGCTCACTTGCCAGTACAAATCCCAATGTACTGACCGTATTTGCGAACGGCTGCAATTGCACTATTGCAGGTACGATTTTACGTAGGTCTTGAAGCTACACCCGGCACGTACGCCTGTGGCACGAGTTGATTGGAGCTTCATTATCGTTTAATTTCCGCTGTGTGCTTATATTTCAATAATGTTATTTTGTGCTAGCGTCAATGCTATGCAAAGATGTAAGGACTTTGTTATTCTGGATCATTTCGATGTAATAAAGACGCATTGTGCTTTGGTATTTCATTTGTAATGAGTGTGCTAGCGAGTCGATCCGGGACTAGCACTATACTCATAGACGAGATCCATATTATTGGGTCGAGTCGCTACAGAACTCTTCCCAAAATCCTTATAAAACAATGATATACCACTTATATGATGCAAATATGATTGAAATATGAGTATTATAATGCAAAGTTCATGTATGCATTTTACATGCATCACCACCTCGTCTCCACCCCTGGCCGCCACCGCCTTGGCGACCTGTGGGGCAGTCCCGGGAGTAGTACCCGGGGAGGCCGCAGCTATAGCAGGTGCCTGGGCCGACCCCGCCACCCTGATGTTGTGCGCGCATGGCGAGGCTGTTCACTTGGCGACAGTCCTTGAGTAGGTGGTTGTCGTCGGGGTGGGCGTGGCACCACGGATCTTCCTCACCCTCAGAAGTTGAGGCCGGCTTGACCTTCTTGGGAAGAGGCTCGGTGATGAAGACGCGCTTGTCGGGACTGGGGCCCCGCTTCTTGCTCTTGGAGGGGGTGGCCTTGTCCTCGGGTTCCTCCTCCCCGGGGACCTTGACCCCCTCTTCTGCGCACGCACAACGGTCCGCGAGCTCCTAGAGGTCACGGGTGGTCTCGATGCGATGAGTGCTCAACATTGGTGTGGAAGGACTGGATCACCAGCTCCTCCTTGATGCAAGGGATGGTGTTCATCTTCTGGATGAAGCGCTGGATGAACTTGCGGAGAGTTTCACCCAGAAGCTGCTTGAAGTCATGCAGGTCACTGGGAACTCCCGGGCGCTGGTACCCGCCCTGAAAAGCCCCCAGAAACGCCTCCTTCAGTGCCCGCCAGGATTGGATGGAGCACTTGGGGAGGTTGAGAAGCCACGATTGGGCGTCTCCCTTCAGGGCCAACAGGAACCAGTTGGCCATCATGATCTCGTCGGCCCCGGCGACTACCGCAGCGAGCGAGTACAGCTGCAGGAAGTCTCGGATGTTGGTGGTGCCATCGTAGCGGAGGACGTCGATCTTGAACTTCTTGGGCCAGGACGCCTGGCGGAACTCGGGAGAGAGGGCAAGGCAGCCCTCGGCGCTGTCGTCGTCCCGATCCTCCCGCCGATGACGTTCTCAGCGGCGTTCGATGCGGGTGCTCATGTCCTCATGAATACGGTTGTTGAGGTCGTTGCACAGATCTCGGTTGCGAGTAGTGGACGATCTGACGGAGATGGCCGGACCATAGTTGCGGTTCGCACGACTAGCCGCAGGAGGGTTTGCTTGCAGAGGTACAGCTTCACGCGTCTCCGCTCCCTTGGCTCCGAGACTGTCGACGGTGGGGGCGTGAGCGGGCTCACACCTGGGACCGCCATTGGCGAAGTGGAGGAGCTCCTCCACGCGGTTCCGCCACTCCTGGTAGACCTTGGGGTTGTCGGTGCTCAGAGGGAACTGGATCAACGCCTTGGCGGTGATGAGGGCGTCGTGACGAGCCTGCGCTTCCGCCGAGAGGAGCGTGCAGGACTTGATCATGGGGCCTTGCTGACCCTTGCCGATGCGGACATGGTCGCTCTTCTCACCGACAGTAGGATCCTTGCCGGTGTTGCCGCTGATGCTTTTCTCCATGCCACCGTCCTCGCCGCTTCGGATGTTTCCGCCTGCCCCATCCGGTGCCTCCTTCTCCAGAGGCAGTGGAGGAGGAGAGTTATGGTTCGCTGCAGCAGTGCGGCGCTCACCGGAAACCTGAGAGCGCGTGGGGGAGACCGGCTTGGACGCCAAGACATCGGTCTTCTTCTTCGGTGGCATGGTTGACGAAGAACTTGAAGTAGATCTCGACGAAGATCTCGAAGTCGATGAAGATGGATCCAGCGCTTGCGCCCCCTACCTAGCGCGCTAGATGTCGTGTCTTGGATCACGGACACCGGGAGTAAAGGATACCCCCTTTTTAGGTTCGGTATGGGGCGCGAAGGAGGCTGAGAAACGTCTTCCGCCGGGGGGACTTCGTACAAGCAAGCACCGCAGAGACACAAGGATTTTACCTAGGTTTAGGCCGCCCGGAGGCTAACAGCCCTACTCCTGCATGTCTGGATTGAGTGGTATATCATGGTGTAGCTTTACAGAAGTGGTTGCGGGTGCGAACCCGGGAGGTGTCGGCTAGAGGTTGAAGACGAGCAAATCCTGACCCGGAGGAGATAACCTCTCGCCTATGCTACTCTTTGTCTTGTGCGCTACCTAGCCTAGCCTCCGACTCTCTAGGAATCCGTCCCCTCCCTCAGGTGCCTTGGTCCTCCTTTTATAGGCTAAGGGGATCCCACAGGTGCACCTTTGGGGGGCGGAGGGGTTTTGGCGGGAAAACCCCTCCGGGTTCTTCTTTGGGGGTGACGTGGCTTCTTCTTGTCCAAGTATTTTTTTGAGGGGGCTAGGTGTGGTCGCCCACCTTTTCCAGGGTGGGCGGACAGAGGCTGACACCTTTTCCGTCCCTGTCCCCCCGCGGCGCCTCCATTTTCTTGGCGCGCAAGTCTTCTAGGAGCTTCCAGCCGAGGCTGGCAAGCCTGTCTTCTCCGCGTGTCCGGAGGTTGGTTCCCGGGGGTGAGCCTGGCCTCGTGCCGGGCATCGGGGTCCCCAGGACCTCCGCGACATCTGCCGGGTTGAAGGGGGCCCCGGGGGTCCCCTGGTCCTTCGTCGTAGTTGTCGATGCCGTGCTTGTCTTCTCGCCGTGGGGCAGATGGGGGGGGGCAGCTGCCAGTCTTGAACCTTGGCCTTGCTTGCCTTCTTGGTGGGCCCACAGGCGGTGGACCCACTTTGACCGCATCAGGGGAACCCCATGTTCCACTGTTGCGACAGAGACCATTCTAATCCTCTAATCAAAAACGATAAATGTAGAAGTAGATCGTTGCCAGCATCAACTCCTTGATTGCCACCATTCCGCAATGTCTCTCCAGATCCTCCATGCAAATCTCAAGCAGTAGGTTCTATTTTCATAAAACAGAATGAGTATCAAATACTTATAAAAAACCTGCCACAATTGCAATTTTGGATTTAAACATTTATAACTTGTATATCACTATATACCTTCTGCATTGTCAACTTCTCCTGCTATGGGTTCCACTTTGACATGACGTAGCCGAGACACAAACTCACAGAAAGTGATCGAATCCCTTCCCATGACATAGTCCCTGATGTAATTCTTGAAGCTGGGGGGAAGCGAGCGCAGCACCCCATCTATCGCGAATTCATCCATCATCATGTAGTCCCAAACAAGCATAGATGGTGATGAATCTCATGCATTTTCCTCAAGTGTTGTTCCAAACAAGTGTTTTCTTCCATCTTGAGTGAAAGAAACTCGTTTAGAGTCTCAAACCTCGCAATTCTGACTTGTGCTACGAACCTATTTTTCAGCTCATCAACAATCTCATTGGCACGCAAGTCTTCGAATTGAGTACTCAGGTCAGAATTCATGCAGGTGCACATCATCCACTCAACTTGTAAGTAAGTGGTTTCTTGGCGAAGCCATTCTACGTGCTCTTCCTCAGTTGCAGAAGCGTTGGGTTTATCTCCTATTGGTTCTTCTAGCACGTCAAGCAAGTCATTGGCGTGTAAGACTTCACACAAAAGCAGGTACCACTCGATAAAGTTTGACCCATCTAGACGCAGCTCCTCGGCCATGAAAAGACGATCATAGTCGGCCATGATCTACAAGGATTTTTGCAAAGACATCTTAGGACTTTTGTTTATGATAATTTTAGTTTTCATCTTAATCAAAATTACTACATGAACTCCCACTAAACTCAACATCTCTCTGGTTGTTTTAGTGACACATGATCCAAATCCACTACACCACAACCGATCATCACGTGAGATGATGTAGCTTCAGTGGTGAACAACTCAGTGTTGATCATATCATTTATATGACTCATGTTTAACCTTTCGGTTCCGTGTTCCCGAGGCCATGTTTGTACATGATAGGCTCATCAAGATTACCGTAGTATTTCTGCATGTGTAAATCTGGATCACACTAGTTGTATGCGAACGTAGAGTCTATCACACCCGATCATCACGCGGTGCTTCAAAATGACGAACTTTTGTAACAGTGCATACTAGGGGGGGATACTTTATTATCTTGAAATTAACGTGAGAGATAACCTTATCATGCTACCGTCGTGATCACATCAAAGCAAACAATAAGGTGCATAAAAGGATTAACATCACATGCAATATGAATATTTTGATATGGTATAGCCTTTTCTTCTTGTGCCTCTGATCTCCATCTCCAAAGCACCGGCATGATCTCCATCATCACCAGCATTGTGGCGCCACCACCATGGTTGTGTCCACCAACTATTGCAACTATGACTAATGCTACTCTTAGTGTTAAAGTAAAGCAATTACATGGCAATAAAATTGGACATGCAGGTCACATAAAATAATAGACAACCATATGGCTCCTGCCAGTTGCCGTACTCATCGACATGCAAGTCGTGAAAGATTACAAACATGATCATTCCATACATTATCACAAATCACATATTGGCCATACCACATCACAAACCCTGCAAAAACAAGTTAGACGTCCTCTACTTGGTTTATGCAATTTTATGTTGCTTGGGTCAACGAGATAGAACCGTTCTAATCTACGCAAAAACCACAACGGTGATATAGAAGTTGCTTATTTACTCATCCTTTTAAAAGGCCTTCCGTTGAAAATTGCATCTCACTATAGTAAGAGAAACAAACACCCGCCATCCACTTATGCAATACAAGTTGCATGTCAATCGTGGAACCGGTCTCTCGTGCGTGGACGAGTAAAGTTGGTCCGGGGAACTTCAATCCCACCATACCGTCGAGATACAAAGTGCACGTGAGAAGGTAGCAACAAAATATCAACGCCCACAACTCCTTGTGTTCTAATCGCACCAACATCTATGAAAAGATCTAGGCTCTAATACCACTTTGGGGGTTCGTTGCATAGAAAACAAAACATTTCCTACGAAACAGGCGGAAGAAACCCAACGGATCTAGATCTATTAGATGAAGTTAGCGAAGATGAGATCCAATGTCTTACCCTCGAAGAACGAACAAAGCCTTTTGTCGATGCAGGGGCCGGTCTGTCGATCCCCGCAACTAGACTCATCTAGTCGCGAGGAGATGTATTATCCGATCCGAGATCCAATCCGATGGAGCGCCGCATGAGTAGAAACTCCGCGGTATCCACACGTACAGCTCGATGAAGACTTCTTCTCCTTGATCCCGCAAGCGAGGAAGAAGTGGCTCGTGAGATCCCAGCAGCACGATGGCATGGTGGTGGGGATGGTGGAGGATTCCCGTGGACAGGGCTTCGCCAAGCCATGCACGAGGGAGAGAGAGAAGGGAGGAGTGGTGGTGCGGCTAGGGTTTACAGTAGCACGTCTCAGCCCTTCCCTCCTCCTTATATAGGCGTGGGGGGCAGCCTTGGCCCCTCCCCCAAGCCCTAGGGCCGGCGGCAAGGGGAAACTTACCCCCCAAGGCAACTCCTAGGGTTTGGGGCCTTTTTTCACATGTTTTGGCCGCATGGGCCATGGGGAGCTGGTGCGGCCAGCCCATGTGGGCTGCTGCACGCCCCCTTGGTCCATGTGGGCCATTAGGGCACGTGGGCCCCACTATGGGACCCCCGGAAACTTCTAGAATATTCTGATACTCTGCCGGAAACTTCCCGAACTTTTCCGGAACCCTGGAAACCACTTTCCTTATATGAAATTTTATCTCCGGACTCTTTCGGAACTCCTCATGATGTCTAGGATCTCATCCGAGACTCCGAATCAACATTTGTTCATACCATCTAATATCTCAACGTAAGCCCTAGCTACATCGGAGCGTTAAGTGTGTGACCCTACAGGTTCGAGAATATGCAGACATGATCCGATCAATAATCAATAGCTGGATCGGGATGCCCATATTGACTCCTACATATTCAACAAATTTCTTTATCGATTGAACCACGATGCCGGAGATTCTTAATCTCGTATACGATTCCCTTTGTCTCATGATATTTAATTGAGAGACAATTTGCTACCCGCATGGGTAGCTACACACCCATGCGTTATACGGAGATGCAAGCCGTATGTATCCGTTTTAGCTTGTTTTCCTAGTAAAACACGAATATTTGGTGTACAAAACTGTTTTTGGAATCTTCAAAAAAATATTTTTTGGTCGTCATTTTTAGCTTTTTTCATAGTTGACTTTTTTGTTGACTTTTGGGTCAAACTTTACTAAAAAAAATCACAGCGGATGGAAAAAAATTCGAAAAAATTTCAAAATACTTTTTAATAATTCTATCAACTCTACTAGTGACACCCCCCTTGTCTACTTGAGTAATCTCATTTTACCGTTGCATATACGTTTTGGTCAAACTTAGGGTGTATAGCTACCCATGGGGGTAGCAAGTCTTTTCCGTATTTAATTTTCCCGAGATTTGATCGTCGATATCTCCATATCTAGTTCCATCTCGTTACCTGGCAAATTCTCTTTACTCGTCCATAATATAGGATCTCCGTGATTACTCCTAATCACATGTTTGCAAACATTCCAGATGCTATATTACCGAGTGGGCCCAGAGATATTCTACTCTGTCACATGGAGGGACAAATCCCACTCTTCATAAATATCACCCAACAACCTACCATCGGAGATACCTGAAAGCCACTGTAGCACCCCGACCCCGGAATTATACAGAGAGGCTATGTAGCGGGCACAACCATCAATGTATAAAACAAAGATCGAGACTTGTGGAACAAACCGGCACATTGCATGACTCTACGACACAAAACATATAGCAACTCATATAATGGGAAGAATACAAATATTACACAGCAAAAGGATCACAGATCCAACAATTTATCAAGCGGAAGCGGGTAGTGTTGTCTAACAACAAGAAGCAAATATATGGCCTAAGAGGCCTACAAATAAACATCACCCAAGCCAGCTTTTTCCACGGTCCCAAGCTGCCACCTGGGAACCCCAGACTAGTAGTCGACGTCAACGAAGAACCCACCTAGCTGCTCGGTGTCGTCCTCCTCTGAAATACAAAAATCCTAGAGGCAGCAAAGAGAGACTGAGTACGATGTACTCGCAAGTTTAGTAGGGCGATATAGGCCCAATGACTGACGGGGGCTCTAAAGCTGTATATGTAGTTGTTTTTCAAAAAGGGGTAAGAGAGTAACATTTTCATCATTGGTTCTCATCGAACCCCTTTTGTAACCAACCACTCTCATCTCCACCAAGGCACCCCCTCGAATCACCCTCGAGGAAATGAACCTTTGTCACACGTTGATTATGCAACCTTTAGCTGCCATATCAATTAGGTTAAGATTCTCTATGATCTTATCGTCTATTTCCAAGTTGTCCATAACCGTGGACACGGCTTTTCAAAAAGATTAACCATGCAGGGGTGTACTATTTTACCCATTGGTACCGTCCGGCTCACCTAGTTGGCCCTCTTCCGTGGAAGGCCGGCGAGCGGGCGCGGTTAGACCTTTACAATGCATGAGGCTTACTCAAGGACCATCAGTAGCGGAAGGACAGGTTCAGCGCTCCCAGCGCCCTACCCCACCGTCACATCCTAAACACCACCATCCTCATCAATTCTTTTTCCGCTCACACACACGACAAATGGAAAACTCGAACTAGAGGACCCTTGACAAGCCCCTCACAAATTATTCGGTCAGTAAGGCACCCATACACCCACCAATGGCAGCACGCTCGTCTTGGTTCAAGAGGTAAAGAACTCGCACCTAGGGGCTAGAGTGAGGCAAAACACCATCCCCGATGGAAACTCACCCAAGCCGTCTTAGCATTTTAATTAAGCATCACAATTATCCACCTTGCCCGAATCATTCCATTAACATCAACAATTATGGAAGTAATAACGGACATAAAGCATCTATTTAAGCATAGCTAAGCATATGAACACAACAATTCTATCTTTATCTCGGCCAACACTTCAACCCTAGATTTCATAGGTAGGGATACATGTGATTGGCTCGGGAAAGAACATGCATTCATAGGATAATCTAATATTTACCCAAAGAGACATTTGAACCGCATGCAATATTATGGTGGATAAAATAGTTTGATAAAATCATAGGATGCTAGAATGCCAAGAAGGTTAGGTTATCTCTTGCCTTGCTGCTCGGTCGTGAAGTTCTGATCGTCGGGGTAAGTAGAGAGACCCTCGACTCCGGAATCTATCGATACCCAAAAGAAATACAAAGAACACATAAATCACAAGAACACAAGATGCAATGCTCAAACACATGATGACATGTCCAATTGATGCAAAGATTCCATTATATAACTTAGGGGTACAATTAAATGGGGAGCCAAATAATTAGTGAAATTATTTGGAAGCAACCCCACATTTAGCTTAGTGAACACGTTCTTCATAAATTATTGAATTACTCGCGAAGTGGCTCAAGATGCATGGCCATGACATGAAAAGGGTAGGGTTTGTCATTCGGATCATTTCGGTAATTTATTTGTAATTTTCGGAGCACCGATGAATAAATAGCAATTTAATTACTTATTTGGATTTATATCTTTTATCCAATTCAAGATTTATAACAAAGTCCAAAATTCTTGTCATGAGATGATATTAACATGATCAGAAAGCCTTCAACATGTTGATCAAATTGGCATAACATTTGCAAGATTTAACGAAAAGAAGTTAAATTAGGAAGTGCACAGATTTTACTGTTGGTTCGGAATTCATCCGGATTGGTCCGGAATATTCCGGATGGTCCGGAATAATCCGGGCTCATTCCGAGCCAAATCCGAGGTGACCTCAAAATCTTTCGGTTGGGGTTTCGGAATTCGTCCGGAAATGTCCGGAAAAATCCGGTCGACCCGGAATCGATCCGGAATAATCCGGGTGATTCCGGATGGCTCGATCCTGGGCAGAAAAATGACGGCGACGGCGGTTGTGCACGAAGAGCAAGCAAGAGAGGGAGAGGGGGAGCGGGAGGAGGCCTAAGAGCTTGCGGGGATCACCCTGGACTCGCGTGCGTGACCGGTTAGGCGAGGGGAGGCCGGCGGCGACCGAATCGAGCCGGCGGGGCTCGGCCGGTGGCGGATGGTGTCTAAGACGCCGGCGTTGATCCGGACGGTCCCGGGCCGATTCCTTGGCCTGGGAGGGAGGAGAGGATGCGGCGCAGCTGGTGGTGGTCGTCGATCTACCTCGCGCTCACTCCGACGATGACGGCGTGCTCGGCTATGGCGGCAATGGGGGCACGGCCTCGGGAGGGAAAGAGGGGAACGAGGAGCGCAGGGGAAAAGGAGCAGGGCGTCGTGGTGGTCTCCTTGTCCTCGAGGGGGGGCCACGGCTCGAGCGGGGAGCAGGTGAGGAGCGCGGCAACGGCATGGGCGCGGGCGGCATGGCGCCAGTGCTCCCTGTCGCCACTGTGCACCATCCGAAATTTTCCGGAAAGGTCCGGAAAATTCCGACTGGTCCGGAATTGATCCGGAAAAATCCGGGTCATTCCGGATGACCACAAATTGGCAGAAAAAGCTAGAATTTATTTGGGCACCAAAACAATTCCAGAAAATATGCAAAAATTCTGGGAGTTTATCCACAAGGTAAAACATCTCACCATACATTTATATAGGCTTTTGAGCAAGGTGCCATGGCTCACAAATAGACAAAAGCTTTGAACCACATTTTAGGGCCTAAGGAAGTTGGAAACAAAATGGAACAAATCCATTTGGTTCTTGTGCACTTGAGGTGAACTTAGGAAGTGTGTTGGACCATAAGGTCACCTGTCATGACATGGTTAACACCATAGTTTGCATTTCAAAGATGTAAAGGTTTTGGGAAGTTTTGGCTTCCCTCTTTCCATTGTTTCCCAATTGTGGTTTGTTCACAACAGCAATTTAAAGATATGCCATGATGCAAACACGAATGCAAAAAGTGGAAAAATTCTTCGTATTTTTCATTACCAAGTTAGGGCTGTTACAACTCTACCCCCTTACAAGAATCTCGTCCTGAGATTCTAGGCTTGAGTGAAGAAAGCGGGGTATTCCTGACGAAGACTAGTTTCTCGCTCCCATGTGGCTTCTTCTTCGGAATGGTTAGACCATTGGACCTTGAGAAACTTGATGGACTTGTTGCGGGTTTTCCTTTCCGCTTCATCCAAGATGCGGATAGGATGCTCACGATAGGTCAAATCCTCTTGAATGTCCAAAACCTCATGATCAACCCCACGAATGGGATCCTTGAAGCACCGGCGGAGTTGGGAACATGGAACACATCATGGACATCCGGGAAGTTGGAGGGCAACTCAAGTTGATAGGAGAGATCTCCTCGCTTGGCTAGGATGGTGAAAGGGCCAACATAGCGGGGTGCTAATTTGCCCTTGATTCCGAAACAATGGACGCCTCGGAGAGGAGAGACTCGAAGATAGGCCTTATCACCAATTTCATAGTGGACCTCTTGATGATGCTTGTCATAATAGCTTTTCTGACGAGATTGAGCAGCCTTGAGATTTTCTCGAATGACACGGACCTTCTCTTCGGCTTCATTTATCACATCAGGACCGAAGAGTGACCTCTCCCCGGTTTCAGACCAATTGAGAGGAGTCCGGCATTTTCTCCCATAAAGGACCTCGAAGGGGGCCATTTGCAAACTGGCTTGGTAGCTATTGTTGTAGGAGAACTCGGCGAGAGGGAGGTACCTTTCCCAACTTTTGCCGAAGGAGATGACACAAGCCCGGAGCATGTCCTCAAGAACTTGATTTACCCTTTCAGTTTGACCATCGGTTTGAGGGTGATAGGCGGTGCTGAAGTTGAGACGGGTTCCAAGAGCCGTTTGGAAACTTTGCCAAAACTTGGACACAAATAAGCTTCCACGGTCAGAGATGATCCGCAGAGGGACCCCGTGCAAAGGGACAATCCGGGCCATATACAAGTCGGCAAGTTGGCTTGCTCGAATATCATCACGGACCGGAAGGAAATGGGCAACCTTTGACAACCGGTCGATGATGACCCAAATAGCATTGTTGCCCTTTTGTGACCTTGGAAAACCGGTGATGAAATCCATACCAACCTCATCCCATTTCCACTCGGGAATGGCTATGGGGCGAAGGGTGCCGGCTGGCCTTTGATGTTCCGCCTTCACTCGGCGACAGACGTCGCATTCCGCAACATACTCGGCGATCTCGCGCTTCATGCAAGACCACCATAATTGAGGGCGAAGATCTTGATACATTTTTGTGCTACCCGGATGAATAGAGATGGGTGACTCATGAGCTTCAGAAAGGATCAACTCCCTCATATTTCCACTCTTGGGCACCACTAGACGGTCACCGAAATAGACCACACCCTTGTCATCCACCAAGAAACAGGCCGCCTTCCCATTAGCGATCTTCTCTTTGATCTCGAGGATTTCAGGATCATTTTGTTGGGCGGCCTTGATATCATCCTCGAGAGTGGATTTGATCTCGAGATTAGCTAGAAAACCCGAAGGAACAATTTCCAGATTCAATTTAGCAAATTCCTCGTGGAGAGCCGGTTGCGCCCTTTCAACCATCACGGTATTGCAATAGGCTTTGCGGCTCAGAGCATCCGCCACGACATTTGCCTTGCCGGGCTAATAATTGAGAGTCACATCATAGTCTTTTATCAATTCCAGCCATCTCCTCTGCCTCAAATTCAGATCCGGCTGGGTGAATAGATATTTCAGACTTTGATGGTCGGAGTAGATCTCGCAATGGTTGCCCAAGAGGTAGGGCCTCCATTGCTTCAGAGCATGTACCACGGCGGCAAGCTCCAAATCATGAGTGGGATAATTTTGCTCGTGTGGCTTGAGTTGACGGGAGGCATAGGCGACCACATGGCCTTCTTGCATCAAGACACAGCCCAAGCCTTGGAGAGATGCATCGCAATAGACGACAAAGTCCCTGTCGGTGTCGGGAAGGACAAGTACCGGAGTGGTAGTGAGCTTGACCTTGAGGGCTTGGAAACTCTCTTTAGCCTTGTCTGACCACACAAATGGTTTGCCTTTCTTGAGGAGTTCAGTCAGCGCCTTGGCTATCTTTGATAAGCCCTCAAGGAATCGACGGTAATAACCCGCCAATCCAAGGAAGCTTCGGATATCTTTGACGGATTTGGGAGTTGGCCAATCCAGGATTGCCTGAATCTTGTCTGGTATCACCACTACTCCGGCAGCGGACACCACATGACCGAGAAAGATGAGCTCCTTTAGCCAAAACTCACGTTTAGAGAACTTGGCATAGAGGCGATGATCACGGAGCTTGGTCAAAACAAGTCGGAGATGCTCAGCATGTTCGTCTTCGGTCTTGGAGTACACAAGGATGTCATCGATGTAAATGATGACGAACTTGTCGAGGTACTCATGGAAGATGGAGTTCATTAGCCTCATGAATGTAGCCGGAGCATTAGTGAGGCCGAAAGACATGACGGTGTACTCATATAACCCATAGCGGGTAGTGAAGGCCGTCTTCGGAATATCCTCCTTTCGGATTTTTATTTGATGGTAGCCTGACCTCAAATCCATCTTGGAGAACACCGTGGCACCAGCCAGTTGATCGAACAAGTCGGTTATTCGAGGAATTGGATACTTGTTCTTGATGGTCACCGCATTAAGAGGGCGGTAGTCAACGACCAGACGAGGAACATTTGTATCCCTCTTCTTGACAAAGATAACCGGGCAGCCCCAAGGTGAGCTACTCGGCCGGATGAATTCTTTTTCCAGCAGCTCGTCAAGCTGCTTCTTCAATTCAGCTAGCTCTTCCGTTGGCATACGGTAGGGCGTTTTGGAAACTGGAGCGGTTCCCGGAACCAACTCGATCACAAACTCCACGCTGCGATCCGGTGGCATGCCGGGCAATTCCTCCGGAAAAACATCGGGGAAATCACACACCACAGCGACTTCAGGCATATCAGGAGGGGTGATTCCTTCCAGGAAATATAAACTGATCTCCGGCGAGAGAGGAGTGGCTGCGGAAGGAGTTGCAGAAGTTGGGGACCAGTAACGCACTTCCCCATACCTGGGGTGGAACACTGTGACAGTCTTGGCAGCACAATCCAGGTTGGCCTGATATTTTACTAGCCAATCCATGCCTAGAATAGCATCGATACCCTCTGACCTCAGGGCTATCAATGAGAACGGAAAAGGGACCGACCCTACGGCTATTTGAACATCAGGAGATATCCAATTGGTACGCCAACTAGAGCCTGGTGTCTTGACCACTAACGGGGAATCCATCATTGCAAACGGTATTTGATGGTTGTGTGCATATGATATGGATATGAACGAATGCGAAGCTCCAGAATCAAATAATACTGAAGCTGGATATGTATTGATTCGAAGCGTACCCATAAGGACTCCGGGGTCCTCCTCAACGCCTTCAGCCGAGACGTGGTTCAGGCGGCCACGGCTGACGGTGGTAGCCTTGGCGGCTGGGGTAGAGGGTGCCGGTGCAGGTGCTGAGGGAGCCGGTGCCTTCTGGGGACACTCCCTGGAGTAGTGCCCCGGCTGGCCACAAGCGAAGAAAGTGAGCCCCGGTGGTGCAGGTAGTCGAGGACGAAAACCGCCTCCAGCCGCACCCAAGGTCGAAGTAGCTGGGCGAGGCGGAGGTGGCAGGTACCCGGTGGGCTTCAGCGCGAAGGGCGCCTTTGGCACAGCACTGAAATGCACGAAGACCTTGCGCTTCTTGCCCTCAGATGAGGAGGAGCTCTGGTGGTCGGTGGAAACTGGCCTCTTAGAAGCCTCTAGCTCCTTCCTGCCTTGCTCCATGGTGAGAGCCTGGTTATATAGCTCTTGGTAGGAGGTGAACTTGAAGGGTAGGAGCTCGTATCGGAGACGAGGGGCGAGCCCCTTGCGGAAGAGGTATTGCTTGTCCTCATCATTCGTCACGTCCCGAGGGGCGTAACGGGAGAGGTGGTTGAACTCCCGTCCATAGGACTGGACGTCCATGCGTCCCTGGGTTAGGTCCAGGAACTCCCGCCTCTTGAGCTCGAGGATGGGCTTGGGGATGTACGCCGCACGGAAAGCGGCGCGGAACTCCTCCCAAGTGACAACATGGCCCGCGGCGACCATTGCCACGTGGCTCTCCCACCAAGAGCCGGCGACTCCTTCCAGCAGGTAGGTGGCAAAGTTGACATGTTCTGCTGCCGGAACGTGAAGAGCGGCAAACTTGCGCTCGATAGCCCGAAGCCAATCATCCGCATCAAACGGCTCCTTAGCTTCAGAGAATGTAGGAGGTTGGGACCGCAAGAACTGGTTGAGAGTGGCGCAGTCCGTGTTCCTCCTGGCCCCTTGCTGGACCAGCTGCTCGAGCAACCGCTCATTGCGCAGACGGTTTTGTTCAATTGCCATCATAACCTCCGCCATTGAGGGTGGCGGTGGTGGATCAGGGTTGCTATGTTCCCCATGACGGGTAGGAGCCATTCTGAAGAATTGGAACAACGACAAGTTAGTAACCAATCCTGACAGACAAGATAGATCATTGGTTGCTCCCAGATATCGTTATTTAAGAAGCATAAACACCAAAGACAGATTTAGGCAACCACGGTGACATCACATCATCGAGGCGATATCAAATGGATATAACAGACTCGAGGCATAACTGGACGGTAAGAACCCAAACCCCGAGAACCTAAACATCGACACCAAGCATAAAACAAATAGAGGTAAGAATCAGAGTAGAGCGAGTTGGATGAGAAGCAAAAAGAATCCTAAGAAGGTTTTCACAACTCATTTTTAAGTTATAAATAATTTTCACTAGACTCGACATCGACCAAAAGAAAGGGTTTCCTACAGGCAGTCCTGCTCTGATACCAACTTGTAGCACCCCGACCCCGGAATTATACAGAGAGGCTATGTAGCGGGCACAACCATCAATGTATAAAACAAAGATCGAGACTTGTGGAACAAACCGGCACATTGCATGACTCTACGACACAAAACATATAGCAACTCATATAATGAGAAGAATACAAATATTACACAGCAAAAGGATCACAGATCCAACAATTTATCAAGCGGAAGCGGGTAGTGTTGTCTAACAACAAGAAGCAAATATATGGCCTAAGAGGCCTACAAATAAACATCACCCAAGCCAGCTTGTTCCACGGTCCGAAGCAGCCACCTGGGAAGCCCAGACTAGTAGTCGACGTCAACGAAGAACCCACCTAGCTGCTCGGTGTCGTCCTCCTCTGAAATACAAAAATCATAGAGGCAGCAAAGAGAGACTGAGTACGATGTACTCGCAAGTTTAGTAGGGCGATATAGGCCCAATGACTGACGGGGGCTCTAAAGCTGTATATGTAGTTCTTTTTGCATAAAGCTAAGTTTCATAAACCGAGATATAAATGACACATGGCATTCGTCTACTCAGAATACTTTTCAAAAAGGGGTAAGAGAGTAACATTTTCATCATTGGTTCTCATCGAACCCCTTTTGTAACCAACCACTCTCATCTCCACCAAGGCACCCCCTCGAATCACCCTCGAGGAAATGAACCTTTGTCACACGTTGATTATGCAACCTTTAGCTGCCATATCAATTAGGTTAAGATTCTCTATGATCTTATCGTCTATTTCCAAGTTGTCCATAACGTGGACACGGCTTTTCGAAAAGATTAACCCTGCAGGGGTGTACTATTTTACCCATTGGTACCGTCCGGCTCACCTAGTTGGCCCTCTTCCGGGGAAGGCCGGCGAGCGGGCGCGGTTAGACCTTTACAATGCATGAGGCTTACTCAAGGACCATCAGTGACGGAAGGACAGGTTCAGCGCTCCCAGCGCCCTGCCCCACCGTCACATCCTAAACACCACCATCCTCATCAATTCTTTTTCCGCTCACACACACGGCAAATGGAAAACTCGAACTAGAGGACCCTTGACAAGCCCCTCACAAATTATTCGGTCAGTAAGGCGCCCATACACCCACCAATGGCAGCACGCTCGTCTTGGTTCAAGAGGTAAAGAACTCGCACCTAGGGGCTAGAGTGAGGCAAAACACCATCCCCGATGGCAACTCACCCAAGCCGTCTTAGCATTTTAATTAAGCATCACAATTATCCACCTTGCCCGAATCATTCCATTAACATCAACAATTATGGAAGTAATAACGGACATAAAGCATCTATCTAAGCATAGCTAAGCATAGCTAAGCATATGAACACAACAATTCTATCTTTATCTCGGCCAACACTTCAACCCTAGGTTTCATAGGTAGGGATACATGTGATTGGCTCGGGAAAGAACATGCATTCATAGGATAATCTAATATTTACCCAAAGAGACATTTGAACCGCATGCAATATTATGGTGGATAAAATAGTTTGATAAAATCATAGGATGCTAGAATGCCAAGAAGGTTCGGTTATCTCTTGCCTTGCTGCCCGGTCGTGAAGTACTGATCGTCGGGGTAAGTAGAGAGACCCTCGACTCCGGAATCTATCGATACCCAAAAGAAATACAAAGCACACATAAATCACAAGAACACAAGATGCAATGCTCAAACACATGATGACATGTCCAATTGATGCAAAGATTCCATTATATAACTTAGGGGTACAATTAAATGGGGAGCCAAATAATTAGTGAAATTATTTGGAAGCAACCCCACATTTAGCTTAGTGAACACGTTCTTCATAAATTATTGAATTATTCGCGAAGTGGCTCAAGATGCATGACCATGACATGAAAAGGGTAGGGTTTGTCATTCGGATCATTTCGGTAATTTATTTGTAATTTTCGGAGCACCGATGAATAAATAGCAATTTAATTACTTATTTGGATTTATATCTTTATCCAATCCAAGATTTATAACAAAGTCCAAAATTCTTGTCATGAGATGATATTAACATGATCAGAAAGCCTTCAACATGTTGATCAAATTGGCATAACATTTGCAAGATTTAACGAAAAGAAGTTAAATTACGAAGTGCACAGATTTTACTGTTGGTTCGGAATTCATCCGGATTGGTCCGGGTCCGGAATATTCCGGGCTCATTCCGAGCCAAATCCGAGGTGACCTCAAAATCTTTCGGTTGGGGTTTCGGAATTCGTCCGGAAATGTCCGGAAAAATCCGGTCGGCCCGGAATCGATCCGGAATAATCCGGGTGATTCCGGATGGCTCGATCCTGGGCAGAAAAACGACGGCGGTTGTGCATGAAGAGCAAGCAAGAGAGGGAGAGGGGGAGCGGGAGGAGGCCTAAGAGCTTGCGGGGCTCACCCTGGACTCGCGTGCGTGACCGGTTAGGTGAGGGGAGGCCGGCGGCGACCGAATCGAGCCGGCGGGGCTCGGCCGGTGGCGGATGGTGTCGAAGACGCCGGCGTTGATCCGGCCGGTCCCGGGCCGATTCCTTGGCCTGGGAGGGAGGAGAGGATGCGGCGCAGCTGGTGGTGGTCGTCGATCTACCTCGCGCTCACTCCGACGACGACGGCGTGCTCGGCTACGGCGGCAATGGGGGCACGGCCTCGGGAGGGAAAGAGGGGAACGAGGAGCGCAGGGGAAAAGGAGCAGGGCGTCGTGGTGGTCTCCTTGTCCTCGAGGGGGGGCCACGGCGTCGAGCGGGGAGCAGGTGAGGAGCGCGGCAACGGCATGGGCGCGGGCGGCATGGCGCCAGTGCTCCCTGTCGCCACTGTGCACCATCCGAAATTTTCCGGAAAGGTCCGGAAAATTCCGACTGGTCCGGAATTGATCCGGAAAAATCCGGGTCATTCCGGATGACCACAAATTGGCAGAAAAGGCTAGAATTTATTTGGGCACCAAAACAATTCCAGAAAATATGCAAAAATTCTGGGAGTTTATCCACAAGGTAAAACAGCTCACCATACATTTATCTAGGCTTTTGAGCAAGGTGGCATGGCTCACAAATAGACAAAAGCTTTGAACCACATTTTAGGGCCTAAGGAAGTTGGAAACAAAATGGAACCCATCCATTTGGTTCTTGTGCACTTGAGGTGAACTTAGGAAGTGTGTTGGACCATAAGGTCACCTGTCATGACATGGTTAACACCATAGTTTGCATTTCAAAGATGTAAAGGTTTTGGGAAGTTTTGGCTTCCCTCTTTCCATTGTTTCCCAATTGTGGTTTGTTCACAACAGCAATTTAAAGATATGCCATGATGCAAACACGAATGCAAAAAGTGGAAAAATTCTTCGTATTTTTCATTACCAAGTTACGAAGCGACGTTTGATGTCCACAAAGTATTCTTCCGGTAAGCGGGAGTGATATAATCTCATGGTCTAAGGAAACTATACTTGGCATATACTAAAAGCATTGGCAATGAAACTGTGTGACACGATCAATTGCAACTCTTTATTATTGGGTCTTGTCCATCACATCATTCTCCTGATGATTGACTTCGTTATCAAGTGACTATAATAAGTCCATGGTCAGAAAACCTTAACCATCTCTTGACTAACGAACTAGTCCAGTAGAGACTTACTAGGGACACCTGGTTGTCTATATTCCACACATTTATTATGTTTCTGGTTAATACAATTATAGCATGGATAATAAACTATTATTATTGCCTCTAGGGCATATTCTCGACCTCCTTCTTGGCAGCCTTGTCGATGTACTTCTGGAAGTAGCGCCTTCCGTCATGCGGCAGTGCTCCCTGCTCGTGTAGGAGCCAACCTTTTCTGTAAAAAGTAGGTCCCTTTGTAGCTCTTCAAATGACGGAGAACTTGTATCCTTGATGTTGCTTGGCCTTCGGGTTGAATTGGTGTGAATGAGAACGGGTTTTTTGCAAAACGCGCCCCAATTACTGAACCAATCGTACCACCGAGGGGTAGGTGGGGAGTGAAAGGCCTATAAAAAGGCTCTCCGCCCCCCAAGCTCCTCAGCACCCCCTGACTTGTTCCGTTTCCTTGCTTCTCGCTCTCTCCGACCCTCCATAGATCGCAAAGCAATGTCTGGGGAGGCAGAGATGTCCTTTTCTGGGACGTCGACGGCGGCGTCCGTGTGTCTGGGCGGCCAGGGAAGTTGGGGCCCGTGCTGCTGGAGATGAAGAAGAGGTGGCGTCTCGCTCCACCCTCGCCAAGGGCATTTCACGCCTGGCGGCCATGTTTGGTCCCGGGGCTCAGGAGGGGGCCCGGGTGCGCGCCCTTCGGAGGGCTCAGCTTCTGGCAGCCTTGAAGGAGAAGACCGCGGGGATCCCGAGGGCGTCCACGCTCTGGTCCGAGCTTGAAGCCATCGAGCAGGTAAGTGACGTGGCTCTTTTGACCCTTTACATCCTTGGGGCCGGTCTAGATCTTGACCAAGTTCGTTCCTTGCTACAGGCGGACGACGACACCATGAGCAAGGTGGCGGTTGAGATGCTTTTCCTGTCTCGCTGCTTGGCGCCTGGGCGCGCGGGGAGGCCATAAGGTGCCTGAAAGTCCTGCCGGGTTCCGTCTCTTTCCCCAGGCGTCCCCGGGAATCGACAGTTCTCCCATTAGGCATGAAGAAAACAAGAAACGCACAGCTGGGAGATTTAGCTCCGAGCTGGCCTCAGCAGCATAGGCTTAAGCAGTTGTAGGACCGAATGTAAATCCAGAATTGTAATTCAGATTGTAAATTCGGATGAATGCAACCCTAGCCTCAACTCTTGGGGTCATTTCCCAAATCTTCCTTTGCACTAACGCGTCGTCGAGTTTTTTGAGGAGGCCTCTTAGGTAGCCAAGCACTCTACCTATGCGCATCCCAAATGTGTTGCTAAGATACTAACGTGGAAGACATACCCCTAAGGAAGACTATACCTTCCGGGAGCCTTCTCCACTGTCCTCGGGTACTAGTCCAGAGGGAAACGAACCGTTCGCCGGGGTGGATGCATACCCCCTCAAAGACTCTCATCAACTATCAAGCATGCGCAGGTCGATAGTTTGTTGTCTCCGAGCGAGATATTATGCCTAAGTGCAGGATGCAGATGCAAGGACTTAGCTGATTTTCTACCGCGCCCTCGATCCGCCCTATCCTTCCCGGGTACCCAACTCCTTAGACGTTTTCCGCCGCCCGATCTTGTCCCGGGAAGGAGCTGCACACAGCAAACTTTCAGTAGGAAAAGAATGGACCCTCTTTTCAACCATGTTAGCGTGTTATCCGAAGCAAACCACAAGCACAGTTGATTGTGCATTTCTGTGATGAAGTTCGTCTCACAACAGTACTTCCCGATTCCTCCTTTCCGCGGCAGTACGGCATGATCGGGCAGCAGTGCCTATCCGCGAGGCCACTCGCACATAAACCCGTCAGCCACCGGCACATATCAGCAACCTGCTTACGGTTGCTATGGATAACATGCTTGCATGCAAGAATTGAGGCTCACGTAATTGAAATTACTTATATTTTGTTCCCTTGGCGATGATTCTTACACCCTATTACGAACACGAGCCCCCAGGGCGTGCTTTAACGGATTCGACGTTGGGCGATTCATGTTCATAATTAGGGGTAGAATTTGCGAAGATTTTCGATGTTCCAGGCGTTGCCCTCCGGCCAGCCTTTCTTGTCCTCCAAGTATACCGCTCCGGGTTACAGGGTATGAGTGTTCCGGTAGGGTCCTTCCCACTTGTATGGCATCTTGTTCATTCCTTCCATTTTTTGCTTTTTGCGGAGTACCAGGTCTCCGAGTTGCAGATCCCGCGAGCCGACATGACGACGGTGGTACCAACGGAGTCATTGCTGGTACCGAGCTGACCGTAAGGAAGCTCAGCACCTACTCTCTTCCAGCAGGTTTATGTCTTCGATCCTTCGTTCTTCTTGCGTGTCTTCGTCATAAGAGAGCACCCGGGGGGATCCATGCTTTAGCTCCGTTGGCAGGACAACTTCAGCTCCATAGACTATGAAGAAGGGTGTTTCTCCTGTGGCTCTGCTTGGTGTTGTTCTGAGAGACCACAGTACGCTTGGCAGGTGATCAATTCAATTTTTCCCTTTATCCTCTAGCTTGTTAAAGGCTTTGGTCTTCAACCCCTTGAGTATTTCTGCGTTGGCTCGCTCTACTTGTTCGTTGCTTCTTGGATTGGACACCGAGGCGAAACACACCTTGATGCCCATTTCTTCACAGAATTTAAGGAGGCTCGACTGGTGAACTGAGTGCCGTTGTCGGTGATGATTCTGTGTAGCGGACCTGCACTTAAAATTAGGCAAGATCCCTATGTATAGTGCAAACCCCTGGATCGATTCATTTGCACACACAGTTTACGATGAAATATCACAACAATGTATCAATTATTAAAAACGAATCCAGACTTAGGAAAATATTCGATTACAACTTTGCATAGCACGAAGCTAGCTGGAAAGGGAAAACAGCGGAAAAACATTATTCTTCAAGGAGTCTCCATCATCTTCATGTAGCCACAGGCGAAACATGTTGGTTGCAGACTCGAAACCATTAACGAAACCTCACTCTTCGTCAGAATAACCTAATAAAAGGTATCAATAAGGTGGGTCAGAACCATAAAAATGGAACTGGCAAGTGACACTTTGTGGACTCATATTGGAACAACTCTAGTAACCTATATGCATATTTGGCTTGGTGGAGTTTGAAGGCTATTTTGCAGAAAGCCAACTATTTCCTAACTCTTTTTTTAAAAAAGCTTTTCTTCTATACGAGACTTTCATGGCACGAAAGCCACCGTCTCAACTACCCTTGTTCACCCATCAAATTTTTAACTTAGAGAAATTAGAATGATGAGATCCTCCATTGACGTCCTTGTCCAGCTTGCTCAGAATTGTCCATAACCGGGGACACGGCTAAGAACTTAGTTTGACACTCTGCAGAGTTTGTGCACGTTCACCATAAGACCTCATCAACCCATTCTGACCTTGACCCTTCTTGAAGTGAAAAGGAAAGGAGGAGATGAAGACGAGACCTTTCCGAAGTGTTTTCCCGACCACTGCCGTCCTGACGCGCTCCACCTACAAACCTCTACCACCACCTGTCAGGCCGGGCCGGTTCCACACTACATACTTAGTCAAGCCAGAGCCCATATGACTTATGGCTGCACGGTAAGCTAACTAAACTTGGAGTAACGTCGGTCTCTTTGTCCCCGGGTGGCCATCCACAAGTGCACATACTCGAGTACAACCATAGACATGGCCCCGAGTAGCCACTCAACTCCAACCGCCGTCAACAAAGCAATTCCACCCAGAAGTTTCTTTAACTTAGTAGAATTTACTTTTGTCAAAACAAAACCAAGCATAGCATTTCTATAAAACTACTAAGTGCTCATAGGTGTATCTAGACCATCTAGTAAAAAAGAGTAAACTACACTAAACAGTTTTAGCATAGCCATACTAATAACCTATCATGCAAATTTTCTAAGTAAAAGCTACAACATGCATGTATCAAAATAATAGGAATTTCATGAGTGTGCCACTTGCCTTGGCAGCGAGAAGAGCAGGAGCAGCAGTTGCAATCGTCTTCGGGTCCCTCCGAATAATCTAACAAAATACACAAAAACACACCAAAATAAACATACAATCCACACAAGTGGCAAAACAAAGAAAATATGCTATGCATGCTTATGTAAGGAAAAGAAATGCAAACATAATTTCACTTCCTGTTTTCTGATTAAACTATATGCATGATGTCACAAAACAAATTTTAATTAATTTACTTATTAGAAATAAATCCAAAACAACTAAATAAGGGCAAACACACAAATTCTAAGGTTTCTTCATAAAAATATTTTAATAAAATACGATGAACATGCTACTGGACAGAGGACTTCATTAAAAAGCCCCTGTAATTTGAATCACTCAATTTGGATTTGTAAAACTCATTTTATAGCCTAAACAAGATTTTAACCATTATGCAAATAACAAGTTTGTGCACGAGTCTAAAGTTAAAACAAACTACACTATTAAATTATACTCATTTTGTTGAATCCATAGACATCAAGATCACCGGATTTGGGGTTGTGATTCAAGAGAGATGGAATTTACAAGATTTGATGAATTTCTGCCTCAAAACAGAAAAACAGAGAAAAGGTTTAAACGAACAGGCGACATGGCTCCCTGTGATTGGTCTGTACCGATTCGGGGTGGATCGGAGCTGTGGGCCGCTGGATCTAGATCTACGGCCGAGATTAGAAAATACCGCTTCGGGTAAAAAAAATAGAACACGCCGGCGGCGGCTAGGGTTCCGGCGTGCGCGGGGTCCGACGGCGGCGACGGCATGGCCACGGCCGTTTCGGTGAAAACATAGGGAGGGGTAGAGGGGTTTTGTTACCCTTGAAGAGAGGAGATCGAGGCGGAGCCGATGACGCGCTGGTTGGCGTCGAGGTGCCCTGGTCTTCCTCCAATTCCTCGTCGGAGTCGAAGACGGCAGCGGTCGAGCGGGGTCGATGTCGTGCGTGTCGATCTGGAGGACAGAAGGTAGGCAAAGGGTGTCAACCCGCTGCGTGACGAAGAAAGAGAGCAAGAGGGGGTCAAGAGAGGGCACGGGATCGCTGTTGCTCACCGGAAAGCGAAGAAAAAACCGACGTCAGGTGGCGGGTGGTCGAGCTCGAGACCGAGCGGCCTGGGGGCTCTCGGGGATGGGAGTTTGGAGTGGAGGAGAGGCGACGGAGAGGGCTTCTTATAGGCATAAACAAGGAAGCAATCTTCGGCCATAATCGCACGAATCAAACGAATTGAATCGGAGCTCCCCGGACGCGCGCGCGTGATTAGAGGGAGACGATGGAGTGACGTCAGCCGTGATGTGGGAGCGGGGACGATGCCGGGCTTCTGCTGGGCTGGCTCGGGCTGAGTTGGTCCGGCCGGCCTGGCTTTTTTTTTTGTCCTTTCACCTTTTCTATTTTCTGAAAACTTTTGTATCTTTTGAAGTAAGCATCCAAATGGATTCAAACCAAATGGTAAAATTTGTAAAAATAAACTTTCTTCAAACTATACTATTTGGGAACATTTTTACACAAATTTATTTACCCAAAATACCCATGGGCATTAAAAGGTAATATTTGTTATTTCCCTTCTTTGCATAAATTTAAGAAATGAAAATTTATTTCTTTTGGAAGCACAATGCACAAATGCAAGGGAATGATGCATGCCATGCATGAATTTTATTTTATGAAAATTGGGATGTTACATTCTGTTTGGAACTCTGAAGCGGTAGACGATCCCTTCAATGAACTTGACGGTGGCCTGAGCCGTCTGGCACGGTACTGGCATCACTTCTACCCATTTTGTGAACTTGTCGATGGTCACGAACAGGTATTCATGTCCTCCGACAAACTTTGGCACCTTGCTGATGATGTCCAGCCCCCAGACCGCGAACAACCAGGAGATTGGTATTGGCTGCAGTGCTTGAGCCAGCTGGTGTGTGTTCTTCGCGTAGTACGGGTAGGCTTCATAGGTCTTGACTAGATGCTCCGCGTCGTGAAGTACTGTTGGACAGTAGAACCCTTGGCGGAAGACCTTCCCCACCAGTGATCTTGATGCCACATGACTCGAGCACGTGCCTTCATGTATATCCTTCAGTATTTCTTGGCCTTGTTCTTGTGGTATACATCACAGCTTGACTCCATTGTCGCGTCGCCGGTAGAGCTCGCCGTCAATTAAGACGTAGAGCTTAGCTTGGCGAGCCACCTGCTCGGCCTCGTGGTCGTCTTCCGGGAAGACGTGCTCCACCATGTACTTGATGATGCCTTGGGCCCAGGGTGGGTGGGTTTGTTCCACCAGCAGTACCACTTGGGCAGGGGGAAGCAAAGCTTCTTCTGCCACGGGCACTATCAGGTCTTGAGCTTCCGGGCTGGCTACCCATGTTGGCGAGGTTAGGACAACTACAGTGCCTCCCTGGCCCTTGGTGTAGGAGCCGTCGAAGTGCATGGTCCAGGCGTTGGGATCCTCCTTCTCGGGGATGCTTGTTTCCTCTTCCGGTTCGTCGAACGCCGTCTCGGTCCACTCGGTTGTGAAGTCAGCCAGTGCTTGGATCTTGATGTTGTCTGTGTGCTCGAATTTGAGACCGAAGCCTTGAAGTTCCACGGCCCACGCTGAGATAAGTCCAGTGGCCATCGGGTTCTCCAAGGGGCTTCTTAGATTGTACTTGGACACCACCGTGATCGGGTGCTCCTCGAAGTACGACCTCATCTTGCGGGAAGCAATGAGGATTTCTAGCAAAAGCTTCTGCATCATGGGATATCGCTCACGGGCGTCGCTGTTGCATGTAAAATGCATACATGAACTTTACATTATATCACTTATATTTCAATCATATTTGCATCATATAAGGGTTATATCACTGTTTTATAATGATTTTGGGAAGATTTCACAGTTTTCCTATTTTTTTGGAATTAACCCTGCGCTGGCAGAAAACCCTATTATCTATATTTTGATGTTTCAGGGACCCAAATGACGTCCAAATGACCTGAAAATTTACGAGCATCAGTTTTTGGAAGGAACAAAGCGTAGGGGCGAAGGAAGCGAAAAAGTGGAAGCCCGAAGGCCAAAAGAGGGGGGGGGGGCCACGCAGCCAGATTCCTTGGCCGTGTGGGACCCACCAACTTGGCCCTCGTGGCTCCGTTGCCGTCGATTTTTCTTCCAGAAGCTTCGTATTGACCTAAAACCGACTATAAAAATAGTCCCCCGACGTTTTCCAGAAGGGAGCGCCGCCAAAACACAGAAAACCACGAAATAGAGACCTGGAGCTGCAGATTGGAGGGGGAACACTCTGGCGGGGCGCTGCCGGGGTGGTCTCCATCTCCCCCAACAACATCTCCACCATCTCCATGATGAAGAGGGAGTAGTCTCCCTCGGGGCTGAGGGCTCATGCCGGTAGCTATGTGGTTTATCTCTCTCTCCCATGGTGTGATCTTTATGTGATCATGAGCTTTGTAATCTAGTTGAATCCATAGATGTTACTCTTCATTATCTTATGAATTATGCTACTCAAGTGGTTTTATTAATGTAATCTCCGGAGTCACCTTTGTCCCATGGTGCGAAGTTGACAGTGTGCGCACCGTGTGTGGCTCTTGGGCTAAAGATTACAGGAATACTTATCATGAATTGTTATTTGTGTTGAATGTCTCTATGAAATTGTGGTGTTTGTCTAGTACTATCTTAGGGCGCTCAAGTTGATAGTGTGGAGTTCCCTAGATGTGGAATGTGACTTTAAGGTGTGCTTTTATAGCCCTACTCAATGGATTGGTGTTCGTTATCCAACCGGAGGATAGTTCAGGGTAGTGTAGTAAAGAGGAAATATTTATGTATTCAATTATATTATTATTGTTGAGAGTGTCCATGATGACGGAATTGATGAGAGTGTTTCTCCCTCAACTATGCCACCAAGCACTCTTGATACCCTGAAAGGAAAATAATATATGGGATAGGTTGAGCCTCCAAGTGCAGAGTATGTAGAAGTGGAAGTCTTTTCCCCACGAGGGTGACTCGAGGGTTTAATATCGAACTCTCGGGGAATCAGTAGTGGGGATTTTATCTCCTTGTCATTCTCTAGATTTCCTGCAAACAAAGTAGATTGCTCTGTGCCCTCAACCTCACCAAGTGGTTGTCAAGCACAAGGTGTGAGAATGATATTAAGATAATAATGAATGCAAAACAGTAAATAAATATGCAATAGTGGTAAGTAGTAATGCAAGGATGATAGTAATGATGATGGATGATATTTTTGGGATTTTAAAATGGCTGAATGTATAAAATGCTTAAAAGTGATTGGAAAGTTGTTTCTTATGATTAAAAATGGACCGGAGTTCATGGTTTCACACATGCACTCTCTCTTTAATATAGTGTGGCAAATAAGTAGACATAGGATTAACATATGAGATTGCAAACAAGTTTAATGACATGTTACTAATTATATAGGCATCACGTCCTAACATAGAGACCGTTTGATTATTAGTCTCACTTATACTCCACCAAGATGCGAACTAAATCATAACACCTCAGTAATTAAGATGACTCAGAGTATAGCCTTAAGATTAATGACATGAAGTGAAAATAAGAACATGCTGGATCTAGTCATAGGTAGAGGCTTGTCACTCCTCATACCTTGCAACATGGTATTTTAGTTTATCCCTAGCGAGGCAACAAAATAAGGTAAACACCCAATGGATCGCGATATTAAGTTGTCAGCTTATCACATCACCACCCCCGTTACTCCAACTAATGCACACGTTCCCCCTCACACGCTCTCATAAACATGCTTGATCAAAACAAGGATACAAGAACGGGGTACATAATATGCATCTACTTTCATAACTGAAATAAACATTGCAATCTCAACATATATTAACTTATAAAAAGATCCACCACAAAGGTGATACAACGATGACCATAGTCATATTCAGCAGCTCATACGGTGCTAATTAGTGAAGCTCAAGAGAGAGAGAGATACATATGCTACTGCCACAAACCCATAGTCCAGAGGTGGACTACTCCCTCTTCATCATGGAGATGGTGGAGATGTCGATGGGGAAGAAGGAGACCTCTCCGACAGGGCTCCGCCGGAGTTTCCCCCTCCAATATGCAGCATCCTGGTCTCTGTTTCTTGTTTCTCTCGTGTGGCGGCTCTCTCTTCGAAGAACGTCGGGGGGATCTTTATATAGGCGTTTTTAGGTCACGAGGAAGCTTCAGGGCGAAGGATCGACGCAAATGGGGACACGAGGCCAAAAGACTTCATCATGCATACTGCTGCTACTGCTGCTGCTGCTACTGCATCATGGTTAGCAGTCTTAGCCACTGCCCCATCCGTGTTCACCATGCATGTGTTCAAAGGAGGGGCGATCCACCTTGGTACCCGCGGGTGCTGGTGCGATCCTGGTGGCATCACCCTCCTGGTCTTGCTCGTTCCCATGTCATGCAAGAAGCTCTCAATGAACATATGTGTCGCCATTGGACTCTGGAAGATCTCGTCATGTATGACCTTCCACCTCGCATGCCACAGTGCCCATAAAGTTATCACCATTCTTGTAAAGTCCTCCTGCTCGATAGTGTGCATCATCACAAAATGCCATTGCCGGGTGGAGGGTTCAGTAGAGATGCTGATGTGCTCCAGTATAGTTGGATCAGAGAGAGCCCAAACGCAGCGCGGCATGACACACTCGATGAGTGAATGCCGCCAGGAATCCTCCTGTCTGCATACAGAGCAAGCATTGGTGGGTGCCATGCTCCTGTGGTGACGGACATCCCCTGTCGGAAGCGAGCATTGGGCAAGCCTCCACAAAAAGACCCGGACCTTTGCAGGAACCTCGCATTTCAATATGTCGGTCCACGAATTCCTGTCTTCCGATGTATTTGAAGATTCTACTCGGCCCTCTAGCCAGTCTTCCCTTATCTTCTTAATGTTTACTAGGGTTCTATAGGTAGATCGAACAGTAAAGATCCCGTTCTTCTCCAAATGCCACCCCCAGAAATCCTCTTGTACCCGCATACAAAGTGGAATACCCTTAATCACCTCCACAACCATTGGGAGAAAAAACTACTCGAGCTTCACTATATTCCATGTTGCAGTAGTGTTGTCAATGTAATCACTCACCATTTGAGGAGCCCCTTGTTTCAGGGAACAACAGGCGTGCGTGTTTCATCTCGCGGCAACCAACTGTCCAGCCAGGCATTCGTGGTTGTGCCATCGCCTATACATCGTATCAGCCCAAGCCTCAAAGTGTCCTGTCCCTCCAAGATCGCCCTCCACACCTGGGATGGATGTGAGCCCAGTTCGGCAGACAGCAGGTTGGTGCTTCGGAAGTAAACAACTTTGAGTATCCTGGCGCTTAGAGACAGAGGATCATGTAGCATGCGCCATGCCTGGCGTGCAAGCAACACCATATTGAAGAGCTCAATATCTCGAAATCCCATGCCACCAGCATATTTTGGCTGTATCATTTGTTCCCAAGATACCCACCAAGTGCGTCTCTTGCCATCCTTACTGCCCCACCAAAATTGGCGCAGCATGGAATTGATATGATCACATAAACCTCTTGGTAGTTTGAAGCATGACATGGAGTACGTAGGCACTGCTTGGGCAAGAGATTTAATTAACACTTCCTTTCCTCCCACTGACAGCAACTGTTCCATCCAACCTAGCACCTTTTTCCATACGGTCTTTCAAATATTTGAAAGCTCCACTCTTGGACCTACCAACATCTGACGGCATCCAAAGATACTTCTCATTTAGGGTCTCTCGTTGAACCTCAAGAGCATTTTTTATCTCCCCTCTGGTCACCTCTGGACAACCCCTTACTAAAGAAGATGGAGGACTTGTCCATATTAATTCTATGACCTGAAGCATCACAGTACTTGGCAAGAACACTCTTTACCTCATTTGCTCCCTCGTTACATGCTTTGAAGAACAACATGCTATCATCCGCGAACAGGAGGTGGTTCACCGTCGGAGCCGTGGGAGCCACCGTGATACCATTGAGCGCTGATGACTGAACTTGATTTTTTACAAGGCATGAAAGACCCTCTGTTGCCAACAAAAACAAATATGGGGAGATACGGTCACCCTGGCGGATCCCCCCGTGTCGGTCGAAACACCTCTTGTGGTGATCCATTAAAGAACACTGAAAAGGATACGATGAAACCAACCTCATAATCAGAGTAACCCATGCGTTGTTGAAACCCAGCTTCAACATGATAGCCTGCAAATATGTCCACTCGACCCGGTCATATGCTTTCCGCATGTCCAGTTTCAGAGCACAGAAGCGATGCTTTTTCGCTTTCGTGCGCTTCATGAAATGAAGACATTCATATGCCGTAATTATATTGTCGGTAATAAATCTCAAAGGAACAAATGCGGACTGCTCCTCAGATATGATCTCAAGTAGTATAGCCTTCAGCCTGTTTGCCACCACTTTAGACGTGATCTTATAGAGCACATTACATAGACTGATAGGACGGAACTGACCTAGCTCTGTCAGGCTTGCCACTTTAGGAATCAAAACGGTGAAGGTTTTGTTTATGCACTCTGGATTGTCTTGTCCCGCAAGAATCCGCAAAACAGCCACGGTCCACCTCCTCACCACAAATATCCCAATTCCGCTGAAAGAAGTGCACGGGAAATCCGTCTGGACCCGACGCCTTGGTCGGATACATCTCAAAAAGTGCCCCCTTCACCTCCTTTTCCGAGAACGGAGCATCGAGCTAGCGGTTCATTTCCTGGTCAACCCTTACGGGTACACAGTTCAGAACTTCATCCATCCTCGTAACACCTTCAGACGTGTACAGATTTTTGTAGAACGCATTTGCCATGGTTCCCATTTAAGCTTCATTTGTCGTCTGAGAACCATCAGGTCTCTCCAATTCGGATATCCTATTTTTCTTCTTTCGTTGGCTGGCTCGCAAATGAAAAAACCGTGTGTTTTTATCTCCCTCCGTAAGCCACTGGATCCAGGATCGCTGCCTCCACATCACCTCTTCACGATGGAGAACCTCGGCCAGCCTCTCCACAACCTTGATCTCGTGATAGGGCGGTCCCCTCCTGTCTGGTTGGTTTTGGAGTTCTCCCAACTCCCGCTGCAATGAACGGATCTGAAGACGCACACTCCCAAATGTCTCCTTTCCCCAACTTGCCAAGTTAGCAGACACCTATGTCAACTTTTGCTGCAGCTCTTGCACCGATCGGCTCCTATTAGCAGAATTCCAGGAATCCGCTAGCATGGGGGAGAACTCATCATGGGTCTCCCACATAACCTCGTATCGAAAGAGGTTCTCACCTCGCCTCGCTTGATGCTCGGGAGAACTCTTCAGTAGGATAGGACGATGATCCGATGTCGCATAGCTCGGAAGATGGTATACTGTTGCCTCGGGGAAACGTGCACACGAAGATGGTGACGCCAGAGCACGATCCAGCCATACTCGAAAGAAACCTCCTTCGGTAACTCTCTTTTCGAAGGTCCAGGCAACTCCTCGGTAGCCAAGATCACATAGGCCACACACGTCAATAGCGTCTCGAAATCCTGCTATCTGACTCCAACTCCGCTCATTGACCCCTTCATGCTCAGCATGATGGAGGACCTCATTGAAGTCTACAATGCATAGCCAAGGCAGATTAGTAGAAGAACGGATAAATTTGAGCATGTCCCACATTTTTTGGCGCTCCTGAACTTGGGCCTCACCATAGACTATAGTAAGACACCAAGGATCTTTCCCCTGCTCAAAAACAACAACATCAATGTGGTATTGCGAGTAGGGTAACACTTCTAATTTTATTCAATCATTCCAAAAGATACCAATGCCGCCACTACGGCCATCACTACTAACAGCAAAACTTTTATTAAAACCTAAAGAATGCGATAAATGTAACAGCCCCAGCTTGTTAATGAAAAATACGAAGAATTTTTCCACTTTTGCATCATTGTTTGCATCATGGCATACATATGAAATTGCTACCACTAACAATTCACTTTGAAATCAATTACATGGGGAAGCACAACCTTGACACACATCCAAACCAAATGCAATTGCTAAACTTAGCGAACAAGTAATTTTTGAACTTCCAAATTGTCCAGGAAGTTTCAATCATCCAATTATAATTATTTGGTAAATGCAAATTATTAAGAAGCAAGGAAATGAATTAGAGAATTCAAATTGGTTCAATCCATTTCTATTTTTGAACCCAAGTTAAACTTTCCAAAAATTCAAACTAAAATCATGGGGAGCTTCAATATTATTCTGAGAGCCCCCATGAATATTTCCATTATTTTTTGGAATTGTTTAAATGCTCCAAATAAATCCAATTTGGAGTTTATCAAAAATGCCCTTAATTAAACCCTGTGAACAAAGGTTGTCCGAAACTTTTAAAATTGCAACCCCAATTTTTATGGAGCACCTAAAGGTCAAGTGGAGCCCACATAAATTTTTGTGGAATTTATAAAAATGGTTTAGGGCCTAAATAAAATCCACTAAACTGCTGCTGGACCTTTTTGCAATTAAAGAAAATTTGATGTAGGGGGTTTTCGCAAAAACTTCTTCTCTCTCCCTCACTGTGGCGCCAGGGCGCCCTGGGGCCATGCCGCTCTGCCGGCCGAGCTGTCCGCACGCTGCCGCCCCCCCACTGCCGCGCTGGAGGTCAAGCACGCCCACGACGCCCGACGACCTCACCTGCTCCCGTTTTCCCCCCTGCTCTCCCTGTTCCCTTCCTCTCTCCTTCCCGAGGCAGAGCTTTCCATCACCGCCGTTGCCGAGCTCGCCGTCGTCGTTCGAGGGATATCAGAGTAGATCGAAGCACACAATCTTCTCCGCCACGTCCTCCTCTCTCTCTCCCGATGCCAGGAATCGAGCCGGGGACGCACCCATTGACGCCGGCATCCGCGACGTCGTCCGCTCCCTGCCACCACTCGCCGGGCCCAATTCTAGCGTCCTCGACCACCCCGCCGTCGTCGAGCACCCACAAATCAACGGGGGTGAGCTCCTCCTTCTTTTTAGCTTTCTACCGCATCCCCTCTCTCTCTCCCACCGCCGAATCGCCGCACCTCACCGCCGTGCCCGCGCGCCCGGCCTAGGCACCAGCTGGGCCGGCCTGAGACCGGAAGCCTCGGGCTGGTGCCCGGCCTGGACACCCGGCCTGGGCCGGCACGAGGCCGGAGGCTTCGGCCACCCTTCCGGCCTAGACCCCAGCCTGGGCCGACCAAAGGCCGGACCCTTCGGGTCCCTGCCCGGCCTGCAGCCCGGCCTGGCCGGCACAAGGCCGGCCTGTCTGGAAATTCTTTTCCCTTTTTGGAAAATAAACAAAGTTAAATAATTGATAACTCGTTGAATAATGCTTCAAATTAGACAAATCAAATTTCAAAATGTTCAGAAAAACAAACTCTACATGTTAGATTTTGAAATAGTCTTTTGGAATTATATTTTGTTGTTTATTTCAGAATTCCTAAAATGGTTTAAATAATACCAAAATTGGGAAAATCATAACTTGTTAAATAATTAACCAAAAATTGTGAATAAAATATCAATGTGATCAACACTTCAAATGCTATTGAACCATGCAAATATCAAATCATGATCACAAATATTTATTTGATGTTATTCATAAATTGGTTAAAAGTATTAAATTCAATTAACTATTTAATTCACTATTTATTCTTCGGTACTCAGAAATTTACAAATAAGGTACCAAAATGATCAGAAGAACAAAACCTACTTAATCATGTCATGTTCCTCCATATTTAAGCCACATCTTTTGTAATGTAATAATTTATAAATAATGTGGTCTCCATTTAAATTGTGGGGTTGTTTCCAAATAATTGCACTAATTATTTGGAACTCGATTTAAATTGTTAGATAAATTAAGTGATGTTATCTCTGCATAAACTTGTCATGTCATCGTGTGTTTGTGCATTGCACTTGTCTTTGTGTTATTTATTGTGCTTTTATGGTTGTTTGGGTATCGATAGATTCCAGAGTGGAGGTTAACCTTATCTACCCCGACGAGCCGTACTACACGCCCCGGCAGCAAGGCAAGAGATAACCTAACCTTCTTGGCATCTAGCCTCCTATTATTTTATAAACTTATTTTATCCACCATAATATTGCATGCGATTCCAATATCACTTTTGATCAAGATGTAGAGTATCCTATGTATGCATGTGATTCCCTGAACCAATACATGTATCCCCACCTATGAACCCTAGGTTTGATGTGTTGGCCGGAGACAAGATATAATTGCTGTTATATATGCTTAGCTATGCTTAGTCAAATGCTTTATGTCCGTTGATTAAATTCCATAATTGTTGATGTTGATGGAATGTTCGGACATGGTGGTGAAGTGTGGTACTTAATTAATTTTCATAATAGGCTTGGGTGAGTTGCCATCGGGGATGGTGTTTTGCCTCCCTCTTGCCCCTAAGTGCGAGTTCTTGTCTCTAGAACCAAGGTTTGAGCGTGCTGCCATTGGTGGGGACATATGGAATCCTTTAACTGAATAACTTGTGCGGGTGTATCCAAGGGTCCTCTAGTTCGATTTTCCATTTGCGTGTGAGTGGAAAAGAAAATG
Organism: Puccinellia tenuiflora; assembly: GCA_012064385.1. Lineage (NCBI taxonomy): Eukaryota > Viridiplantae > Streptophyta > Magnoliopsida > Poales > Poaceae > Puccinellia > Puccinellia tenuiflora. The sequence goes on from QRDG01000027.1 coordinate 317,400, forward strand.
TTGATGAGGATTTGTGTTTAGGACGTGGCGATGGGGGCAGGGGCTGAAATAGGCTGGGTAAACTTGCCCTGTCGCCACCCATGACTCTTGGATAGTCTCACGCGAGGTAAAAGTTTAACCGCGCCCACTCGCCGGCCTTCCCCGGAAGAGGGCCAATGAGGTGAGCCGGACGGTACCGGTGGGTAAATTAGTACACCCCTATAGGGTAAATCTTTTCGAAAAGCCGTGTCCGCGGTTATGGACGCCTTGGGAACGGATTACGAGATCATAGAGAACTTTAACCTCAATTAATTAATTTGGCAGTTAAAGGTTGCAACTCAACATGTGTTTAAAAGGTTCATTTCCTCGAGGGTGATTCGAGGGAGTGCCTTTGGTGGAGATGAGAGATGTTCTGGCTACAAGTTGGTTCGATGAGAACCGAATATGATGTTTACACTCTTATCCCTTTTGAGAAAGACAAATTCTGAGTAGTCGATGCCATGGGTCTTTTATACTTTTATAAATGAAAACTAGCTTTATGCAAAATAGATACATACAGCTTTAGAGCCTCCGTCAGCATTGGGCCTATATCGCCCTACTAAACTTGCGAGTACGTCATACTCAGTCTCTCTTTGCTGCCTTTATTACTTTGTTTCAGAGGAGGACGACGCCGAGCACATAGGTGGGTTCTTCGTGGACGTCAACGAGTAGTTCGGGGTTCCCAGGTGGCAGCTTGGGACCGTGGAACAAGCTGGCATGGGGTTGTTTATGTGTAGGCCTCTTAGGCCCTATATTTGGATCTTGTTGTACTAGACAACACTACTTCGCTTCCGCATAATGAATTGTTGGGTCTGTGACCTTTTGTGTGTAATATTTCGTATCTTTCTCATATATGAGTTGCTATATGAATCTTTTATGTCGTAGAGTCTGCAATGTGTACTACTAGGAAACTAGCTATAGGTGGAAGGTGTTTTCGTGGCGCACCAAAGATGCCATGCGCCACTGATAATATTCTGTGGCGCACCTTTGGGGATGCGCCACAGAAAGATGAGTATTTCTGTGGCGCATGCTGATACGTCTCCAACGTATCTATAATTTCTTATGATCCATGCTTGTTTTCATACCATTTGCTACATGTTTTGTTTACATCTTATAGCATTTTTATGCATTTTCTGGAACTAACCTATTAACAAGATGCCACAGTGCTAGTTCCTGTTTTCTGTTGTTTTCCCGTTTCAGAAAAGTACTTAAGGAAATATTCTCGGAATTGGACGGGACAAAAAGCAGCAGTCTTATAATTCAATGGACTACACGGAGCCCGAAGGAGAGGACCTGGAGGGCCGTGGGCCGGCCACACCATAGGGTGGCGCGGGACCCATGCCTGCCGCGCCACCAGGTGGTGTGGGGCCCACGGGAGCCCTCCGACGCCGCCCTTTCGCCTATATATTGCCCCCGACGCATAAAACCTAGACGGACCCCGTCATATTCCAAAGAAACATCTGCAGCGCCGCCGCCATCGCCGACAAGTTTCGGGGGACAGAAGTCTCTGTTCCGGCACCCTGCCGGGACGGGGAACTGCCCCCGGAGCCATCTCCATCGACTCCACCACCATCTTCATCGCCGTTGCTGACTCCCATGATGAGGAGGGAGTAGTTCTCCCTCGGGGCTGAGGGCCGTACCGGTAGCCATGTGGTCTATATCTCTCTCTCCCATGATGTGATCTATATGTGATCATGAGCTTTGCAATCTAGATGTTGTTATGTTACTCAAGTGGGCTTTATTTATGTGATCTCCGGAGACTCCTTGTCCCACGTGTGTAAAGGTGACAGTGTGTGCACCGTGTGGGTCTTTAGGCTATATTTCACAAGATACTTGTTCACTGATTTATTATTTGAGTTCGATGTCTCTATGTAATTGTGGTGTGTTAGTACCTCCGGTGAATGCTCATGGTCCAGTGTGGGGTATTGTAACATCCCAATTTTTCAAAAAAATTAAAAACTTGCATTCATGCATCATAAACTTGCTGCTTTGCATTTTAAGTCCTTTGCTTTGGGTTTTAAACTCAAATTTTGGTGTTAAAATAATTATTTTGACATAATAGGGTTAATTAACCCTTGTCATAAAACCAATTATTTTATTTTATTTTGTGGGCAAGCTATGTGCCAAAGTGTTCTAATTTTAACAAGCTTTTCAAAAAGTATTTTATCAAATTTTTCTGAAAAGTTTTGGTTTAGTTTTGTCTTTGTTTTTGAAAACAGAAAATAGAAAAAGGTTTTAGTTAAAAAAAAAAAGAGAAGGCCTGCCGAGCCAGCCCAACTGGGCCAGCCCAGCAAGCCGCGGCCCAGCTCCAGCCCACCCGCACCCTCCTCTCCCCCCCCCTCTCTCTGACGCGCGGGTCCCGCCCGTCAGCGCCGTTTCCACGCGCGGGAGCTCACCCGCCGGCGCCCGTCGGCCTCCCCCTCTTCGATCCGCACCACCGCGGACGGTAACGGCCGCGCCACCACCTCCCTCTTAACCCCCACCTCCTCCTCTCCGTTTTGCCCCTAGTCACTCCACCCGGGAGGCTTTAGGCTGCCTCCACACGAGCTCGCCGTCCCGCCACTTGCCGCCGCCGTCGAGCTCCGTTTCCGGTGAAGTCCGGCAGTCCCCACGCCATTCCTCCTCCCCCCTTCGTTTCTTTCTTCTTTGCGCACCTCTTTGACACGGTCCCGGATTTTTTCGCGCAGGGAAACGACGGGAGCATCCACGACCTAGCTCGGCCGCCGCCCGTTCCAACTCCGGCGAGCGATTCGAGCCACACCGGAGCGCCACAACCTCGCCACCTTCGCCACCACGTCCGCCTCGAGCTCCTGCGCGCCGTGGTGAGCTCCACTTGCCCTCACGGCCTCTGGTTGCGCCGGAACGCGTGTGCCGGCCCGTCGCCGCCGCGCGGGCTAGGGTTCCGGCCGGCGCGCCGCCCCTTTTAGGTCGATCCAATCTGGATCGTTAGATCTCGATCGGACGGCTGCCCTTTTATTTTTAATACCGAATCGGTACGCGCCAATCAGGAGCCGCCACGTGGCCGATTTCTCTTTTATCTTTTCTGTTTTTCTGTTTTTCAAACAGAAAATCACCCAAACTTGGAAAATCCATATCTTTTGAACCATGTATCCAAATTCAATGATCTTGTAGTCCCTGGAATCACCAAAATGTGTAGAATGCAGTGGTGCAATCAAATTCAACTTTTGATACGTGCACACACTTGGTATTTGTAGAAACCCAAAAATCTTGTTTTGGCCATATCTTGAGTTCTACATTTCCAAATTGAGTGATCCAAATTGCAGAAGCTTTGTCTAGATGTCCTCTGTCCAGTAGACTTGTTTTCCAAAATTTATAAAATATTTTATTACAGAAAACTATAAAATCCTTGTATTTGCCCTTTTTGGGTGTTTTAAAAATGCTTTAATGGTTAAAATTGTTTAAGACTTGTCTTGTGGCATCATGCATATAGTAATAATCAGAGATTAATAATATGTTTTACTTGTGTTGTGTGTCTTTTGCATACAGTCATGCATGGCATATATTTTTGTATTGCTATAATGGTATGGTTGCTTATTTGTGATTTGTGATATTTGTTAGATTATTCGGAGGGTCCCGGTTACTCTTGTGCTTGTTGCTCCTGCTCAGCTGGTTGCCAAGGCAAGTGATACTCCAGCATAAAAGTCCTACTATTTTATTATATGCATTTTAGCTATTTCAGTAGTATGCATGATAGGAGTATTACTATTATGCTATGCAGACCTGTTTAGTATACACCCTATATTCCTGTTGGTCTAGGTACCCATTAACTTGGTAGATGTTAGAAATGCAATGCAAAATGTTTTATTGTAGTATGAAAGGATAAAAACTCTACTAAGTTAATGAACCACCTGGGTGGCAATTGGTATTGCTTGGCGGACAGAGTTGAGTGTCTTCTCGGGGCCATTTCCATGGTTATACTCGAGATGTTCACTTGGGAACGGCCACCCAGGAACAAAGAGATTCGATGTCACTCCATGCTTTTGTTTGCTTCCAGTGCAGCCACTAGTCATATGGGCTCTGTCTTGATTGACTAAGTTGAGTGGACCCGACCGGACGAACAAGCAGATGTAGGGGTTGTAGGTGGGTATTGTTCGGACAGGTGTACGGAAAGCTCTTCTGAAAGATCTCGTCTCGACTCTCTCCTTTCCTTCTCACTAATTGAGTGATTAGGAAGTTTGGGTTAGTTGAGTCTAGTGGGGAAAGTGCCACAAACTCTCGAGAGTAATAAAACTATGATCATAGCCGTGTCCCCGGTTACGGACAATTTGAGCAGCTGGACAAGGAAGTCGATGGAGAATCTCACCATTCCAATTTCCTAAATAAAATTTTGATGGGTGAACAAGGGTAGAAATGGGACACTGGATATATTCCAGGAATTGCCTCATTTGGCACTGGAATGTATACCAGGAATTGTCTCGACTAGATGGAGAAGAAAATATTGTGAAAGCTAGGATAAAATTGGCTTCATGCAAAGAGCCTTGAGATCCACCAGCCAAATAAGCATATAGGTCTTAGAGTTTGCCATTATGAGTCCACAAGTGTCACTTGCCAGATCCATTCCAATGGTTCTGACCAATTTTGGCTGCAACGCTTTTACTGTTGCAGATTGTTCAGACGATGAGTAAGGTGCGTGATAGGGCTTCGAGTCTACAACCGACATGTTCGCCTGTGGCAGCATGAAGATGATGGAGACTCCATGCTTAATATTTATTTCCGCTGTTTACTATAAATAAAGCTAGCTTCGAGCTATGCACTTTGTAATCAAAACTACTTTGAATTCTGGATCGTGCGTGTAATAAAATGATGCACTGTTATGGTATTTCATCCTGTACTGTGTGTGCTAGCGAGTCGATCCAGGGACTAGCACTATACACAAGTATCTTGTCTATTTTAAAAGGCAAGGTCACTACAGGTATTCATTAGTACTTGGGAATATATGTTTGAGGCGTGCTTTTGCATTCCTACACAATGAATTAGTGTTCGTTATCCAGCCGGAGAATACTTCGGAGTAGTATATTGAAGTGCTTATATTTATATTCAATTATGATTGCATTGTTGAGAGTAACCACTGGTGAAAGTATGATCCCTAGGCCTTGTTTCTAAGCATTGAAACACCGTTTACAACAAGTTCTGCTACATGTTTGCTTGCTGCCATTTTTATTTCAGATTGCAATTACTACTTATAATCATCCATATTACTTGTATTTCACTATCTCTTCGCCGAACAAGTGCACCTATACATCTGACAAGTGTATTGGGTGTGTTGGGGAGACAAGAGACTTTTTGTATTGTGATTGCAGGGTTGCTTGAGAGGGATACCTTTGACCTCTACCTCCCTGAGTTCGATAAACCTTGGGTGATTCACTTAAGGGAAACTTGCTGCTGTTCTACAAACCTCTGCTCTTGGAGGCCCAACACTGTCTACAAGAATAGAAGCGTGTGTAGACATCAAGCTATTTTCTGGCGCCGTTGCCGGGGAGGTAAGGTAAAAGGTACTCACATCATCTGGCTACTAAGCTATTTTCTAGTACTGTTGCTGTTGTGTGAGTGCTCGAAGTTATTTCCTTTAGATTCTGCAATTATATCTTTTTGTTTCTTGTTTTTAATTTCACTAGTTAGGCTTAATGGAAAACAACAAAAAAAATTATTATTAGTTCTTTGGAAATCATTTTTGCTAATGCTATGGAAAAGTCTAAGCTTGGGGAAGCTAGTTTTTATGAAAATGATCTTTTTAGTTCCCCAGCTTTAGAGGAGAAAATTTGCTCTGATAATACTTTGTCTCCCATATGTGATAATTCGAATCATGCTTGTGATATTCTAAATCCACCTACTGAAAGTATTCCTTTTAAAATACCTATGAAAATTGTTGAAAAGGTTATGGATGAATGTTATGCAGGGGATGGAACAATCCGTCCAAGTGATCACTTGTTGAAACTTACAGAACTTTGTGAGTTGTTTAAGATTGCAGGTTTATCAAGAGAAAATGTCATGAAGAAATGATTTCCATTGTCACTTAAGGACAAAGCAAGGGAGTGGTATGATCTACTTGATGATCCTCATCATTTGGAGTGGAAGGAGCTTGCAAATCTCTTTTACTCTAAATTTTATCCTCCTTATGAAATGCATTTGGATAGGAATTACATTTTTAATTTTTGGCCTCATGATGGAGAAAGCATTGCTCAAGCTTGGGGAAGGCTGAAAACATTAATACTTAAATGTCCTAACCATGAGCTTCCTAAGAAAATAATTGTTACTAATTTTTATGCAAGGCTTTCAGGTGATTGCAAGAATTATCTAGATGCCTGTTCAGGGGGGTTCTTTCACAAGTAAGAAGGTTGAAACTAGATGGGATCTTCTTGAGAAAATTCAAGACAATACTGAAGGTTGGGAGAATGACAAAGGTAAAGAATCAGGTATAAACTATTAATATGATTGCATTAAGTCCTTCATTGAAACTGCTGTTTTTCAAGAGCTTACTGCTAAATATGGTCTTGATTCTCAAATTATTGTTGATTGTTATAGAGCCTTTGCTTGTCATATTAATGTTCCTAAAGAAAATTGGGACCTTTATCATGAACCTTTTAAAGACACTTGCATGAAAAATGATATTGTTGTTAATGATTTAATAAACATGCTCAAACTTCTGAAAATACTATCTCTTATAAGCATGTTAATTTTTGTGGAGTACTTAGACCTTGTAAAAAGAGCCAAATTGAAGAAGAATATTGTATCCATCATAGGAATGAAAAAACTAGAACTTGGAATAGAGCTCTTGATGATCTTGGTGAAAAAGTTTGTGCCCACTATCCTTTTATTTGTGAACTTTGCTATAAAGTTGGTCATTTCAATTTTCAATGCTCAGGGAAAGATAATAGCCTTTCTAATCCAATGAGTACTGCGAGTCTGTATTGTGATGACATGATCACTCCTAATCAGCATGATGAACTTACATTATTTTTGGGGTGTGAAGAGTTATCAAGAAAAACTTCTTTAATAGATATGAGTGCTTTTGATATAAACAGCGTCCTGCATGGTTGTCATCTTTATTGTGTTGATAATTGCCATACAAATACTTATATACAAAATATTATACAAGATGGGATTTTACCAAAATATGACAGGACTAATATGTGTTTTGATCTTATCAATGAAAGAGAAGAATCCTTCCAAGTTTCCTCTGTTGTTTCTAACAATAAATCAGGTTATGTGGAGAAGTTTCCTTTCAAGGCTCTCCCTCCTAAGAAGGGAAAGAAGAAGAAGAAGATGAAGAGTAAAAGGAGGGAGGAAACAGTACCTATCCCTAAACATGTTGCTCCTATTATAGTTGTTGCTGATGAGTATGAATTCGATGATTTTGAATTAGATGATGTTCCTATGCCTGTTACTTATATTAGTGATCATGATTGGGAAAAGCATAGTACTTTTGATATTGAAAACCTCTTGGGTACTAATTCTGAAAATGATGATGCTAATGATTGCAACACTATTAGTACTATCCATATTCTTTCCAATGATGATATGATAAGCTCTAAGCTTGGGGATGAGGTGTTTGAAAATCCTTTTGCTACTAATGATTACATGTTTGATACATCTCCTTCTAGTAAAAATGATGATATGTTTACAGATGAACACACTTTGGAAGATAAATATTCTATTCCTTATGATGATACTATGCCCCCAGTTTTTGATAATTATTATAAAGAATATTATGACATGGGTTATAATTGTCGGCACAGTGGAAACCAGGGTACCACGGGCCGGCCTGCCAGGGCCCACAAGATTCTTTGGATAATTTTCGCTAAGGACCAGGCTCTCCAAGCCTGGCGAGCTTCGCGAGGATTTTCCCCTCGCGAAGGGTTTTCCTCCTCGCCAAGGGTTCTCTCCCTTGGCGAGGGATCGCAACTCGACAAGGCGTCTCCGACGCCGCCCGCAATTCTGCTAAGGACCAAGCTGAAGGGCTCGGCGAGGCTTTTCGCCTCGCGAAGCTCCTTCCTCGTGAAGCAATCTCTGCCCCCGCGGCAGAGTGCACATGGGCTCTGCGCCATGTGCAGAGTGACGCGCGTGCCTACGCGCGATGACGACGACGCCGCAGTTGCCGTTTCCATGTATAAAGCAGTCAACAAAGCGGAGCCAAGCAAAGCGGACAACGAGTATTGCCTCTTTGGTGATAAGGGAACCGTCTGCAGCTACGCTCCAAGGACGACGTCACCGTTGGTCACCTCCCACCTCGGCAAGCGCCAGCCCACCGTCCAGCTGGTCGGTGCCCCTTTTCAGCTTTGGTGACGCCGTTCCCCTGTCGTGGACCGCGTCCACGAGCTTTACCTTTATGGTGGACTTCACCTTTACGGTGCACCGCGCCTCCTCCTTCGTCACCATGTGGTAGCCCTTCCCGCCCAAATGTTTAGGCGGAAGAGGTCCAAGACGCCTATAAAAGGAGAAGGGGTGCGCCCAAGCAAAGGGTTCGGTTTTTGGAGTCTAGGAGCCTACCCAAAAACCCTAGATCTGAAGACTAGCAAGTAGCCATTGTTAGCCACCTCGAGCTCGACAAGCTCTCCTTGTACTGTGAACTCTCCAAGCAGTGCAATACACCAAAGCAGGACATAGGGGTTTTACCTCCACAAGAGGGCCCTGAACCTGGGTAAGACCGAGTGTTCCCTTTCTGCAGTGCTGTCCCGCAGCGAGTCCGACGAGCACCGTCGCCGGAGCACGTTGAGGGTTGTTTGATTCCGTGTTCAGCCCCTTACTCGATCCTTCTCGAGACACCCCCAGTTCCTGGGACAGTTCTCCGACATTTGGCGCGCCAGTTAGGGGCTGAGGCGCGTCTTCATCCTCGACACAGCCATGGCCGGCTCTCGTGCCGAACGTCTCGCTCGCCGGACGGCTAGCGCCGCCACCGCTCCCGCAGGCCGCCCGAGCGGCCGCCCGCGTGGGAGCTCTGCCCCGGAGCGCCGCGCCGACCCCGAGCCCCGCGTCGAGCACCCGGATGACGTCGACATCGACCACGCTGAGGATGACCTCGGCGAAGAGGAGGCCTCCTCCCTGCAGCCGTCGCGGGACCGTGCTGCCTCCTCGCTGGGCCGCCCTGCGCCCAGCCCAGCGACTGCACTCCTCATGGTGCAGGAGCAGCTGCAGTACCGCCCCACGCCGGCGGCTCAGGAGGCCTGGCTCAACCGCGTCTCCGAACTCATCAGCGCCGCTCGCGCCGCCGCACCTGCACCGTCTCGTTCCCTGGTTCCTTCTGCACTCGTGGGGGACGTGGCGCACGGCGCGCCTCCCGTGCCTCCTCGTCAGCCTGCGCCCGCTCCAGCTCCACCGGTTCCACCGCAGCCTGCTCCGACGGGGGCTCCTCCCCGCAACGGCCGCGCTGCCTCGCACGCGTCGTCGCCACACGACTGCCAAATCGTGCAGCGAGCCCCTGAGGACGCACGCGTGAGCATCGAGCGCGGGCAGGAACGCCGCAACCGCGCTGTCCAGGACGTCGCCACCGCCGGGCGCCACCTCCGTGCCTCCCTCGCCAACGGCACGGTCACCTACGGCACGACGGCCGCGTTCACTCGCAGCCTCCGTCGCGTCGTCTGGCCGGTCAATTTCAGGCCGGACCTCCCTCCGCGCTACGACGGCAAGAACAACCCCCTGGAGTTCCTGCAGCTCTACTCTCTGGCCACCCAGGCCGCCGGGGGCGACGACAAGGTCATGGCGAACTGGTTCCCCATGGCCCTCAAGGACTCCGCGTCCTCATGGCTCACCAACCTCCCTGCCGAGTCCATCAACACCTGGGAGGAGCTCTGCCGGTGCTTCGTCGCCAACTTCAAGGGCACGTACGAGCGCGGCCTCACCTACAACGACCTCCGCCCCGTGCGTCAGAAGCCCGGCGAGACCCTCCGCAAGTACATCCAGCGCTTCAGCCAAGTGCGCAACAAGATCCCCAACGCCACCGACGCACAGGTCATCTCGGCCTTCCAGGCTGGGGTCACAGATGTGCGGATGCTCGAGAAGCTCGGCATCCACGACAACATCACCACCGTCGTCAAGCTTTTCGACTTGGCGGACAAGTGCGCCAAGGCTGAAGAGGGCCGCTTGTTCGTCAAGAACGAGCCAGGGGACCCCACCGAGGGGTCCAAGAAGAAGAAATCCTCCGAGAAGCGCAACACTACTGCGGTCCTCGCGGCAGAGCCTTACGCCAAGCAGCCTCGCCAAGCTGCCACTCCAGCCGCAGGACCTGAGAAGAAGGATGATCGTCCCTTCTGCATCTACCACAACAGGCATTCTCACGCCACCGAGGACTGCTTCGACATCAAGAGGCTTCGCGAGGTTCGCGAGGCAAACGGAGGCCGCGGAGGCCGCGGCGGAGGCCGCGGAGGCCGCGGGGGGCGACGCTGGAACAACAACTACAATGACAACTACCAGCAGAACCCTCAGGCCAACGCTGCCCAGCCCGCGAACGACAACCTGCCTGCCGAGGCTGACGAGGGCTACCAGGTACCTCGCGGGGCCGCTTGCATCCTCGGCGGGGCTCAGGCCCCCCGCTCCAACCGCCACTTCAAGCAGCTCGCTCGCGAGGTCGCAGCAGCCCTCCCTGGAGTCGAGGCCTCCAGGCCCCTCAAGTGGTCCCAGTGCCCCATTACCTTCGACTCCGGCGACCATCCCAAGTCCACCTCGACCGTTGACACCATCCCGTTGGTCTGCACCCCCACCATCAACAACATCTCCATCTCTAAGACGCTCATTGATGGGGGTGCCGGCCTCAACGTCATCTCCGTCGAGACATTCGAGAAGCTGCAGGTGCCCTACGAGCGGCTCATGCCTACCAGGCCCTTCTCGGGAGTGACAGAGGGTCTTACCACCCCTTTGGGGCAGGTGAGGCTCGCCGTCACTTTTGGCACCCAGGCCAACTACCGCACCGAGCTGATCGACTTCGACGTCGCGCACATCGGCCTGCCCTACAACGCCATACTCGGCTACCCCGCCCTCGCCAAATTCATGGCGGTGACCCACCACGCCTACAACCTCGTCAAGCTCCCTGGCTCGGGTGGCACCATTGTCATCCGCGGCGTGGTCTCGGACGCCCTGTACGCTGCGCAAGCGGCCTACAAGGCTGCCGCGGTGGCGTCACCCGCTGACAAGGACGAGGAACCCCTCCCGAGGCCCCCCGCGAAGAAGAAGCAGCTTTTCTCTCAGGAGAAGGCCGTGACAAAGCAAGTGCCTCTCGATGCAAACGGCTCGGGGGCTACCGTCACCATCGGCGCCAACCTGCCTCCCAAATAGGAAAGCGCGCTCGTCGCCTTCCTCAGGGAAAACTCTGACATGTTCGCCTGGACACCGTCAGATATGTCCGGAGTACCGAGGGAGGTGATCGAGCACCACTTAGCCATGTGTCCAAACGCACGCCCCGTCAAGCAAAAAGCGCGGCGCCAAGCGCCAGAGAAGCAAGACTTCATCGTCAAGGAAGTAGACAAGCTGAAGAAGGCCAGCATCATCAAGGAAGTGGTCTACCCCACTTGGCTCGCCAATGGTGTGGTCGTCCCCAAGCACACCGGAGGAAGCCGCCTCTGCATCGACTTCACCGACCTCAACAAGGCCTGCCCCAAGGACCCCTATCCCCTCCCGAGGATCGACCAGATCGTGGACTCCACCGCCGGCTGCGCACTCCTCTGTTTTCTGGATGCCTTCTCTGGTTATCACCAGATCAAGATGGCGAAGGAAGACGAGGAGAAGATAGCATTTCTCACCCCTTGTGGTGTGTTCTGCTACGTCTGCATGCCCTTCGGCCTGAAGAACGCCGGCGCCACTTTCCAGCGCCTCATGAGGATTGCCTTGGGAGCTCAAATGGGGAGGAATGCAGAGGCCTACGTCGATGACATCGTCGTCAAGACCCGCGAGAAGGACACGCTCATCCAGGACCTCGAGGAGACCTTTGCCAACCTGCGCAAGGTCAACATCAAGCTGAACCCCGCCAAGTGCGTCTTCGGGGTCCCTTCAGGCAAGCTCCTCGGGTTCCTGGTATCTCACCGCGGCATTGAGGCCAACCCCGACAAAATCAAGGCCATAGAGCAGATGCAGCCTCCTCGTCGCCTCAAGGACATGCAGCGCTTAGCGGGATGTATGGCCAGCCTCAACATCCCGCTAAGCGCTGCATGTCCTTGAGGCGACGAGGAGGCTGCATCTGCTCTATGGCCTTGATTTTGTCGGGGTTGGCCTCAATGCCGCGGTGAGATACCAGGAACCCGAGGAGCTTGCCTGAAGGGACCCCGAAGACGCACTTGGCGGGGTTCAGCTTGATGTTGACCTTGCGCAGGTTGGCAAAGGTCTCCTCGAGGTCCTGGATGAGCGTGTCCTTCTCGCGGGTCTTGACGACGATGTCATCGACGTAGGCCTCTGCATTCCTCCCCATTTGAGCTCCCAAGGCAATCCTCATGAGGCGCTGGAAAGTGGCGCCGGCGTTCTTCAGGCCGAAGGGCATGCAGACGTAGCAGAACACACCACAAGGGGTGAGAAATGCTATCTTCTCCTCGTCTTCCTTCGCCATCTTGATCTGGTGATAACCAGAGAAGGCATCCAGAAAACAGAGGAGTGCGCAGCCGGCGGTGGAGTCCACGATCTGGTCGATCCTCGGGAGGGGATAGGGGTCCTTGGGGCAGGCCTTGTTGAGGTCGGTGAAGTCGATGCAGAGGCGGCTTCCTCCGGTGTGCTTGGGGACGACCACACCATTGGCGAGCCAAGTGGGGTAGACCACTTCCTTGATGATGCTGGCCTTCTTCAGCTTGTCTACTTCCTTGACGATGAAGTCTTGCTTCTCTGGCGCTTGGCGCCGCGCTTTTTGCTTGACGGGGCGTGCGTTTGGACACACGGCTAAGTGGTGCTCGATCACCTCCCTCGGTACTCTGGACATATTTGACGGTGTCCAGGCGAACATGTCAGAGTTTGCCCTGAGGAAGGCGACGAGCGCGCTTTCCTATTTGGGAGGCAGGTTGGCGCCGATGGTGACGGTAGCCCCCGAGCCGTTTGCGTCGAGAGGCACTTGCTTTGTCGCGGCCTTCTCCTGAGAGAAAAGCTGCTTCTTCTTCGCGGGGGGCCTCGGGAGGGGTTCCTCGTCCTTGTCAGCGGGTGACGCCACCGCGGCAGCCTTGTAGGCCGCTTGCGCAGCGTACAGGGCGTCCGACACCACGCCGCGGATGACAATGGTGCCACCCGAGCCAGGGAGCTTGACGAGGTTGTAGGCGTGGTGGGTCACCGCCATGAATTTGGCGAGGGCGGGGTAGCCGAGTATGGCGTTGTAGGGCAGGCCGATGTGCGCGACATCGAAGTCGATCAGCTCGGTGCGGTAGTTGGCCTGGGTGCCAAAAGTGACGGCGAGCCTCACCTGCCCCAAAGGGGTGGTAAGACCCTCTGTCACTCTCGAGAAGGGCCTGGTAGGCATGAGCCGCTCGTAGGGCACCTGCAGCTTCTCGAATGTCTCGACGGAGATGACGTTGAGGCCGGCACCCCCATCAATGAGCGTCTTAGAGACGGCGATGTTATTGATGGTGGGGGTGCAGACCAACGGGATGGTGCCAACGGTCGAGGTGGACTTGGGGTGGTTGCCGGAGTCGAAGGTAATGGGGCACTGGGACCACTTGAGGGGCCTGGAGGCCTCGACTCCAGGGAGGGCTGCTGCGACCTCGCGAGCGAGTTGCTTGAAGTGGCAGTTGGAGCGGGGGGCCTGAGCCCCGCCGAGGATGCAAGCGGCCCCGCGAGGTACCTGGTAGCCCTCGTCAGACTCGGCAGGTAGGTTGTCGTTCGCGGGCTGGGCGGCGTTGGCCTGAGGGTTCTGCTGGTAGTTGTCATTGTAGTTGTTGTTCCAGCGTCGCCCCCCGCAGCCGCCGCGGCCTCCGCCCACGAGTGCAGAAGGAACCAGGGAACGAGACGGTGCAGGTGCGGCGGCGCGAGCGGCGCTGATGAGTTCGGAGACGCGGTTGAGCCAGGCCTCCTGAGCCGCCGGCGTGGGGCGGTACTGCAGCAGCTCCTGCGCCATGAGGAGCGCGGTCGCCAGGCTGGGCGTAGGGCGGCCCAGCGAGGAGGCAGCACGGTCCCGCGACGGCTGCAGGGAGGAGGCCTCCTCTTCGCCGAGGTCATCCTCAGCGTGGTCGATGTCGTCGTCATCCGGGTGCTCGATGCGGGGCTCGGGGTCGGCGCGGCGCTCCGGAGCAGAGCTCCCACGCGGGCGGCCGCGCGGGTGGCCTGCAGGAGTGGTGGCGGCGCTAGCCGTCCGGCGAGCGAGACGTTCAGCACGAGAGCCGGCCATGGCTGTGTCGAGGATGAAGACGCGCCTCAGCCCCCTACCTGGCGCACCAAATGTCGGAGAACTGTCCCAGGAACTGGGGGTGTCTCGAGAAGGATCGAGTAAGGGGCTGAACACGGAATCAAACAACCCTCAACGTGCTCCGGCGACGGTGCTCGTCGGACTCGCTGCGGGACAGCACTACAGAAAGGGAACACTCGGTCTTACCCAGATTCAGGGCCCTCTTGTGGAGGTAAAACCCCTACGTCTTGCTTTGGTGTATTGCACTGCTTGGAGAGTTCACAGTACAAGGAGAGCTTGTCGAGCTCGAGGTGGCTAACAATGGCTACTTGCTAGTCTTCAGATCTAGGGTTTTTGGGTAGGCTCCTAGACTCCAAAAACCGAACCCTTTGCTTGGGCGCACCCCTTCTCCTTTTATAGGCGTCTTGGACCTCTTCCGCCCAAACATTTGGGCGGGAAGGGCTACCACATGGCGACGAAGGAGGAGGCGCGGTGCACCGTAAAGGTGAAGTCCACCATAAAGGTAAAGCTCGTGGACGCGGTCCACGGCAGGGGAACGGCGTCACCAAAGCTGAAAAGGGGCACCGACCAGCTGGACGGTGGGCTGGCGCTTGCCGAGGTGGGAGGTGACCCACGGTGACGTCGTCCTTGGAGCGTAGCTGCAGACGGTTCCCTTATCACCAAAGAGGCAATACTCGTTGTCCGCTTTGCTTGGCTCCGCTTTGTTGACTGCTTTATACATGGAAAGGGCAACTGCGGCGTCGTCGTCATCGCGCGTAGGCACGCGCGTCACTCTGCACATGGCGCAGAGCCCATGTGCACTCTGCCGCGGGGGCAGAGATTGCTTCACGAGGAAGGAGCTTCGCGAGGCGAAAAGCCTCGCCGAGCCCTTCAGCTTGGTCCTTAGCAGAATTGCGGGCGGCGTCGGAGACGCCTTGTCGAGTTGCGATCCCTCGCCAAGGGAGAGAACCCTTGGCGAGGAGAGAAAACCCTTCGAGAGAGGAAAATCCTCGCGAAGCTCGCCAGGCTTGGAGAGCCTGGTCCTTAGCGAAAATTATCCAAAGAATCTTGTGGGCCCTGGCAGGCCGGCCCGTGGTACCCTGGTTTCCACTGTGCCGACACCTGCAGAACCGAGCCCTCCCCGAAGACGACGTAGAGGCCGAGAGAATTACTCGCCAGGCCAAGTCCTACTGCCTCCACGACGGAGACCTGTACCGCAAGCGACCCAATGGGGTTGCGCTGCGGTGCGTCCCGACCGAGGAAGGCCGCCAGCTCATCAACGACATCCACAGCGGCGAGTGCGGCCACCACTCTTCCTCGCGCACCATTGCAGGCAAGGTCTTCCAGAGTGGTTTCTACTGGCCCTTAGTGCTTCAAGATGCTGCCGAAATCGTCCAGTCCTACGACGCATGCCAATTCCACGCCAAACAAATCCACCAGCCCGCGCAAGGACTCCAGACGATCCCGCTCTCCTGGTCATTCGCGGTCTAGGGGCTGGACCTGCTGGGGCCTTTCCCGCGAGCGCTCGGGGGCTACCGCTACCTCTACGTCGCCATCGACAAATTCACCAAGTGGCCTGAGGTGGAGCCCGTACGCACCATTCCGGCAAAATCGGCGGTAAAATTCATAAGGAGCCTGGTCTGCCGCTTCGGCGTGCCCAACCGCATCATCACCGACAACGGCTCACAATTCATCAGTGGCGCCTTCAAGTCCTACTGCGGCAGCATCGGTGCCCAAATCTGCTACGCCTCGGTGGCGCATCCACGAAGCAACGGGCAGGCCGAACGAGCCAACGCCGAGGTGCTCAAGGGCCTCAAGACGAGAAGCTTCAACCGCCTCAAGGCCAGCGGCAAGCATTGGATCGATGAGCTCCCCTCGGTGCTCTGGTCCATCCGCACCACGCCAACAAAGCCAACTGGTGAGACGCCGTTCTCCCTCGTCTATGGCGCTGAAGCCGTCCTCCCCAGCGAGATCACTCATGGCTCTCCGCGAGTCTTGGCTTTCAAGGAGGCTGAGGTGGACGAACTCTGCAACGACGACCTGCTGCTGCTTGAAGGGCTCCGCCGCAATGCGGCCCTGAGAGCGGCAAGGTACCAGCAAGACCTCCGCCGCTACCACAGCCGCCACATCCGCCCGCGCACTCTCGAAGCAGGAGACCTTGTCCTGAGGAGAATCCTCTCCAGGGCAGGCCTCCACAAGCTCTCACCAATGTGGGAAGGCCCCTACAGAGTCGTGCACATCGCCATACCTGGCTCCGCGCGGCTCGAGACGAAGGACGGCATCCCTGTCGCCAACCCCTGGAACATCCAGCACCTGCGCAAGTTCTACCCCTGATCGCCCTCGGCGAGCAATTTTTTGCATCAAGGGAGAGCCACGCGCCATCATCCTCCACGAGGAAAAACTTCGGGCTCCCCTCTCTACTATACGTTGCCGCGGGCCGTTCGAGAAGACTCCCAAGCCACCAAGCCTCGGCATGGTAACCTCTTCAGGCACCATGTCTTGGCGAGGTGGATCCCCATGCCGGTCATGGTGGAACGCAGGCTAAAAGCCACCCCCGCATAGGGGCCCCCTGAGCTCTCTCTACATGCGTCTGCCTCGGGCACGCCTCTCAAGAGTCTCAGCCACAGAATGTGGACCCCATGCCAAGAGCATGGTGGATTTTTTGTGCTTCTGGCCACGCCAGTGTAATGAACCTATGTTTCAGGTCAATTTGAACTCTTGCGCATCGCGCCAGCATATTTTGCGGCTTTGGCAAAGCTGTTATTACTATTTATTCTCGCTCGTATGATCCCTCCTGTGTATCTCACGAGCGGGGGCTAGCAGGGTGCCATGCCACGGGAGCATCCCGGCAGCACCTAAAACCCAAGGGATCCGAGCTCTGAACTTGCGGGTCAGCTCTCATGCATGTCAACTCCCAAGGAGCTCTGAACTAATGGGTCAGCTCCCGCGCACGTAAACTCACCATGGATCACCAAAAAACCTTGGTGCCTGTTCTCCTCGCAAGACACACATGAAGGAACCTATGAGCACCATAAGACTCTCTAGCTATATACTGCTTGTGGGTACGCCTATCTCTCCAAGTGCAGGAAAGCAGGCTCGCCAAGCCTCAGGCAGCATAAGGCAAAAACATCTCGCCGGGGAACCGACACCCTCTCCAAGGCAGAATGCCTCGTTAAGCTAAGTACAAACACTTGGTCGAATTTCCTCTCGCTGGTTTTTGTCCCTCGAGTCTCTTTTCTTTCTTCTACGCCTCATGGGCTGCTTGCACGACAAAGGGGGGCCCCGAGCATCGCGCTTCGAGGAGCTCTTACTTCTTGAGGCCTCACACACCCCCCGGCCATGTGGAGCCCTGACTCTCACATACCGAAGCGGCGGTGGTGTAGCGCCAAGAGAGGGTCCTAAGACGTAGAGCGAAAAAGACATGAAGGGAAAAGACAAAAGCCACCCGAGGGACGTTCACAGGCGCACTCCAATATAACTTAACAAGTTCTTACAAAGCTTACAACCAAAATACCACGATAATGTGCCCCATGCACGACCAGCTACAGGAAGGAGTTCAGGCCGTCACGCCTCCTGAGGTGCCCGCTCCGTCCACGGCAGCTCCCGCCTCCAGGGCGCCTTCCTCGCCGTCGCCTTCATCTTCATCGACCAAGACTTGGTCGTACTTCTTGGCGAGCAACTCAGCGGCCTCCCCCGCCTTGCTGCGAATCTCGACCGGCTCCATCACGGCCTCGAGGTTGAACGAGGGCCAGAGCTTCAGAAGGTTGCTGAAGACGCGGCTGGTGGCAAGGACGAGGAGATCGCGGCTCTCCGCCACAACGCGCTCGTCGAAGCGCTTCGCGACCTTTTCAATCTCCCCGAGGAATTGCCTGAAGAATTGCGTGTATGCTGCCTCGTCGTCGATCCCTCCGGAGGGAAGGTGGGGGACCTCAATCCTCATGTCGTCCCCGATGGCGTTCGTGCGGCGAACCAACTCATGGAGCATGAGCTGGCGCTGGCGCGTCATGGCCCGGCTGTGCCGCGCGGAGTCTTGCGCTTGCTCCGCGCGGTCAGCGGCCGGCCCCACCTGCTGCTGGAGGTCGCTCAGGTCCGCCTTCAGGGCGGCGATCTCCTTCTCCGCGCGAGTCAGTGCCTCCTTGGCGCGCTGGAGGCGAGAGGTCAACTCCCTCTCCGACTTCTCGAGCCCTTCGATCTGATGTAGGAACTCGTTGCGTTTCTTTGTGAAGCGCTCTTCCTGCATCTTGGCTTTGGCGTCATAGTCGTTGGCGAGGCTCTCGCGGATGCGCTCAACCCTGGCATCGGCCTCCTCCTGGGTCCGTTTCTGCTTCAGCGCAAGGTCGGCGTTGGCCTTGCCGTGACGCTCCTTGCGGGTGGCCTCGCTCCTGGCCACCGAATTCTCGCGCTCTTGCAGTTGCCCCTCGCGGATGGCCTGGGCCGCCTCGAGCAGTTGGATTTGCTCCTCGCGTTGGCGCAACTCTTTCTCCTGGAGGGAGAGCTCTTCCTCACACCGCTTCAGCTCGGTCTCGCGAGGCGCTAACTGCCCCTCGCGGGCATCCAGTTGCTCGCGCAACTCCTTCAGGCTGGTCCTCGCGGCCTCGGACTCGTTGGCGAGTTTCTCCTCTGCGGCCGCCAGCTCCTGGTGCTTGGCGGTGGTCTCCGTTTCCAGCGCCTCCCGGGCGTCGTCCAGCTGATCCATGACCTCAGCCGCCTCCCGCTTGACGCTGTCGCGGGTCTCCTTCGCGAAGCGCATTGCTTCTTCGCGCGCCGCTCTTGCCGCCGCGTCCTGCCGGCGGCACATTTCCACCCGCTCGTGGAGAAGGGCCCAGGCGTCTGCGAGCCTCGCCCGCTCCTTCTCCCTGGCGAGATCTTCCTCGGCGAGCTGCGCCGCCAGCTCGTCGAGCGCCCGCCGCGATTGGCGGAAGACAACGTCGCGGCGAACCGCGCGAGGGCGCGGCTCACTCCGCGCCAGGACCCCTGCGTCGTTGTGGGGCGTAGAGGCCTCGACGCTTGTCGAGGTGCCCAGGGTACCTTGCCCCGAGCTTGTAGCGGCCCCCGTCGTGGCTTGGGGGCTCGTGAGGGCGCCCACCTCGCCGCCCGCGTCGAGAGCCCTCAGGGGCTGGGCGTCCTCTCGCCCCCGGCCCCGCCGCTTGGGGGCTCCAGAGACACCACCACCTCTTGCTCTGCGGGGGCGCTCCCCGCCCCTTCAACGGTGACCGCGTCCGTCGCGGCCTCGGGCGCGTCCGCCCTTCTTGTTGGAGCCTCCTCCGTCTCTGGGGGCGGCTCCAGGACGATCTCCTCGTCAACCGCTTCCTCTTCCTCGCGGTGCTCGGCCGCAGGAGGAGTAGCAGCCCGAGTTGGCGGGAGCGTCGCCAGCTCAATCACCTCCTCCTCGTGGTGCTCGACCACGGGGGGAGAGGCTACCCTAGCTGGAGGCGTCGTCGCCTCCTCGACCACCACCACCTCCGCGCGGTGCTCACCCGCGGGAGGGACTGTCTCTTGCTGCGGCTCGTCAGCCGCTCGCCGCGGCTCGTCAGCCGCCTGCTCCGGCCCTTCGGTCGCCCGCCGCGGCTCGTCCGCCGCCTGCTCCGGCCCTTCGGTCGCCCACCGCGGCTCGTCAGCCGCCTGCTCCGGCCCTTCGGTCACCCGCTGCGGCTCTTCGGCCGCCCGCCACGGCTTGCGGAGGCGCCGTCTCCTCGGCGGCGCTGGCGATCTCCCCGAGCTTGCGGAGGCGCCGTTTCCTCGGCGCCGCGGGTACACTGAAGAAACACAAGCAAAGCAAAAACCCCTCAGGAGGAGATTCTCTGAAGCAAATGCTGAAAGAAAAGAAAGGACCAAACTTACTCGTCGGCCACTCTCCACACCCTCTTCTTCCCCCTGGGCGGCTGGAGGGCGCTCGCTCCGGCTTCTTCGGGAGGCGCCGCTGCCTTTCCGGGAGGAGCATCCCTCGAGGCGGCCCCGGCGTCCATGTCGTGGAGGGCCTTGGTGCGGGGCTCGTGACGCCCTCTCCTGCTGCTGCCCTCCTCCTCCGTAGGGCGTTGGGAGCGGACCACGTGGAAGGCGTCCTCGTCGCCGCTAGAGGAAATCTCCTGGAGGTCCGCGCCAAGCGGCGCGTTCCTTGAACCAGCATCCTCGCCAGAGGGGTTGGCACCTCAGGAAGCCTCATCCTCGCCGGACTCTTCATCCTCGTCCGGCTCCAGCGCGTCGCCCGCCTGTTCCTGCTCCGCCGCCCACGGGTTGCGGCGGGACCCGATGAGCCTCGCGGGTCTGATGCCCCATTCATCAAAGAGGGGTAGGAGCCTACGGGCCTCGCGCACGCTCTCATCCACATAGACGAACAGCGGCAAGGCGTCGTCGTTGCTTGGGGGTGAAATAGACGCCGTGGCAAAGAGGGCCTTCATGATCTGCTTCAGCTCATCCGGGGAGAGATCATCGGGGCTGAGGCGCATCCTATCATCCGGGCCTGAATAGGTCCACATCGGCGCCGAATGCCATTGAAGAGGAGCGATGCGGCGTGCAACGAAATCCATCGCCACCATCCGGCCGGTGAGCCCGGCCTCGCGGAGCACCTAAATACGCTCATATACCGCCACCAGCTTAAGGCCCTCGAAGTCACCGCTCGCCCAACGAGCCCACTTCCTCGGCGGCGCCGCGGGTACCTCCAGGTTGCGGTTCGACGACTTGGTGCGAACAAAAAGCCATTTCTTGCGGAACTTTTCCACCTTCTTCGTTACCTCGGTGATTGCATTCTCCCCCTGCCAAGCGATAGGGATGTACTCGTCACTTCTGGCGGCGGCGACGTGGAAGGAGACGCACCCGAACCGCTCGTTCGAATTGGTGCTCCAGAGAGAGTAGAAGCTGCGGAAGAGCGCCACCGAGGGGTGGACACCGACGTATGCCTCGCAGAGGTAGGTGAAGATGGCGAGAATGAGCACGGAGTTGGGGTGGAGATGAAGGAGTTGGATCCGGTACGCTTCAAGGATCGCCAGGAGGAAGCTGGACAAGGGAGGAACGAGGCCGGCGTAGAGCGTGTGAAAGAAGACGGGGTAGTACCCCACGCCGACCTTGCTACCGCCGGGCGCTATGCTGGTGGCGCCGAGCTCGTGGGTGTTGGCGGCCACCAGGTGCCGCGCCCTGGAAACCGTCGCCGCGCCGACGAGGGACTCCGGCATCGTCCCCTGGGGCGCGGCGCCCTGCACCGCCGCCGCAGACGTGTCGGTCTGCATCGCGGCCTTGCCCTTCTGGCCATCGGTTGCCCTCTTGGGAGCCTGTGGGGACCCCGGACTAGCTGTCCGAAATACCCTTGTGCCTACATCAGCGATCCCATGATCAGTGTGTCGCTGAGCACAATCAAAATGGTAATCAAAGAACATCCATAAATACCGAAGGAATATACTTACTCGATTGAAGTCATAATCTTCAATAGGTACTTGCAGCGGAAATCACCAAACAACGTGGAGCCCAAGTCATTCGCCTTAACCCTACAGGCAGCTGACTGGGAAGCGCCCTAGTTCGCAGTGACGTCAGTTCCGTCTCCTTCTTCAAGCTGCTCTTCTTTAAAATCTGGCTAAGACAATAGCCAGGGACGAAACCAATATGAGTACATTTGATTGTACTCGCAAACTACTCCCCCCGAATGAGCATGCACTACCCTTGTTATAGTTTGAGTAAAACTTCGTTTGCTTTGAAACACTCTGTCCTTATTGAAAAGAGAAGGATAGACTTTTGTTTGATAAAACTTTGTTTGAAACTCTATGACTTTCGTTGAAGAAAAATAAGGAGAATTTTATAACTTTTCGTAACCCCTTGTATAATTTTCGAAAAACATCTATAGCCTTTGTTAAAAGAAAAGAAGGCTTCTAGATCTTTTTCCCATAAATCGGTCTTTGTAAGAAATATCTTTTAAAACGTTTTCCCGAAAGTGGATGTTTGTTGAAAAAAGTAAGAAGTCCCTTTTAAAAACGTTTTTCCCGGAAAATCACCATTTTGTTTACCTCTCCAAAACTCCTCCTTTTTCCCGACCATGTCTCATCATGGTCCATTTATTTCCAACAACTCATACCAGCACATTGGCATAGTTGCATAAAACATCCTCCACTTCATTTTCTCCTTCAAACCTCAAATCTTTTCCAAAACTTGCACATAGGCCTAGGACAGCCTCCCAACTGTCCATATCCGAGGACTCGGCTATTCGAATAGTTTTACCCTCTGCAGAGGTAGCACGCTTTACCCACACCCATCCGGTAACTCATCGTGTCTGCCACGTCCCGCCATACAAGGTGTATGCGAAGTTGAGCCACCGACCATAGCCTGTCCTTTGCTCATGCTAGTATAGGACCCTGCCCTACGAAATTCACCATTCCTTCGACACCTAGTACAGGATCCCCCGTCGAGGAACCTAGATGTAAGGACTCGTAGTTTTGCCCGGCGACCCAAAGGTGGACCTTCAATCCCTCAATCCATCAGATTGTCGGGACCCGGGTCAGGGGGTAGAGTCGCAATGCTCATCCCCTCACGCATAACGGAGTCGTCTCCGTCGATGAGGTGTCCCATACTAATATGAGCAAACTATATGACTACGCCCGTTCCCATATGTGGGTAGATGTGGTCGCACAGGTTATTGGCTGGTCGTCATAGTACTAGGACACAATGTGCATTTTTCATAAACATCACCATTCACCATTTGTCCACTTCCAGACCGACAATTCGGCATTTCTCATTTGTCCAAGTACTTCCAAAGGAGTTTTGAGTAACAATAGTTTCCTTTTCCCAACCTATAGTTTGAAAAAGAATTTTCCACCCAATACTTCCATATGGGGTGTAGAAAAATAATATACTTGTATTTTGGAAAAGGGTTTTCAAAATCATAGCTTTAGTGGCAAAAGCCACTTAAGTCATTTAGGCTCTTTATAGGTAAAACATGTAAATCAAAATAGACGTATATAAATGCAAGCTCAGAGAAGTAGCTTGCCTGTTTTCAGCATAATGCCCCTGGACTTCTCCTCACTGATCAAAGAAATAAACTCTGATTCTCCTCCAATAAATCCTTTCCAACATCACCTAGGTAGCGTTTATATCTAGCGTCGCAAAAGGAAATAACACAATCAACACACAGTAGAACACTCTAACAAACATCAAGCAATACTAACAAACAACAATCATGGGAGATGACTATTATTTAACAAACAATTTTGGCAATTACCAACACTACTCATGCTTATAAAAATATGTTTAAAGTTGTGATTAAGCATCTTTATTGAATTAGGAAATACTTCAGACAAAAGTTAAGCCACCAATTACTTTCTGTAATTCCAAATATCTTACCAAGCTATGGTAGAGATATTGCTAGATACTCAAGCTAGTACTCAACTTAAGACAACTAAGTTTAACAAGCAAGGCAATTATATTAATCACACAAAATAATCTAATCATCAAAATAAACAAGCAATACATACCATTTCTAAACTAATCAATCAAGCATCACAACAACTCTCAAGCATCACACATAGCTACTGCACTCACAAAGCCACACAATTTGAATTCAATTTGATTCAATTACCCATTATTTAATGGTGTCACAATTATGGCAGAAACTAGGGTTTCATGTTTAATTGCATAACTTGTGTTCTGTTGGTCACAAAAATATGAACTAAATTTCTATAGAAAGCTACTGATGTGTAAAATACAACCCAATTGGATTTAATTCAATTTGAGTTATTAAACTCCATGTATTGATGTTTTAATCCAGAAAGTCAATTTCCTAGTTTTTGCTACAACTCAAGTTAAGATTATTTAAAAATTAAATCCTTCTAGGGGTAGCTAGCACTGACTGAATGTGATCTAACAAAATTGGTCCTAACTCATTTGGATTTACCATTATTGTTTTATAAAAGTTTTAGTTCCGAAAGGCTTGCTTTCTTTCAACAGATGTCAATTAATTAATAATGATTATTTAATTCTACAAAAATTAGGGAAGCTAAGTTATCACATTACTAAGCTAACAAAATTAGTTTGACAAAATTTGGATCCTTTGAGTATCATAAACAAACAAGTTTATATTTTATACCTTCTGTGGCATTTTGAATATCATTATTTATTTATTAACCTAAATGGGGTGAAACCACTTTAGTGAGGTAGAGAATTTCATAGGCTTTCCAGAACATATTTATTTGCTATTTTGAGATTCCTAGATCTCGAGATATTGATTTTCAAAGTTCTAATCAAATTTCTGACAGAGAAATTTACCTATTTTAAGTTTATCAATTAGCACATTTGTCATTTTGATTTTGAATCAGGGAATTACCCTACATGATCATGGCCTGCATCAATGTGAAGATGGCATGTTGTATTTGCTACAAGATTTTAGTTTGCTATTTTTAGGCCTCTGGTTAAGTAGCAATTTGTATGGGAAATGAGTTATGTCTGTTATTTCATGTGTGGGGCTAAACTGAGTAGCTACTTTGTCTATTTATTCCAGGATGCTAAACTCTTTATTTTGGAAATACAAAACATGCATTTGAATCTACGAATCTAGATCTTTTCAACCATATCAAATTCATAATTTTTGGTGCAGTGGATTTTTTACAATTTGCTAGCAAAGTTAGCTAATCCAATCTGTTTTCCCAGACTTAGCAGTTTTCAGAAACAGCCGAACCGGTACGCTGCCGTTGGATCTAGATCCAACGGCCCACGTTCAAATCACCGGAGACGACCGAAAATTGGCGGCGCCACCGCGCCGGCGGCACGGTGGTGGACGGAGGCTCACCTAGGGGGCTCGGGAGAGGGCGGTGAGGGTGCAGAACGGCGGCGGAGGCGAGGGGAATACGATGGGGCGAGTTGCAGGTCCTGGGGTGCTCGGGTTCATCGGCGTCGAGCTCCTCGTCGCGTCCGTGGCCGCGGGGCAACTCCGGCGAGCTCCTGACGACGATCCTGTGCAAGACACGGCGAGAGCGTGAGCGTGCCGCGGCGGTGATGAGTGGCAGAGAGCCAGAGAGGGGAAAGGGAGAAAGAGAGGGGTAGCACGGCCACCAATTGGCCGTCGCCCACCTCGGGCAGCGGCGGAGCTTGGAGACGATGCCGGGCAGCAGCAGCCCAGCGGCGGCGATTTCGCCCTCCTGGCGGTGTGCTAGAGGTGGTGGAGGTAGGGAGAGGCACTGGAGTGGAGCGGGGTGGAGGAATTCGAGCTCGGGGCGGCTTGCTTAAATAGCCGGAGCCCGGTCCATGGTGGACACGGTGCTGGGGCGGGGCAGCGGCCACACGGGCTCGCCGTAGGGTTGGCGCGAGGGTGGCTACGGTGTGGGGTGTCCAAGGGGCAGGAACGGGGGCGTGGATGGCGTGGCGCGAGCTCGGCAGGGGGGGGGGGACGGCCTGGCGGCTCGGTGCGTGCTCGGGCGGTGCGGGCACGGCCATGTGGTGTCGGGGGCGGCCGATGCCCGTGTCCAGGGGGTGCGGTGCTTGGCCGGGAGAGGCACGGGGCGGCGCTAGGGCTAGGTGGGCGGCTACGGTGTCGCCTACGCGTCGGAGACAGGGGCGGCATGGCGACAGTGCGCCGTGCTCCCTTGGGTGGCAGCGATCACCGCGGCGGCTAGGGTGTCTCCCGCGTGAAATTAAGGTGCTGGACAGGTTCGTGGGATGGAGAGAGGGGGTGGTGTGCAAGGAATCGATGATCAACAAACCGAATTCGTGGATTTGATCTTGTGTTCTTCGGATTTGGGGAAGAACAGGGTGGTGCCCACCACCTGTTCGATCAAATTCCCCAACCAAATTTAAATTCAAAATTTTGAAATTGGTTTCCACATTTGGTTTCATATATATAAATAATGATTTTTGGTGCTATGATGGTATTTTTTTTATAAGTGCATCATAGCACATTTTGTGATTCAAATAATAAAGAAAGAAATAAAATTGTTAAATTTGGAATTTTGAAAAATAGATTTTTGAAGAGGGATAAGATACAAGAGCAATGTGGAGGTGATCATCATGTCACCCCACTGATTTTTGGTTTAAGAGAAAATATTTATTTCTTACTTAGGGAATTTTTGTATGGAACTTGTCCCATTATTTTATGTGTCGTTGAGTTGCTTTTGTTTCTTTTCTTTTCTCCATATTTTTACTAAGCAACACACACGTCAAAACAAACAACCATGAATAAAACACAAGCAATACCAATCATCACAATCAAGACCACACAATTCAAACCACATGAATTAATCACACCACTATTTCCATGATTAATAATATTATTTTGTATAAATGATCACACTCAATTATGGCAAGATGATGTTTTAAAGAATGTCTCAACTCATAACTTAATTGTTTTCAAAAAGGTTTGAGAAGGGAAATATGTGGGGTAATGTATTTCCCACTAGTGTTGTTTTCAAATGGAGTGGAAATCAGAGTTTATGAAAATGGGAGTTGCATATACATGCAAAATATCATGGTTGGCAATAGATAGGAGATAACATATAGATCTCCATATTTTTGGGAACACATAATTTTGGAAATACTTTTACTTTCTCAACTAAAGGGTATTTTATTTGTTGCTGAATCAAACATCATTGAAATAGACTTTGGCCAAAATAAGATTGGAAAAGATATATGGAATCTACTCTTGTCATAACATGATCACCAAAGTTTTAATATGTTTTTACTTGGGTTGGGTTCATGGATTAATATTTACCAGTCAACAACATAAACAATCTAGTCACACAAGGTCAAACAGAACAATATATAGGAAAACACAATCAATAGTGAAGTATTTCAAAAAGTTTTTGTTGGTTCTGAATTTTGGGTCTTGTTAATTCTCATTTATAATTTTGGGATGTCACAAATCCTTCCCCCCTTAAAAATAAATCTCGTCCCGAGATTTTGCCCGGGGGTACAGGGGAGCACGAGGGCACGGGTTTTGAGCTATCTATACTTCCAAGGTCGTTGCTTCTTCAGTAAGGTTGTCAGGTGAGATATTGACAATTTGATGTTGCGAGGTCGTTCCTTGTCGATAATCTTCTCTGATGGGTTCATATCCTGGATGATAGGGTTGACTTGACGATCGATGCTGATGGATAGTCTTGGTTAGCTGTTTCCAGTTTCTACGAGGCTGAGGCGCAAGGAACTAATTATTACCACGTTCTTGTATACCTATTGCAGGTCTTCCCCCCTTAAAAAGGGGTTTAATCGGTCTTGCTGAAGCTTGCAGCTGGAGTTGACTTGGAGGCATTGTTTTTCTTGCGTAGCTTGACGATCTTCGTCTCGGTTGTCAATCCTTGGTGCTTGGGGTTGGTGCAGATATCACTTTGTACTATTTTCTACTTACGGGGGTTGCAGGAAGAGACGCGTGGTTTTCAGGATGCGTCGAGTCGGCTTACTCAACTCTTTCTAGTTTCTAATTAGAAAAAGGAAGTTATAAATGTCTAAGTTCGTCTGGACTGGCTTGGTGGTTGATGTTGTCCACAGCAGGCGCTTACGTCGTTTGATTTCTTCTGGGTATTCCATTGGTTATTTGTCTTCGTGCTTGTCCTTCTTCAGCTGAGCAAAAGGAGGAACTTCATTGCTGACTTCCTTGGTTCTTGAGCTTCATGAAGCGTTGGTAAGAATCTAAAGAAGTACAGTCTAGGGTATCGAGCTTCCAGAGGAATCTAAAAGTCAGTACAGGGACCCTAAAGGTAAGTGGTTTGGTCAGTTGTTCGACGAGGGTACAATGTCGCGTTTTCATTTAGCCTTAATAAGCTAGAGAAAGAGCTTCATGTCAGCGGTCGATGTTCGTGCTTTCTTGAATCCTCCTTCGGTGTGATTGGTCGAGGCCAGTTGAACAGGATGATTGCTAGATAGGTAACGTTGACGGTGCTTGCTTCCTGGTTCAATTCCGCGCAGATGGTCTCCAGTGTTGATCGACTTCGGCCTTGATGATGGCGATCTTCTCATTACCAACTATATGTGATTCTTTCTATATCACCTCCTTTTTGTCAAAACTTGTGGTTAGATAAGGCCAGTTAGTACCGTCACAAACTGGGGTTAGATGTTAATCTAGAATTTGGTAAGTGGGTTCAAAAAGTCACGGCTTAATGGACCTTAGAAAAGTTAGTGAAGAATCTTCACACCAGTTGTTTTCCAACAGGTACCTTTGTCTTTCTTGTTTCGACTAGTTGAGCCGGGTTGAACTAGGATTGTTGTTCGGCAGATGGCGTCGATGGCGTCCTTTTTCCTGGGGTAACTTCATGTTGACGATCTTTAAAGTTGGTTTCCTTCGGGTTGGTTGGTGGCGATCTCCCTTGGATGAGTCTTGTGCTTGAGGCTTCATATAATCTTTAGAAATTCAGCGGCAGGCTAGGGTTCTTATCCATCTTTCCCAAGTTTGCGGTGATAGGTAGGAGTTAGTCGAGGTTTTTCTTTGGTTTTATTTCACGGGACAAATTTGGGTGGGTCAAACCTAGCAGGGTTAGCACAAGGGATTAAGGTGCCACTAACTGCTCGTCAAGTGGGTAGGTACATGATCCTCTTTGAAACCCATCATTACAGTCGGTCTCTGAGCTCGAATCTTCATAGCAATTCTTATGCACTCCTTGAGTTCCTCTAGTTACCAATTCTAAATGAGTCTCCTTATGTCCTCGTTTCATGTCAAGGTTTGTGGTCCTAGAAGATTAGTTGGTATTATCGTGGACTTGAGTTAGACGTTAACCTAAAGCTAGATATGATATGTTGGTGTGGTATTCTTGTAATTTCACAAGTTAATTTTGTGAGGTGTGGGCTCGTGTCCTCATAAGGTTGGCGTACAATTGCAGTTTCCTTCAAGATCTTGATGCACTTGCTCGAGATGGTGCATGAAGTCGATTGTCTGACTTGCCGGTTAGGTTACAAGAATCTCCGGCTATTTGGCTAAGGATCGGGGGTCTTTTGTATCTTGCGGAACTGTCAGATCTTAACGGGGGATGGTTTAGATGAGAGGGAAAATATTTTAGAAAGATTTTCCTTGGCGGGTTTACATCCGCAACAAGGTACAACTATGGAGAAGAGGTCAAAATTGGTTTTTGGTAGGTGGCAAAAAGGAACTAAACTTTTCTTTTTATAGAACTCCTTTTTCCATCTTGCAAACAACACACAAGCAGAGTTCACACAAGCAAAGTGTACACAAGGTACATCTAGTACCAACAGACGCATAATACTCGTGGTAGTCGGGGTAACCAAACTTCCTATCATAAGTTTTTCCTATGGGTCATTGTTAAACATGGTTGGTGAAGTCTTCGTTTTATCGCCTTAGTCTTCCACTAGAGAAATTGAGATTGTCAAAGTTGCAACTTGAGTAGAATTGTTGATGTTGAGCTGAGGTCTTCGGAGGTCTCTTGCTTTGTTGACATTGACTATCTTGGCATTTGCAAATCAACCACCCTGAGGTTGAATGTTGAGTATTTGTGATGGAAGCTTCTTCTTGTGGGTGCTAACTAATTAGGTCTCACTTGGGTTCATCGTCAAGTATACTCTTGGTTTTGAACGGGTAAGAGATAACAGAAGATTCCTTGGAAAATCTTAAAATAGAGGGGTAAGACGTTGAAATATTTGAGGAGATGAGAAGAGCGAAGCCATTTTCGGACTTCACTAGATAAAATATATTTTGGTAGTAATATATTTTTAACAAAAATATTTGCTTTCCTAACTAACGTCCATGCTAACTAAGGTCTCCTACAGTCAGGATGGCTCTGATACCAAGTCTGTGGGGACCCCGGACTAGCTGTCCGAAATACCCTTGTGCCTACATCAGCGATCCCATGATCAGTGTGTCGCTGAGCACAATCAAACTGGTAATCAAAGAACATCCATAAATACCGAAGGAATATACTTACTCGATTGAAGTCATAATCTTCAATAGGTACTTGCAGCGGAAATCACCAAACAACGTGGAGCCCAAGTCATTCGCCTTAACCCTACAGGCAGCTGACTAGGAAGCGCCCTAGTTCGCAGTGACGTCAGTTCCGTCTCCTTCTTCAAGCTGCTCTTCTTTAAAATCTGGCTAAGACAATAGCCAGGGACGAAACCAATATGAGTACATTTGATTGTACTCGCAAACTACTCCCCCCGAATGAGCATGCACTACCCTTGTTATAGTTTGAGTAAAACTTCGTTTGCTTTGAAACACTCTGTCCTTATTGAAAAGAGAAGGATAGACTTTTGTTTGATAAAACTTTGTTTGAAACTCTATGACTTTCGTTGAAGAAAAATAAGGAGAATTTTATAACTTTTCGTAACCCCTTGTATAATTTTCGAAAAACATCTATAGCCTTTGTTAAAAGAAAAGAAGGCTTCTAGATCTTTTTCCCATAAATCGGTCTTTGTAAGAAATATCTTTTAAAACGTTTTCCCGAAAGTAGATGTTTGTTGAAAAAAGTAAGAAGTCCCTTTTAAAAACGTTTTTCCCGGAAAATCACCATTTTGTTTACCTCTCCAAAACTCCTCCTTTTTCCCGACCATGTCTCATCATGGTCCATTTATTTCCAACAACTCATACCAGCACATTGGCATAGTTGCATAAAACATCCTCCACTTCATTTTCAACTTCAAACCTCAAATCTTTTCCAAAACTTGCACATAGGCCTAGGACAGCCTCCCAACTGTCCATATCCGAGGACTCGGCTATTCGAATAGTTTTACCCTCTGCAGAGGTAGCACGCTTTACCCACACCCATCCGGTAACTCATCGTGTCTGCCACGTCCCGCCATACAAGGTGTATGCGAAGTTGAGCCACCGACCATAGCCTGTCCTTTGCTCATGCTAGTATAGGACCCTGCCCTACGAAATTCACCATTCCTTCGACACCTAGTATAGGATCCCCCGTCGAGGAACCTAGATGTAAGGACTCGTAGTTTTGCCCGGCGACCCAAAGGTGGACCTTCAATCCCTCAATCCATCAGATTGTCGGGACCCGGGTCAGGGGGTAGAGTCGCAATGCTCATCCCCTCACGCATAACGGAGTCGTCTCCGTCGATGAGGTGTCCCATACTAATATGAGCAAACTATATGACTACGCCCGTTCCCATATGTGGGTAGATGTGGTCGCACAGGTTATTGGCTGGTCGTCATAGTACTAGGACACAATGTGCATTTTTCATAAACATCACCATTCACCATTTGTCCACTTCCACACCGACAATTCGGCATTTCTCATTTGTCCAAGTACTTCCAAAGGAGTTTTGAGTAACAATAGTTTCCTTTTCCCAACCTATAGTTTGAAAAAGAATTTTCCACCCAATACTTCCATATGGGGTGTAAAAAAATAATATACTTGTATTTTGGAAAAGGGTTTTCAAAATCATAGCTTTAGTGGCAAAAGCCACTTAAGTCATTTAGGCTCTTTATAGGTAAAACATGTAAATCAAAATAGACGTATATAAATGCAAGCTCAGAGAAGTAGCTTGCCTGTTTTCAGCATAATGCCCCTGGACTTCTCCTCACTGATCAAAGAAATAAACTCTGATTCTCCTCCAATAAATCCTTCCAACATCACCTAGGTAGCGTTTATATCTAGCGTCGCAAAAGGAAATAACACAATCAACACACAGTAGAACACTCTAACAAACATCAAGCAATACTAACAAACAACAATCATGGGAGATGACTATTATTTAACAAACAATTTTGGCAATTACCAACACTACTCATGCTTATAAAAATATGTTTAAAGTTGTGATTAAGCATCTTTATTCAATTAGGAAATACTTCAGACAAAAGTTAAGCCACCAATTACTTTCTGTAATTCCAAATATCTTACCAAGCTATGGTAGAGATATTGCTAGATACTCAAGCTAGTACTCAACTTAAGACAACTAAGTTTAACAAGCAAGGCAATTATATTAATCACACAAAATAATCTAATCATCAAAATAAACAAGCAATACATACCATTTCTAAACTAATCAATCAAGCATCACAACAACTCTCAAGCATCACACATAGCTACTGCACTCACAAAGCCACACAATTTGAATTCAATTTGATTCAATTACCCATTATTTAATGGTGTCACAATTATGGCAGAAACTAGGGTTTCATGTTTAATTGCATAACTTGTGTTCTGTTGGTCACAAAAATATGAACTAAATTTCTATAGAAAGCTACTGATGTGTAGAAGACAACCCAATTGGATTTAATTCAATTTGAGTTATTAAACTCCATGTATTGATGTTTTAATCCAGAAAGTCAATTTCCTAGTTTTTGCTACAAGTCAAGTTAAGTTTATTTAAAAATTAAATCCTTTTAGGGGTAGCTAGCACTGATTGAATGTGATCTAACAAAATTGGTCCTAACTCATTTGGATTTACCATTATTGTTTTATAAAAGTTTTAGTTCCGAAAGGCTTGCTTTCTTTCAACAGATGTCAATTAATTAATAATGATTATTTAATTCTACAAAAATTAGGGAAGCTAAGTTATCACATTACTAAGCTAACAAAATTAGTTTGACAAAATTTGGATCCTTTGAGTATCATAAACAAACAAGTTTATATTTTATACCTTCTGTGGCATTTTGAATATCATTATTTATTTATTAACCTAAATGGGGTGAAACCACTTTAGTGAGGTAGAGAATTTCATAGGCTTTCCAGAACATATTTATTTGCTATTTTGAGATTCCTAGATCTCGAGATATTGATTTTCAAAGTTCTAATCAAATTTCTGACAGAGAAATTTACCTATTTTAAGTTTATCAATTAGCACATTTGTCATTTTGATTTTGAATCAGGGAATTACCCTACATGATCATGGCCTGCATCAATGTGAAGATGGCATGTTGTATTTGCTACAAGATTTTAGTTTGCTATTTTTAGGCCTCTGGTTAAGTAGCAATTTGTATGGGAAATGAGTTATGTCTGTTATTTCATGTGTGGGGCTAAACTGAGTAGCTACTTTGTCTATTTATTCCAGGATGCTAAACTCGTTATTTTGGAAATACAAAACATGCATTTGAATCTACGAATCTAGATCTTTTCAACCATATCAAATTCATAATTTTTGGTGCAGTGGATTTTTCACAATTTGCTGGCAAAGTTAGCTAATCCAATCTGTTTTCCCAGACTTAGCAGTTTTCAGAAACAGCCGAACCGGTACGCTGCCGTTGGATCTAGATCCAACGGCCCACGTTCAAATCACCGGAGACGACCGAAAATTGGCGGCGCCACCGCGCCGGCGGCACGGTGGTGGACGGAGGCTCACCTAGGGGGCTCGGGAGAGGGCGGTGAGGGTGCAGAACGGCGGCGGAGGCGAGGGAAATACGATGGGGCGAGTTGCAGGTCCTGGGGTGCTCGGGTTCGTCGGCGTCGAGCTCCTCGTCGCGTCCGTGGCCGCGGGGCAACTCCGGCGAGCTCCTGACGAAGATCCTGTGCAAGACACGGCGAGAGCGTGAGCGTGCCGCGGCGGTGATGAGTGGCAGAGAGCCAGAGAGGGGAAAGGGAGAAAGAGAGGGGCAGCACGGCCACCAATTGGCCGTCGCCCACCTCGGGCAGCGGCGGAGCTTGGAGACGATGCCGGGCAGCAGCAGCCCAGCGGCGGCGATTTCGCCCTCCTGGCGGTGTGCTACAGGTGGTGGAGGTAGGGAGAGGCACTGGAGTGGAGCGGGGTGGAGGAATTCGAGCTCGGGGCGGCTTGCTTAAATAGCCGGAGCCCGGTCCATGGTGGACACGGTGCTGGGGCGGGGCAGCGGCCACACGGGCTCGCCGTAGGGTTGGCGCGAGGGTGGCTACGGTGTGGGGTGTCCAAGGGGCAGGAACGGGGGCGTGGACGGCGTGGCGCGAGCTCGGCAGGGGGGGGACGGCCTGGTGGCTCGGTGCGTGCTCGGGCGGTGCGGGCACGGCCATGTGGTGTCGGGGGCGGTCGATGCCCGTGTCCATGGGGTGCGGTGCTTGGCCGGGAGAGGCACGGGGCGGCGCTAGGGCTAGGTGGGCGGCTACGGTGTCGCCTACGCGTCGGAGACAGGGGCGGCATGGCGACAGTGCGCCGTGCTCCCTTGGGTGGCAGTGATCACCGCGGCGGCTAGGGTGTCTCCCGCGTGAAATTAAGGTGCTGGACAGGTTCGTGGGATGGAGAGAGGGGGTGGTGTGCAAGGAATCGATGATCAACAAACCGAATTCGTGGATTTGATCTTGTGTTCTTCGGATTTGGGGAAGAACAGGGTGGTGCTATGATGGTATTTTTTTTGATAAGTGCATCATAGCACATTTTGTGATTCAAATAATAAAGAAAGAAATAAAATTGTTAAATTTGGAGTTTTGGAAAATAGATTTTTGAAGAGGGATAAGATACAAGAGCAATGTGGAGGTGATCATCGATCATGTCACCCCACTGATTTTTGGTTTAAGAGAAAATATTTATTTCTTACTTAGGGAATTTTTGTATGGAACTTGTCCCATTATTTTATGTGTCGTTGAGTTGCTTTTGTTTCTTTTCTTTTCTCCATATTTTTACTAAGCAACACACACGTCAAAACAAACAACCATGAATAAAACACAAGCAATACCAATCATCACAATCAAGACCACAGAATTCAAACCACATGAATTAATCACACCACTATTTCCATGATTAATAATATTATTTTGTATAAATGATCACACTCAATTATGGCAAGATGATGTTTTAAAGAATGTCTCAACTCATAACTTAATTGTTTTCAAAAAGGTTTGAGAAGGGAAATATGTGGGGTAATATATTTCCCACTAGTGTTGTTTTCAAATGGAGTGGAAATCAGAGTTTATGAAAATGGGAGTTGCATATACATGCAAAATATCATGGTTGGCAATAGATAGGAGATAACATATAGATCTCCATATTTTTGGGAACACATAATTTTGGAAATACTTTTACTTTCTCAACTAAAGGGTATTTTATTTGTTGCTGAATCAAACATCATTGAAATAGACTTTGGCCAAAATAAGATTGGAAAAGATATATGGAATCTACTCTTGTCATAACATGATCACCAAAGTTTTAATACTCCCTCCATTCCTTGATATAAGGTGCCTAAGGTTTTGAGAAAAAGTCCAAAATACAAGGTGTATTACATTCCACCATTCACCTAGACGATTTTTTTAGAGATTTGATTACGTTCCCTTAGCTTATTTGAACTCCTCTTTTCCCCATGCCAATTAGTCATAGGTAATTACATATAAAACTAGTGTAATATTCTCCTCTACGAGCATGCTTTAATTCTCGTGCAAAACCTTAGGCACCCTATATATAGGAACGGAGGGAGTATGTTTTTACTTGGGTTGGGTTCATGGATTAATATTTACCAGTCAACAACATAAACAATCTAGTCACACAAGGTCAAACAGAACAATATATAGGAAAACACAATCAATAGTGAAGTATTTCAAAAAGTTTTTGTTGGTTCTGAATTTTGGGTCTTGTTAATTCTCATTTATAATTTTGGGATGTTACAGAGCCATGGCCGTCGGAAGGAAAACTCGAAGACGAAGACCTCGGAAGCGACGAGCTCTGGGAGGAAGAAGGGGTTTTTGGAGAAGAGGGCGGCGGAGTAATGGGAGAAGTGACGGGCGCTGCCTGCGCGCCCAGGCTTTATTGACCGGCTCCCGAGTCGTGGCGGGCCCCGCCACGTCGCCCGTTGGAGCCGAGGAGGTCGTGGCCGCGGGTGCAACCACAGCGCTCCACGTGTCGCGGCCCTGTCAGGCATCTTTGGCCCCTCGACGCTTCGCCTTCATCCATGGGCCTCGGCGTGCCCGTCGCGGGCCCGGGGGCTACTGTCGGCACAGTGGAAACCAGGGTACCACGGGCCGGCCTGCCAGGGCCCACAAGATTCTTTGGATAATTTTCGCTAAGGACCAGGCTCTCCAAGCCTGGCGAGCTTCGCGAGGATTTTCCCCTCGCGAAGGGTTTTCTCTCCTCGCCAAGGGTTCTCTCCCTTGGCGAGGGATCGCAACTCGACAAGGCGTCTCCGACG
This sequence comes from Puccinellia tenuiflora, assembly GCA_012064385.1. Taxonomy (NCBI): domain Eukaryota; kingdom Viridiplantae; phylum Streptophyta; class Magnoliopsida; order Poales; family Poaceae; genus Puccinellia; species Puccinellia tenuiflora. Next base: position 353,654 of record QRDG01000027.1, read on the forward strand.
CCGCCCGCAATTCTGCTAAGGACCAAGCTGAAGGGCTCGGCGAGGCTTTTCGCCTCGCGAAGCTCCTTCCTCGTGAAGCAATCTTTGCCCCTGCGGCAGAGTGCACATGGGCTCTGCGCCATGTGCAGAGTGACGCGCGTGCCTACGCACGATGACGACGACGCCGCAGTTGCCGTTTCCATGTATAAAGCAGTCAACAAAGCGGAGCCAAGCAAAGCGGACAACGAGTATTGCCTCTTTGGTGATAAGGGAACCGTCTGCAGCTACGCTCCAAGGACAACGTCACCATGGGTCACCTCCCACCTCGGCAAGCGCCAGCCCACCGTCCAGCTGGTCGGTGCCCCTTTTCAACTTTGGTGACGGCGTTCCCCTGCCGTGGACCGCGTCCACGAGCTTTACCTTTATGGTGGACTTCACCTTTACGGTGCACCGCGCCTCCTCCTTCGTTGCCATGTGGTAGCCCTTCCCGCCCAAATGTTTGGGCGGAAGAGGTCCAAGACGCCTATAAAAGGAGAAGGGGTGCGCCCAAACAAAGGGTTCGGTTTTTGGAGTCTAGGAGCCTACCCAAAAACCCTAGATCTGAAGACTAGCAAGTAGCCATTGTTAGCCACCTCGAGCTCGACAAGCTCTCCTTGTACTGTGAACTCTCCAAGCAGTGCAATACACCAAAGCAGGACGTAGGGGTTTTACCTCCACAAGAGGGCCCTGAACCTGGGTAAGACCGAGTGTTCCCTTTCTGCAGTGCTGTCCCGCAGCGAGTCCGACGAGCACCGTCGCCGGAGCACGTTGAGGGTTGTTTGATTCCGTGTTCAGCCCCTTACTCGATCCTTCTCGAGACACCCCCAGTTCCTGGGACAGTTCTCCGACAATAATTACAATCATCCTCATGAAACTTGTCATAATTATGGAGGGATCACCCAAAACCATCCCTTTAATATACAACCTGTTTATCATGTTCAAGTTCTTTATGATGATCCTGCTCCAGTTGTTATTCATGAGAAGAATTTTGTTTATGTGGAAAATGATGACAGTTTTACGCATATGAATCATGATAAGAATTTTACATGTGATGGTTATATTGTGGATTTTATCAATGATGCTACTGAAAGTTTTTATGAAAAAGGGAGACATGGCTTCATATATCACAATAACATTGAATCTCCTCTCCTTTTGTTGAAATTTTTGAATTTGCACCTATTTTGTCTTCCTATGCTAGTCAATTTATGCTTCATGGATTTATTTACTTACAAGATTCCAATGCATAGGAAGTGGGTTAGACTTAAATGAGTTTTATAGTTGCTTCTTGATGCTCCCTTATTGTGCTCCAACTCTCATTTTTATGTGAGCATCATCAAAATTACCATGCCTATCTAAAAGGCTTTAAAGAAAAGCGCTTATGGGAGACAACCCATCATTTTATTTTCAGTATCTTTTCTTTTATTTGAGTCAAGAAGGTTGTTTACTTCTGTAGCAACTTCTTTGTATCTTTATTTTCTTGCAATGTTGTGCCAAGTAAGGTCTCTAGTAGAAAGTTTTTGCTATATTTGGATTTCTGCACAGGAAACAGATTTCTGTCTGTCACCGTTAAATTCGTAATTTATCCCAGAAGAGACGAAATTATTTGAGATTTTGTGTGCTGAATCTTCATATATTTATGAAACTTTTTCTAGTTCAGTGATTTTCGATTTGAGCAATTCTAGTGCCTCGAAAAAATTCGTCTTTACAGACTGTTCAGATTTTGACAGATTCTGCCTTTTATTGTGCATTGCTTCCCTTGCGATGTTTATTTGGATCTTATTGATTCTTTGAGCATCAGTGGCTGTAGCTAATGTTATAATGCATTAAGGTGTGCTTGTGTCATAGTAGAACTTGTGAATTTTTGGTTTATGCACTAGGGTCATTTAACAGATTGCCACTAGAGGCTTGGTAGTACTCAGTTTTGCCACTAGTTTCAAATGGCTTACAGTTTTGCCACTACTTCAGTTGCAGCTGCTATGGCGAGGCCAAACGGCCAGTCTGAAGCGGATTCCGTCTGTTAGGCGTTAGTGGACTTGGTCCGCGTCTTACAGGTGGGACCAGTTTACTTCTTACAGGTGGGACTGGGCAAGGCGCTAGTGGACTTGGTCCGCGTCTTACAGGTGGGACCGGGCAAGGCACTAGTGGACTTGGTCCGCATTTTACAGGTGGGACCAGGTAACTTCTTACATGTGGGACCGGCGACGGCGCGAAATAACGGCCACCACCTGACCTAACCGTGCACGACACCTGCTCTCGAATGGCCACCTGCGCCGCCGCCACCACCTGCGCCGCCACCTGCGCCGCCGTGTCCGTCCCGCGTATAGAGCCAACACCTCCACCGCAACGTGCTCTAGCGTGCCGTGCTCCGCCGTCACCTGCTCCACCGCCACCAGCTTGTCCCGCTGCGCCCACCAGCTGCGCGGCGGAGCGAGGGTGGTGCGGCCGAAACGGCGGCGGCGTGCGTCGCGGTGGTGTCCTGCTCCAACTGCCGCTTCAAGTGCTGGCTTCTCCGTCCATGACGCTCCATCCGCTCATGGTCGTCTCCCTCACCCGGAGCTCCACCCTGCGGTCTTCGCCGTCCACGACGACCTCAGGAGGCAAGCGACAGGGAAAATATGCATATGAGGATCAGTTGCTCACCCTAGTCGCTCTAGTATTATCAATTGGGGCGGAGGATCTCTAAGGCGCTCGATATCATCCGCGGCGAGATTCGGCAGGTGGTGAAGGGGACGAGCTGATTCTGACTGCCCCAACTCGAACCAGTGCCTCATTGGGCTCCGCCGGGTCCTACTATTCCTCCACGCGAAAGGACGCGAGCCGGGATGGACTAAAACGTCGGGATCGACGCCGTCTTCCTCGCCTCCGACCGAAGGTCGCCGTGCTCGATTCGCTTCCTTATGACCTCCCCCGACCTCTAAATCCACTCTATTTTGTTCCACGAGAGCCTATGGTCCTAACGGGCAAGTTTTTATGCGCGAGGGATGGCTCATCCGACGACCACGACCGGGCGGCGCCGTCGGTATTTTGTCGAGCACCTTGTGGGCGTGCTCTGGACATGGCCATGTCGGCATCAGTGCGTTCCGGGATATTCCTAACGATTTAGGAAGAAAACTTTATATCTTTGTGCGCCAAATGGGAAATACTACAACTTTGTAGTTATAAGGTTTCGCTAGTTTGGAACTTTCTATATTGCCATGTTTGAGTAGGCAAATGAATTTTTCATAATGTAAAACCTTGTCAAATAGTTAGAGGGCTACTAGAATATGCCATTTTTACCCACTTAGAAAAAGGGTTCACTTTTTAGGTAGATAAGTAGGTGTAAATCCCTATTTGAATTGAATTAAAAAAATCAAATAAATGGGAAACCATGACATAGTTTGTCGAAACGAGGCCATATTTCACACACTCATGGTATATTTCACACACTCATGGTAATGCATCAATATGGTATAGCCAAAGGTGTGAGATTTCAAGCATTGCATGAAAATGCATCAATATGCACCAAAATGAGCTACAAAAGAGCCCCAAAGGTAGCCCAAACAACCCCATTTCTAATCCTGTCATTTTTTCGACCTTCTCCAAATGATCTCAAACTCTAGGGTTAACATCTATTGCACTAATATAGTGTCCTTGACCAATATGGAGTCATTTCTCAAAACATAAACCACCTCTCTTCACACATGAGAGTTCATAGTTTGAGATGTGAGATTTTACACCATATTGAAGCATTTCTTGTTTGATATATATCTAGACCTTATTTATCAGTTGGAGCTGTTAGTACATGACAAACTAAGACCATGTGCACTGGATTTTCATTTTTTTGAAGTTTTATGAATATTTTATGATTATTTCAAAATCGGTCAAACCCAAGTTTGACCAATATTTAAACAAGTTTTAAATACCAAAATGAAAAAATAAGCCTGGGTCATTCTTAGTGACACCAAAATGAAGCTTTGGTGATTTTTTCAATTTTTTAAAATTTTCAAAACATAAACCACCTCTCTTCACACATGAGAGTTCATAGTTTGAGATGTGAGATTTCACACCATATTGAAGCATTTCTTGTTTGATATATATCTAGACCTTATTTATCAGTTGGAGCTGTTAGTACATGACAAACTAAGACCATGTGCACTGGATTTTCATTTTTTTGAAGTTTTATGAATATTTTATGATTATTTCAAAATCGGTCAAACCCAAGTTTGACCAACATTTAAACAAGTTTTAAATACCAAAATGAAAAACTAAGCCTGGGTCATTCTTAGTGACACCAAAATGAAGCTTTGGTGATTTTTTCAATTTTTTAAAATTTTCAAAACATAAACCACCTCTCTTCACACATGAGAGTTGATAGTTTGAGATGTGAGATTTCACACCATATTGAAGCATTTCTTGTTTGATATATATCTAGACCTTATTTATCAGTTGGAGCTGTTAGTACATGACAAACTAAGACCATGTGCACTGGATTTTCATTTTTTTGAAGTTTTATGAATATTTTATGATTATTTCAAAATCGGTCAAACCCAAGTTTGACCAACATTTAAACAAGTTTTAAATACCAAAATGAAAAACTAAGCCTGGGTCATTCTTAGTCACACCAAAATGAAGCTTTGGTGATTTTTTCAATTTTTTTAAATTTTCAAAACATCAAACCCTCTCTCACTTCCTTGAACTCTCTGCAACTTCGTTCGTGGTAAGTCATTTGTGTGAAGGATTTCTCATGAAAATACTCATATACCAAGTTTATATTTTTTTCATAACTATGTCATGTAAGTAGACCATGTGCGCTGGTTTTATGTTATTTTGATTTTTTTTGAATTATTTGTGCTCATTTGAATGTTTGGTCAAACTTTGCACAAAACCGTTGACCGACTCAAAATCAAAGTTTATATTTTTTTTGATAACTATGTCCTGTAAGTAGACCATGTGCGCTGGTTTTATATTTATTTGATTTTTTTTGAATTACTTATGCTCAACCCTAGCTCATTCCATCGATATCGTGAACGTGTGAATGTTGGAATTGAAATATGGATATAACAAGTTTTATATTTTTTATAGCAACTTAGTTGCATAAGTAGACCATGTGCGCTGGTTGTATGTTGTTTTGATTTTTTTTGAATTAGTTGTGCTCAACCCTAGCTCATTCCATCGATAGCTTGAATTATGTGAATGTTTTTCATTTAACTGTGGATATAACAAGTTTTAATTTTTTTTTAGCAACGTAGCTGCATAATTAAACAGTGAGCGAAAGTTTCATATTTATTTGATTTTTTCTAAATTATTTATGCTCAACCCTAGCTCACTGAAACCCTAAACCCTGAAAACCCTAAACCCCGTCCGAAACCCCCGGAAGCACTAACCCCGTCCGAAACCCCGTCTGAAACCCCCCTGCTTCAACCTTAGACTGAAGATTAGGGGAAGCCCTCGCTAAATTTTTCTATAATTTTGGGGACAAATTATAACACACTTGTAGTTTAAATCTCGTTAAATAACGTTAAATCTGAGATTCACAAATTTGTCATTTTTACACAGACCAAACTATACAATATTTCACACTAAAATTTTGCACACTATTTTAAATAATCATTATCAACATTCGGAACTTTTTTCACATTTTTTTTCAAAAATTGAAAAAATTCGAATTTTTTTGTACTGTTTAGATCTAGATCTCATATCCAAAAATTTGTCATTTTTACACAGACCAAACTACACAATATTTCACACTCAAATTTTGCACATAAGAATAAATGTTCATTGGTGACATACAGGATTTTTTTTCACATTTTTATCTAAAACTTGAAATATTCGAATTTTTTAGACCTAGATCTACATATTAGATCCCGAAATTTGTCATTTTTACATAGACCAAACTAGACAATATTTCACACTCAAATTTTGCACATAAAAATAAATATTCACTGTTGACATACAGGATTTTTTTTCACGTTTTTATCTAAAACTTGAAAAATTCAAATTTTTTAGATCTAGATCTAGATTTAGATATTAGATACCGAAATTTGTCATTTTTACATAGACCAAACTAAACAATATTACACACCGAAATTTTGCACATAAGAATAAATGTTCATTGTTGACATCCAGGATTTTTTTCACATTTTTATCTAAAACTTGAAAAATTCGAATTTTTTAGATCTAGATCTTAGATCCCGAAATTTGTCATTTTTACATACACTAAACTACACAATATTTCACACTTAAATTTTGCACACTAGCATAAATAATCATTATCAACATTCGGAATTTTTTTCAATTTTTTTTCGAAACTTGAAAATTTCGAATTTTGTACTGTTTAAATCTCAGATTCAGATTCGTCAGTAGTGGGCCTCCTGTGAGAAATTTAAACATTTCCAAAAAAAAGCTGAAACTATTAAATTCATGACATGTGGGTCCCAACCGTCAGAAGTTAATAGTCAAACCATTGACCAGATAGAAGACGGCAAGAGTCACGGAATAAGTCTTTGCACACATACTAGGGGCAAAACTGAGCACGATTCACAGCTGAGGGCAAAACTGAGTACATGACGACATCTAAGGGCCGCCTGATAATTAACCCTATGCACTAACCCTCTAATGAGAATTACTTTGAGTTTGATGTGGTGGAAGTTTTCAATTAAGCAAAAGGGACGATATGATGAGATCAAGAAGAGTGAAAAGCCTAAGCTTGGGGATGCCCCGGTGGATCATCCCCAGCAAATTCAAGAAGACTCAAGCAAATTCAAGAAGACCCAGCAAATAGAGTGTTGCCTCTACCTATGAGCATATTGAAAAGAGTCCAAAGTGGCCAATCAAAAGAGTCCAAAAGAGACCAATGAGAGAAAAATATAAAAGAGCCACAAAGGCCTCAAAAAGCAAAAAGCAAAAAAGAGAAAAAGAAGAAAAAAAGAATATAAAATGAGAGAGGGGGCAACACTACTATCCTTTTATTCCACACTTGTGCTAGTAGCATGTACATCATTGTAGTGAGTTTTCATGCTTCATTAGTATAACTATGTGGGGACCAAACGTTATAGAACTTGGCTTGTATATTCCAACGATGAGCCTCCTCAAGTGAGCTCTAGGTCTTCATGCGCAAGCAAGTTGGATGCACCCCCACTAGTTCCATTGGAGAGCTTCCATTCATATAGCTCTATGTTCATCCGTTGCATGGCAATCACTACTCCTCATTCAGTGTCTACTACGGGACTTCCTCTTGTCTTGTGGTTACCTCTTCCACTGTTTGAGCCTTTCTTTTTGGCCTTCCAAACCCCCATTATTATTCTCTTTGCCATAACCTCATGGTGCCAAGCCTTCTTCTTGCTTGTATTAGTTGAGTGGACTACATAACAGTTGATAAGTTAAGTGGATGGATAAAGGACACTTGACTTGAGCTTGGCTATTTCTATTATTGACTGAATTTGATGCTTTGAAGATTGATTGACATTTTACATTGGAGACACAATTTACTATCCTTCTTTCTAAACCTTATGATGGTTCCTTGTCTCCAACACGCTGATATTGAAAAGTTCTAGCTTCTTTTAGCTAGCATTTGTTAATCATTGTTTGCTTAATGTCAACTATAGACAATTGTTTTCGATCACCTTATTCACATCATGTGCTTTGCATTGCTATGTTGATCTAGATTGTGAGTTAGCATGTCTCCTAAGAAATTATTTGTTATCGTTCTACCTACTCGAGGACGAGTAGAACTAAGCTTGGGGATGCTGATACGTCTCCAACGTATCTATAATTTCTTATGATCCATGCTTGTTTTCATACCATTTGCTACATGTTTTGTTTACATCTTATAGCATTTTTATGCATTTTCTGGAACTAACCTATTAACTGTTGGGAATATGCCCTAGAGGCAATAATAAAATGGTTTATTAAGCATATTCACGTTTATGATAATAGTTTATTATCCATGCTATAATTGTATTAAATGGAAACATAATACATGTGTGGAATATAAACACCCGGAGTCCCTAGTGAGCCTCTACAGGACTAGTTCGTTGATCAAGAGATAGTTAGAGTTTCCTAACTATGGACTTGTTATAGTCACTTGATAACGGAGTCATATCATTAGGAGTAATGGTGTGATGGACATGACCCAAATAAAGAGTTGCAATTAATCGTGTCACAAAAAGTTTTGTTGTCAACACTTTTAATATGCCAAATATAGTTTCCTTAGACCATGAGATTATATCACTCCCGTTCACCGGAGGAATACTTTGTGGACATCAAACGTCACTTCGTAACTGGGTGATTATAAAGGTGGCTTTCAGGTATCTCCGATGGTGGGTTGTTGGGTGATATGAATCGAGAGTGGAATTTGTCCCTCCATGTGACGGAGAAGATATCTCCAGGCCTTCTCGGTAATATAGCATCAAAAGTCTGCAGACATGTGATTAAGTTGTAATCACCGGGATCCTATATTATGGGCGAGTAAAGAGAACTTGCCGGTAACGAGATTAAACTAGACATGGGGATGTCAACGATTATATCTCGGGCAAGTAAAATATCGTGAGACAAAGGGAATCATATATGAGATTAATTGAATCTCCGGCATCGTGGTTCAATCGAGAAAAGGTTTTCGTTGAGTGTATAGGAATTAATATGGGCATCCCGGTCCCGCTATTAATTATTGATATGATCATGTCTATGCATTCTCGAACCCGTAGGGTCACACACTTAACGTTCCGATGAAATTAGGTTTTGCGATGAATTAAATGATGAAGTGAACGAATGGTGATTCGGAGTCTCGGATGGGATCCCGGCCGTCACGAGGAGTTCCGGAGGAGTCCGGAGAATAAGATTCATATATGGAAAGTGGTTTCCGGAAATTATTTATAGGGTACCGGAAGGTTCCGGAGTGTTCTAGAAGCACTACAAGAAATTTGCTGACTGATGACCCTCTATTTTGGTCACTAAAAGGTCACAAAGTTCCATGCATGACCCCTCTATGACCAAAAACCGATGGTCACATACCGAGCGGCTAAAACGATCGATCATGACCTTTTTAGTGAAATAGTCATAACCGTCTATGACCAAATTAGAGGGTCATAAGATTTATAACCATTATTTTGGTCATACGCTGCCGACCGTTGACACGTCAGATCCTACGTGGCCAATCCAACGTGGCAATATTGTGACCAAACAAGAAGGTCATTGATCAGAATCAGCCCAGCCCAGATGGGTGTTTTATATGGGCCGAGCCCAACAATTCGGCCCATTTATATAGTTTTTTCCTGTCAAGTTTAGACAGCTACATGGGCCTAGCATATCATTTCAGGCTTTTATTTTTGGACCGTGGCCTTTTTTGCCCAATAGATTATAATTTTCTTTTTCTCAAAAAAGTGGGTCCCAATTGTCAGGTACAAGGCAGGCGGGTCAGTCTAGTCAGTGGGTTCCACATATCAGAATCATTCTTTATATGTCAATTTTCCAATACTAAAAATAAATGAAAAAACTCAAACTGAGCAAGCTGCCAACTTGGCAAATTACAATCAAACAAAATACACATCAAGTTTACAATCAATCATAGTTCACATCAGACATCCAGTTACCAAAACACAACTAAATAGCAAAATCTAACAAGATATTGAAGTATAACTAGCTACAATGAGCTAGAACTCTAAGCTTCTTGCCTTCCATCTTTGTCATGGAGCTCGTGACGAATGCCAGCATCTGCATGTTATAGACCAAAATGGTTAGGAACAATATAAAATACAACAATAACAAAAAACAATATTTGCACCAACAATATCACAGGAAACTCCATATCGCAGGACTGCACTATGCACCATTCATAAGCCAACACAGTGAGGTCTTATACAGCGTAGAGGCATCATGCATAACTAACTAAAACGGTATGTTTTTCTCATATAAATATTTACCCCTAGATAGTAGCATGCAAGGGTCCTATGTATCAGACCTAAACAAATAACCAATCAACTATTTGAAAATTAGCTTACATTTTATTTCATTTTAAAAATCAAGTACATTCACTCCTATAACAATAGTAGTCCACTCCAGATTCAACTAAAGGCTCTCCGGCGAAACATGTGATCAGCAAGTCATAAAACAAGTAAACTGATCAAGATCATGCATTTGTGGAACAACATAAACTAAAGCAGAGTAATGTTCTACAAAACTGAGATGCTGTGATAGATAACAATTACATGGCAGATTGGCAGGATTGTTACCTTTTCAAATATTTACACCTTGGGAGGACCATTATGATACTCCACGGCCAATGAGGGCATAATATGATTCTCGGAAATAGCAATGGTGAGGGAGACGTGGATTCTTCACTGTAATCCGGTGATATTTTATTCGTTTTCAGCTGAAGAAATTCAAAGAAAGATGGTTTAGATTAAGCAGTAGGCATTATATGCCATCAGTCAACCGGATACAAATAGTAAACAATAGTCTTGCAAAATTATTTACATGCAGTAAGAAAAAAACAGTAAACTACACACATTAGCATATGTCAATAAGATTGAACTGGTTGGAGTCAAGCATACTATTTTCATTCATTAATTTTCTAGAGAAACTTCCACATTTATTCTCAATAAGTATAACAGCCAGTTATACATTTTCTAAAGCATAAAGTACACTGCAGTCCAAGTGGACCTCCCATATTTTGAATGACCAAGGGTTTCAACTTTCTAAATGGAAAGGTCTTAGTTTTTACTTTTTTCATTGTTAGCTTTGATTGGGAATGGAATCAAGATACTAGTTTATTACCAACAATCGGCCATTCTTTCTCTATTTACCTTTTTAAATCACTTCTTAAGAAGACATCTACTGAGAAGCTTCATTAATGCATGAAAGCAATCCAGATAAAAAGGTAAATCAGAACATGTACGAGTGTATTTCAATAACAAATTCTTACCCTGATGTGGTGTCTTTCAACATGCTTATCTGGGCCATACTATTCAAACCCAACAGACGAAGCAGGTTAAGTTGGAAAAGGAAAGCCTGGATATTTGGAAGCACGATTAGCCAATTAGTTACTGAAAAAAGATGAATGCAATACAGACTAGTAGCTCAATGCATGTGAATCATTATGACTAAACCAACATCTAAATACACAAGAAATGACTGATTTCACATCAATTGATCCTTTGACATAAGGCAATATTGACATAAGGAACTGAGGTTATAGTCAGGGGCGGAGGCAGGAAAATCCCATGAGGGGGCCCGATGTAAGATTTTTTCCTGTGCTAATTGTTGGGGAGGGCCGAAATAGCAAAACACAAGATTTAGAGGGGGTTTTTAGCAAAGAAAATAGGGGTCTATAAAAAAATGCTACATGTTAGGGGGGCCAGGGCCCCTGCTGGTCCCCCTGTCTCCGCCACTGGTCATAGTGTGCGCCAAAAAAACTTAACAAATGCATATATATCCATAGGGAGCACATGCTATATTCATCAAGCATCAGGTCATGAGCATCAGCTAACACACATGAAAGCACCAATTACAGGACTTGGGCATCTCATAGAAAAATAAACTTGAGGTACATTACAGTAATGAAATTTGATTACAAGCCAGACAATTACTGCACAAATGTATTAGTTTCAGTTCCATGCAATACAGGATATGCAACTACAAATCAAGATCTGCGTCACACATGGTACTAACAGGAAGCAAAGGCAGCAGATCGAGGACATGAAGTCTCACCTGCGGCCAAAGAGGGGGAGACCTCACAGGGATGGCGACGCAGGTGGAGGCGCAGGTCAGCGGGGAGAGGGAGCCAACCACGCCGACGCACAAGCCTCCGTCACCTCCTCAGAGGAGACGCGTGGGCGACAGAGCTCCTGACAGCGTGTGGCAGTTGTAGCTTGCGTCGGCGCCGTGGCGTCGTGGTGGCGCAGGTCACCGTCCCACCGCGGTCCGGACAGCTCGAAGGAGTGCCGCGCGACGAAGGGCGCGCGCGTGCCGGCGAGCAAGCTAGCCGGGACGTCGTGGTCGCTGGGTTTGAGAGGACCTCTGGTCGCCGTTGCGAGGAAAAAAATGGGAAGGGGATGGGTTCGAGAGGAGCTAGGGCTTGCTCACGGGAGAGCGCAAACTAGCGCGGTCGGGCAAGGAGGTGGTGCGGCCGCAGGCGTGGTGAGGCAAGGAGGTGGTGCGGTGGGCAGAGGCGGCGCTCGCTCGCTGCGGCTGTTGAGCGAGAGGGAGAGGAGGTGTTCTCGATCCAGATCGAGGAGATATGATCCAGGAACTTGGGGCGGGCCAGGGGCCCCTGTGCGGCTTGAGGGAAGGAGGGGTCATCGTCGCTGCTCGCGGGGGACGGCGATGAGGAGGCGTGGCTCACGGGAGAGAAAGCGGCGGCGAAGGCGATGGGAGGGTTAGGGTTAGGGTTCCCTCGGGGGAAGGAGGGGTGGATAAGTAGAGAGGGGGTGTGGGCTGCGGGTAGGGTTTGGTGGCCGGATGTGGTTGGCCTTGGCCGGCCCAGTTCGGCTGCTTCTTTTGTTAAGACATTTTTTCGTTTTCTATTTTAAAACTTTTCCAATAAATCTTTAAAAATGTAGAACATAAAACTTTACGACTAAGTGCTAATAGCCATGATGCTTGATTCGGGGCGGAAACGGAGCGGATTCGGGGCGGAAAATAATTAATCGGATATATACGTGCATACGTACATCGGAGAACCATACAACCAAAAATAATAGTTCAATATGCTAATAGCCTAACAAGGTTGTACGCCATAGTCATAACAATCACTATGTAAGTGAGTTTTTATTTAACGGGCGAACTTTACAACTTACTAACTACTAATTATGTTCCATGGGGTTAGACGTTTCGGTAGAAAATCGGATTATTCGGATTAAAATCATCGGATAATCCTATTTAATTTTCGGATAATCCATATCCTATACCGTATCGGATGTCAATTTCGGAATTGGATATCCTTATCCGTCGGATTCCTTTAAACCGGATATGGATTCCTCAAAACGGTTTTGGAATAGGATTCGGTGTGGAAATTATCCTATCCGTTTACACCCCTAGTATTATGACCATTTTGTGTAAGAAGACTGTGACCTTTCTAACCAGAATGGTTGTTATGTTTCTAGGTTTGAACCCTTCCAAACAGCCTATGACCAACTGGTTCGAAATGGTCACAGATCTATGACCAATTTTTCCAGGGTCACTGACAAAAGGTCACTAGTTAACATATTTCTTGTAGTGAAGGGTCTAGAAGTGGGACCATATTTTGTATGGGGCCCACATGGTGCAAAGGGGTGCTGCCACCACTTAGGTGGTGCGCACCACCTAAGCCCACATGGGCTGGTGCGGCTAAGGAAAAAGGGGAGTCCCACTCCTAGTTGGACTAGGAGGTGGGCTCTCCACCCCTTTAGGAAAGGGGGCCCAAGGAGGAGTCCTAGTTGGACTCCAACTTGGGGGGCAAGCAAAGGGGGGGCCGGCCGGCCCCCTGCCCAAGCCCTAGCCGACCTCCTATATAAAGGAGGGGAGGGGGGGAGGCGCACCACACCAAGGGCTGCCCCTAGCCGCACCCCCTCTCTCTCCCATCTAAACCCTAGCCGCACCCCTTACCCCGAAGGGCTGCCGCCACCTCTCCTCCACACCTAGCCGCACCCCCTAGCCCTAGGGGCTGCGCCACCTTGCTCCTCTCCCTCTCCTCTTGCTTGGCTTGGCGAAGCCCTGCTCGCGGAGATCGTCATCATCACCGGCACTACCGTCGTGCTGCTGAGATCATCAAGGCCACGTCTTCTCGCTTGCGGGATCAAGGAGTCGACGTCTTCATCGAGCTGTACGTGTGGACGCCGCGGAGGTGCTGCCCGTTGCTGCACTTCATCGGATTGGATCTCGAGGATAATACATCTCCTCGCGACTAGACGAGTCTAGTTGCGGGGATCGACTAGCCAACCCCTGCACCGACAAAATGCGTTTGTTGATCTTCGAGGGTAAGAGATTGGATCTCATCTTCGCTATCTTCATCTCATAGATCTAGATCCTTGGGGTTTATTCCGCTTTGCCGCGTAGAAAATTTTTGTTTTCCATGCTGCGACCCCATCAGTGGTATCAGAGCCTAGATCTATTCGTAGGTGTTGATGCGATTAGAACACAAGGAGTTGTGGGCGTTGATATTTTATGTTGCTACCTTCTCGCGTGCACTTTGCATCTTTGCGGTATTGTGAGATTGAAGCGGCCCGGACCAACCTTACTCGTCCATGCACGAGAGACCGGTTCCACGACTGACATGCAACTTGTTTTGCATAAGTGGCTGGCGGGTGTCTGTTTCTCTTGCTTTAGTGAGGATGCAATTTTCAATGGAAGGCCTTTCAAAAGGATGAGTAAATAAGCAACTATTATATCACCGTTGTGGTTTTTGCGTAGATTAGAACGGTTCTATCTCGTTGACCCAAGCCACGTAAAAATTTGCATAAACAAAGTAGAGGCGTCTAACTTGTTTTTGCAGAGGGGGTCAAGTGATGTGATATGGCCAATGTGATTTGTGATAATGTATGCAATGATCATGTTTGTAATATTTCGCGACTTGCATGTCGACGAGTACGGCAACCGGCAGGAGCCATATGGTTGTCTATTATTTTATGTGACCTGCGTGTCAATGAAATCACCATGTAATTGTTTTGCTTTATTGCTAAGAGTAGCATTAGTTGTAGTTGCAATAGTTGGTGGACAACCATGGTGATGGCGCCAAGATGATGGAGATCATGCCGGAGATGGAGATCTTGCCGGTGCTTTGAAGATGGAGATCTAAGAGCATATGAAGAAAGGCCATATCATATCACAATTATGAATTGCATGTGATGTTAATCCCTTTTATGCACCTTATTGTTATGCTTAGATGTGATCGCGACGGTAGCATGATAAGGTGATCTCTCATGTTAATATCAAGATAATAAAGTGTTCTCCCCTAGTATGCACCGTTGCGAAAGTTCGTCGTTTCGAAGCATCACGTGATGATCGGGTGTGATAGATTCAACGTTCACATACAACGGGTGCAAGCCAGTTTGCACATGCGGAAATACTACGGTTGTCTTGACGAGCCTAGCATGTACAGACATGGCCTCGGGAACACGGAACCGAAAGGTTAAACACGAGTCATATGAATGATATGATCAACACTGAGTTGTTCACCATTTAAGCTACATCATCTCACGTGATGATCGGTGGTGGTGTGGTGGATTTGGATCGTGTGTCACTAATCAACCGGAGAGATGTTGAGTTTAGTGGGAGTTCGTTATTTTGATTAAGTTGAACTAAAATTATCATAAACAAGTGTCCTAAAGATGTCTTTGCAAAATCCTTGTAGATCATGGGAGACTACAGTAGTATGTTTCTTGCTGAGGAGCTGCGTCTCGATGGGTCAAACTTTGCTGAGTGGTACATGCGTCTGAGAGAAGCCCTATACGCCAATGATGAGCTCGACGTGATAGATGAAGCTTTAGAAAAAACGCCCTGATGTTACTGTTGACTATGAAGGGTATATGGAGTGGTACGATCAAAAGACCACCTACTTGAGAGTCGAGTGGCTGATATGCACCTTCATGGATTCTAACCTTGGTAGACAATTTGGAAACTTGAGCGCAATGGAGATTGTCGATGAGCTGAAACAAAGGTTCATAGCAGAAGTTAGAGTTGCAAGGTTTGAATGCCTGGATGAATTTCTTTCAACTAAGATGGAAGAAAACACTTGCTTGGAACAGCACCTAAGTAAGATGCACCGGCTGTATTATACTATGGTGGATGTTGGAACCATGAAATAACTGACGAGATGGCAATAGATGGGGTGTTGCGCTCGCTTCCCCCCAGCTATAAGGATTATGTGAGGAACTATATCATGGGAAGGGATTCGATCACTTTCTGTGAGTTTATTTCCCAGTTGCGTCAAGTTAAAGTGGAACCCATAGCAGGAGAAGTAGTCAACGCAGAAGGTATATTTTGATATACTAGTTATAAATGTTTAAATGTCCCATTTACACTTATGGTGAGCTAAGTATTTGATACTTGTGCTGTTTATGAAAACAGGGCCTGCCGTTTCAGAAGTGCATGGAGGGACTGAGTGGATTTCGCGGGAAGATGGCAATCAAGGAGTTGATGCTAGCGATGTTCACTTCTACATTTATCGTTTTAAATTACAGGATTTGAATGAGTTTTGTAATCGAATTAAGTGTGATCTTAAATTAGTGTGTCTCGGTTTTGTGAGACGGTCATTCATGTTAAAGACAAGTGGTTGTTCTGTTTTCATGAGTAATCCTTTTTTTGGAGATCACGTTTCGATTATGAGATTATTGTCCTTTGCTAGATTTAAACGATAATTAGTTAAACACTTATAAAATAAAGACATGCTAAAATATCCAATACTTAATGATGAGAATTGTTTTAATTGTACTATTTGTGCTGAAGAGCATCTTGATGCGCATCACTAAGTAGTGTGATANCAACCATGGTGATGGCGCCAAGATGATGGAGATCATGCCGGTGATGGATATCTTGCCGGTGCTTTGAAGATGGAGATCTAAGAGCATATGAAGAAAGGCCATATCATATCACAATTATGAATTGCATGTGATGTTAATCCCTTTTATGCACCTTATTGTTATGCTTAGATGTGATCGCGACGGTAGCATGATAAGGTGATCTCTCATGTTAATATCAAGATAATAAAGTGTTCTCCCCTAGTATGCACCGTTGCGAAAGTTCGTCGTTTCGAAGCATCACGTGATGATCGGGTGTGATAGATTCAACGTTCACATACAACGGGTGCAAGCCAGTTTGCACATGCGGAAATACTACGGTTGTCTTGACGAGCCTAGCATGTACAGACATGGCCTCGGGAACACGGAACCGAAAGGTTAAACACGAGTCATATGAATGATATGATCAACACTGAGTTGTTCACCATTTAAGCTACATCATCTCACGTGATGATCGGTGGTGGTGTGGTGGATTTGGATCGTGTGTCACTAATCAACCGGAGAGATGTTGAGTTTAGTGGGAGTTCGTTATTTTGATTAAGTTGAACTAAAATTATCATAAACAAGTGTCCTAAAGATGTCTTTGCAAAATCCTTGTAGATCATGGGAGACTACAGTAGTATGTTTCTTGCTGAGGAGCTGCGTCTCGATGGGTCAAACTTTGCTGAGTGGTACATGCGTCTGAGAGAAGCCCTATACGCCAATGATGAGCTCGACGTGATAGATGAAGCTTTAGAAAAACGCCCTGATGTTACTGTTGACTATGAAGGGTATATGGAGTGGTACGATCAAAAGACCACCTACTTGAGAGTCGAGTGGCTGATATGCACCTTCATGGATTCTAACCTTGGTAGACAATTTGGAAACTTGAGCGCAATGGAGATTGTCGATGAGCTGAAACAAAGGTTCATAGCAGAAGTTAGAGTTGCAAGGTTTGAATGCCTGGATGAATTTCTTTCAACTAAGATGGAAGAAAACACTTGCTTGGAACAGCACCTAAGTAAGATGCACCGGCTGTATTATACTATGGTGGATGTTTGGAACCATGA
Organism: Puccinellia tenuiflora; assembly: GCA_012064385.1. Lineage (NCBI taxonomy): Eukaryota > Viridiplantae > Streptophyta > Magnoliopsida > Poales > Poaceae > Puccinellia > Puccinellia tenuiflora. Next base: position 371,187 of record QRDG01000027.1, read on the forward strand.
AATAACTGACGAGATGGCAATAGATGGGGTGTTGCGCTCGCTTCCCCCCAGCTATAAGGATTATGTGAGGAACTATATCATGGGAAGGGATTCGATCACTTTCTGTGAGTTTATTTCCCAGTTGCGTCAAGTTAAAGTGGAACCCATAGCAGGAGAAGTAGTCAACGCAGAAGGTATATTTTGATATACTAGTTATAAATGTTTAAATGTCCCATTTACACTTATGGTGAGCTAAGTATTTGATACTTGTGCTGTTTTATGAAAACAGGGCCTGCCGTTTCAGAAGTGCATGGAGGGACTGAGTGGATTTCGCGGGAAGATGGCAATCAAGGAGTTGATGCTAGCGATGTTCACTTCTACATTTATCGTTTTAAATTACAGGATTTGAATGAGTTTTGTAATCGAATTAAGTGTGATCTTAAATTAGTGTGTCTCGGTTTTGTGAGACGGTCATTCATGTTAAAGACAAGTGGTTGTTCTGTTTTCATGAGTAATCCTTTTTTTGGAGATCACGTTTCGATTATGAGATTATTGTCCTTTGCTAGATTTAAACGATAATTAGTTAAACACTTATAAAATAAAGACATGCTAAAATATCCAATACTTAATGATGAGAATTGTTTTAATTGTACTATTTGTGCTGAAGAGCATCTTGATGCGCATCACTAAGTAGTGTGATTAAAAATGACATTTTCTGAAAATGCCATGAGTTGCTGAAAAATAAACACAAGTGTTGGTTGTATTTTTCAGTAAATAAAAGACATCATTGTTTTATCATGGATGAGTGAATAGGAGTATTTATTCATGTCATGATAAGATCATGGAAGTAAAGGATATTAAGTTAACAAGATAATTGAGTCTTTTCGATTTGATCAAAAGAGACAAAATATTTGAGTATTGTTTAGTATGGTGACTTGTGACAAGTGTTATCACAAATTACAATATTTAGAGATTATTCAAAAGGTGTTTTGATAAACCTAAAGTATTGTAGTCACATTATATTTGATATTATGTGGTCATAAAGAAGGGTCTTTGGTTTTAAGGTTTCATTAGTATCATTTAGATTTATTTTGATAACACTCCTGTTTTAAATAAAGGATCTATTTAATGATTTGCATTTCGCATATGAGTTATGAGAAATAGTGGTTTCAATGATTATGAGATAATTAAAAACCAAAGCAAATAAAGTTTTGTAGAATATTCATATGAGATTATGAATAGAGATTCCACAATGTGAGACTAAAAGGGACAAACCAATGTGTAAAGTGCTATATTGGTTATAACTTGACACATAAAAGGTTTTAATGATGGTGATCATTGAATTATGGTTTAGCTTGTCTAAAGAGAAGTAGGGTTCAAGAATATGAATTTTGTCAAAAGTTGCAAAATAATATTCATGATTTACTTGTCGTGTTTGGGAAACAAGACATACCTACAAAACTACAAAAGAAGAAATAGAAACTTTAAATACGAAAGTGACTAAGAGTCATTCTACTTTAAGTTTAAATCATAAAGTAATTGTTACTTGATTTTGTGAAAAGAATGTTTCACATATTTATTTTGCAAAAGAGTTTGCGTGGAATAAATAAAACTTAGAGCTGGCAAAGTGCTGGTGTTTCGTATATGAGTTCTCGAATCTTAAAAGTTAAGAGTTTTGGAGGAGTCCAAAGTGTCGAGAAAGTGCATAAGAAACTGAGTGAGATCTAATTAAGATATGTGGTGACATATATTAAGTTAGAGCAGAAATTAATTTCCATAATCAAAATATGTGGTGACATATGTTTGAGTGGGAGCTAGTTAATCAGGGTCAAATATAAAGATAACATATTTCTGAGTGGGAGCCAAAGTGGCTTCACAATTTAATATGTGTATGAGGTATATTTGAGTGGGAGTTTACAACATAGTGTTTGAATGAAATGGAGATTTCATAAATGTTGTAAATGTTGTCATGGACCAATGCATAACTTATGAAGTTAGTTTGAAAGTCAAATATTCATGTAGATGAATGTATCTATGGAGGATAGATAAGTTTAATAAACATTGAAGTCAGATGTTTAACCTAAATATTTTGAAGGAGTTCAAAATGAAACAAGAGAAGAATGGTTCATCTCATTGTGATATATAGGTGAAGAATTGAGTTAGAGAACTCAGTACAAAATTGATGGTTGGAGGATATGTTGGAATTCAATATGAATTGTTCATAGATCTCAACATATAAGAACCATATGTTTGTATATGACGATATGTGACCCAAGTTCTTAATTGTAAGAACATGTTGAATGAGGAGTCATTTTTCATGAGATTGAGATAAATTTAGAAAATGGTGGACTTGGTTGAAGTCATAAAGCCAGACTAAATTAGGGATCTCTTAATATCGGAGTAGCACAGCGAAAGCATGATCGGAAATATCAAAGTGACAAGGCTCACTGTTGATTTGTTAAGTCAACAACATATAGGAGTATATGATTAATTCAAGGATTGAAATAAGATATAATATTTTGGTTTGAGAAAGTTGTTTCAAGATTGAGTGAGTTCTAGATGCATGTGTTGTGGGAAAGTCCATTTGACTGAACATACATATAGGCATAAAAGGATATGAATATCTCACTCTATAACCAAACATATTATATACATTATAAGATAATGAGTTTTATCATGGGATGATAGGAAGTTTATCATGTGATGATAAAGTA